>CAKMXH010000017.1:0-523975 GCA_928722295.1 Ustilago curta | reverse complement strand
CCTAACCCTAACCCCTAACCCTAACCCTAACCCACCTAACCCTAACCCTAACCCTAACCCTAACCCAACAACCTAACCCTAACCCTAACCTAACCCTAACCCATCAATCCCCCAAGTTACGCTTGCGCTCCTTCCGTCTTTCTGCCTCCTGCTTTTCGGTAGCACACCGAATGAGATAGAGTATGTTGTGCTTCTTTGGCTCCTTTTGCATCATCAGCGCCTTGCGGAAGAAGCAAGTAATTGCCATCCGATCATTTGGATCGCTGCCAGCTTTGATGTGTGCCGGATGCTGCAGTGTGCGGTGATAGACCGAGTTTGAAAGGAAGAACACAACATCAAGCGGCTGCAGTACCAGCTGACAGTTGTATTCCCGCAACTCCAAGATGGCGTGCTGACCAAGATTGATCAGGATTGACACATCGGCATCCTTGCTGTCAATGTGTGAGGTACCAGAGAAGCCTTGGAACGGAGAGAAGGTCGAATACAGTGGCTGGCAGATGACATCAAGTCCTTCCACCCGCTTGTTGGCCCAAGGAAAGTGAATGTGCTCTCAATCGGTGAGCTCTTGCTGGAAGGAGTTGCAAAGGCCAGAGTGTTTGTTGTCGACAATTGCCTTTTCGACATGCTCGCTGAAGAAGATCTTGAACCAAGCAATAAAGTCTGCTACTGCCTGCTTGCCGGCCTCATTGCCAGATTGATGTGTCTCCGATGAGATGACCAGACTGACTTCAGTCTGATCGTACCAAGCACCAAAGTGGAAGTGCGGAGACTTCTGCCGATCCTCAATCTGACGGCTTGCCGGGGAATGCTTCTTGCACTTTGCCGTTGTGCACACATTCTGGAACTTGCGCATGCCTTCGGTGGCCCGGTGTTCCATCAGCTCTGCAACATTGAGGAAGGGTGGCGCAAACCGCTGCAGGAGGATCCGACTGGTGTCAGCATCGGTCAAGGTGATGTTGCGCACATAAGGCTGGTTCTTGCTGTCGGTGAACTTGGTGAGCGCTTCACCGGTGATGTGAATGGGATTGTCAAGCTGGACATCAGCATTCCTGGCTGCAGGCATTGTCTTTGTGTCAAAGACTTTCTGGATCGGAATGGTCTCTGCTTTGGTGACTGCCAGAGTGTAGATCTCTCGTTTGTCACGCTTCTGTTGTGCTTGGCTTGTGGGAACCGCTTTCAACATTGCTGACTGACAAAGTACAGGTGCCGATGCAACAGAGAAGATTGACGCAAGCTGGTGTGACGAGAGGATGTGGAAGATGGAAGAGTGTGGGAGATGTGCCATCTCTGAGAGCCGGTGCAAATGCCAAGTGGGCCAACATCTCTGAGAGCCGGTGAAAACATCAAGTGGGTGGCCATCTCTGAGAGCCGGTGAAAGTCCTGTGCGTGTCAGCGTCTCTGAGAGCCAATGAGAGTGCCAAGTGGGTAGCCATCTCTGAGAGCCGGTGAAAATGCCAGGTGGGCCAACGTCTCTGAGAGCCGATGAGAGTGCCAGGTGGGCCAACATCTCTGAGAGCCGATGAAAATGCCAGATGGGCCAACGTCTCTGAGAGCCGATGAAAATGCCAGGTGGACCAACATCTCTGAGAGCCGATGAAAACATCAAGTAAACTGCCGCCTCCCAGAGTCGGTCAAGATATCCACACAAGTCACCATCAGCCAGGATCCGACTGAATGCCAGTAACCAGTGCTTGTTGGACACTGCTCACCGCTGTCTCTTTCTCCTTGCAGCTTGGTACTCACTGAGCTCAACGCACACTGCACACCGCACATTGAGACGGATGCTTTTGAGAGACGTGTCACTGACCATTGTAGAGAAAAAGAAAACGCAGCAAAAACAAAGACGCCATTGCAAACTGACAGACTCATTAACAATTGAACCCCATAGCAGGTTTGTCAAAGAATCGTTCAGCTTGCGACGGAGGATTAACACAATAAATTGTGCGGCAACGCAGGATCGAACCCACGTCCGTCCCATGACGGCCCCTTTTCCCAAAAATGGGTTCTCAATGGCTCACCATAAACGGTGAGATCAGCCACTAAGCTACGGAATCATTGTTGACAGACTGGGAGCTTATCTTGTTGATGTATCTGACGCAACTGCCTGTAAGTCATGTCACCAGTAGTGCTTGTCGGACACTGCTCACCGCTCACTGCCATTGCTTGCTGCTCACCGCTGTCTCTTTCTACTTGCAGCTTGGCACTCACTGAGCTCAATGCACACCGCACACCGCACACTTTGCAATAAAAAACAACTTGATTGACGGTACTAAGACAGATTGCTTACACAACTGCTTCCACAGCAGCCGCAAAGATGGCAAATGCAAGGAACACATTCTCGCCTTTGTACTGAACGCTGGATCCAAGCAACGCAGGAACTTCTTTTACATCCAACTGCAAACCCAGCCGCTGCAGCACATCTCTGCAATGACTGTCGCTGCGTAGGAACTGCCGCCACCACCGGAAGAACAAGGTCTGAATACTTACGGCTGCAGCGGATAGTAGAAGAGGAGGTGTTGTTGGTGCAGATGCGGATCGGAACATAGCAAGAGAAGCATGCAATGCCGCTTGCTTTCTTGTACTGCTTCAACTCCTTCTTGAACTGACCAATGAACGTAGCATTGATCTTTGGACCACTTCTGGGAAACACACTCCAGCAGTCGCAAGCTGCAAACGTGTGATGGATGCAGTCTGGCCGCTGACACGTGTGCTGGCGGCAGAACAGGTAGCAGAGCGGGCAGATCCTGTTGAAGCTGTCGAGCAGCCCTTTGATGCTGGTCTTGTCCATTGTTGGAGCGGTTGGCGGAATGTTGTAGAGTGCATCAAGACTGAGCTGCGGTGAGAGAGTCAAAGCCTGCTCTTGCGGCTGCTGCTGTTGCTGCTGCTGCTGCTGTGTCGGAGAGCTGGATACAGTGATGACGCTGCCCAGTGCTGTGGTGCCACCGACTCTGCTTGCGTGCACACTACGGTCCCTCTTCTCTGACATTGGCGGAGACTCCAAGGCAATCATCTTGCGTGGTGGAGTCAGTGGTTCTTCCACATGCAGCCTGCAAAGGTCGCAAAGTGCAAAGTCCGGCTGACTGAGGCAGGTCACCGGCATGCCATCAAGATACGTTGAAAGCATCAAGCGCCGGCATGTCTCCTCCTTCACATATTCCTGAACACACTCCTTGTGCTGCATCAACTGCGGTGTCAGCAGTACAGCAGTGGCCAGATTGCCGCTGCGGCCTGCTCTGCCAGACTCTTGAGCATAGCTGACGATATCCCATGCATCACCGTAATGGACCACCAGCTGAACATGCAGAGGATTGATGCCCGTGCCAATGGCTGATGTGCCAACCAGGATACGTTTGCAGTTCTCTGTCTCTGCCGCAGAGCACTGGAGCCACCTTGACAGTGTTGCTGCCTTGCCATTGACGTCTGCATGGATGAAAGAGCAGCCCAGCTGCTCCGCTAGTGGCTCCACCGCCTCCTTGTACTTGCAAAAGATCATCACCGGACCGCTGGAGTGCTTGGCAAGCAGAGACTGCAGCTGACGGTCCTTGTCTTGCAAAGATGTCACCTCGATAACTGCATAGGCAATGTTCTTGCGGTTGGTGGCTGCACAGATGAGACCAGTACCCTCTTGCGGAAGCATCAGCGCTGTCTTGAAGGATGCAAGCATGGATGGCGGCAGAGTTGCGGTGAGGAAGTACTGCGGCACCTTCAGCTTGGACACCAGCCGCTTGACCTTGTCCATTGCCGATCGGAACTCTGCTTGCGTGATGCAGACATGGCACTCGTCAAAGAACAGCGCTGCCAGCCGCTCCTGCTGCATGAGACTCTGCAGCCAGTTGCTGAACGGCTCCGAATAGCAGTTCTCCACCGCAACAAAGACCAACTGACTGCCCTCCACCTTGTCAGCGCACTGGTAGCCGGTCCACTTGCTTGCAGCAATGCCGGCATCTCTGCATTGGTGGATGAGATCATCGGTCAGCGCAACAAATGGCACAACCACAACAACAACCGATGCTGGTGGAAGCCAGTGAAGCGGAGCCATGAACAGCGCTGACTTGCCAGACCCGGTGGCCATCACAATGATCAGCGGTGACTCTCTGCTGTGAATAGCATTGAGCGCATATGCTTGCTCCACCGTCTTGGCCCGGTAGCTGCCTGTCACCTTGAAAAGCGCTTGGCTGATGGCGCTGGAGATGGCAGCAGAGCGGCCACTGCTGGTACTTGCTTGAGGCATGGCAGGAGCAGTGTGCTCCAGCTTCTGCTTGACAGACCGCACATCTTCTTGAACAGAATCCAGCTGCCGCTTGAGAGCATTGATGGCCTTTGATGAATCACCGCTGCTGGAAGCTGTGCCAACTGGAACCAGCTCCGCCACCTCCTCCTTGAACCGTGTGCGCAGCTTCCAGAATGCATGCCACCGCTCCGACACCTCCAGCATGGCCGTCATGCTCTCGTCATTCAGCTGATGCAGCATGCTTGCATCCAGACCATAGTGCTGCTGAGCGGTGCTGGTGGAGTGGCCAGCTTGGAGATCATGTGTGTGATCCTCCAACTCCTCCGATGTGATCTTCTTGGGACGGATCAGTTTGCGGTCAATGCTCACCGCCAGCTGCCGCCAAGTACGTACACTGAGACCATTTGATGTTGCACATACATACTGCTTGTAGAGGCTCTTGAGCGTGTTGCTGATATCAGCGGTGGCCCATGGCTTGCCAGCGTGGTCCACCAGGAGCATTGCACTGGGCTGGCGTGGCTTCACCACTGAATTGTAGAGCATGTGGATGAACGGCACCACCTGCCAGATGTACCAGATCACCAGGCAGCCAACTGCATGCGGCAAGAAGCGTGGAATGATCTTCTGCCGCCCAGTGCCCTTGTTGCTGGGCAGAGCGGTGAACATGACACCGTCATGGACAAACAGGTTGCGTGGGCCCAGCAGCGTGTTGGTGTGCTGCAGCTGGACCAGCTCCGTACCTCTAGCCGGCAGTCCACCGCTGAGTTCAATGAGCACCGCCAGCAGCTTGGTGAACTCATTGTGGATGGCAAAGTACCGCTGTGCAGCTGCTGGGTCAAACCTGGCCTCCTTGGAGTATGGGTCCATCAGCTGCAGCGATGCTGGAGCCTCACCAAGGACCGCACGGCAGAGGATGCTTGGCAGCGCTGGCTGCTTGCTGCATGCCTCTGAAAGGTTGAAGCCAGGACGTGTGTTGCAGATGTTGTCCACCACTCGACCAAGATTGATGACATTCTCAGACTTGCCGTTGTCTTTCAGCAGACGCAGCTGAGTGAGGAGCTTGTCCGCTTGCTGCTGAGCACCATGCATGAGCGCTTGCAGCTGCTCCACTGCAATGGTGTCTATGCCAAACGTCACCTTGCTGAGATCCTTGGTCCACTGAAATGCAAACCCACTTCCATCGTCTTGAGCCAGTGCTTTACCATAGCAGTGGAGGGACTGCAAATGAGCGCTGGCAGAGTGGCTGTCATGGTGGACATACTCCTTGAGCATACGCTTGACCTCAGCCACCGTCTCTGCGGCACCAAGATCCACAGCCGCACCACACTCCTTGTCAAGCAGGTGCTCATGCAGCACTGCACGGAAGCAGAACTCCAGCGCTGCAATGTCAGAGGTGGAAGCACTGACCGGCTTCAGCGTGCCATCAGCACTGACGCAAAGGTGGAGAAAGAGACGGGATAGCGTCAGCTCCTCAGTGTGGCCAAACGCCGCTGGCTGTTGCGTGACCAGCAGGACCGACAGCTCCAAGAGCAGCGCATCCACATTGGCAGTCAATGCAGGGTCGGAGCAGCCATCTTTCTCTTCAACGCAGCCGTAAAGGTCACGTAAACAGAGCAGTGCTTCGTCCAACTCTCCATTGAGGCCAAGATGAGCATCCAGCATATCCTTGCCATAGTAGCCCAAGTCTTCACCGTCAAAGTAGATGTGGAAGAGCAGCGCAAGCATGTATGCCCACAGCTCAGCACGCTTGCTGACCGTCTGTGCACTGAGGCTGTACGGCTTGCTTGGATCCGGGCCGTAAGCATGGAACAAGGCCTGGACCTTGCGGCTGGAGTTGAGCAGACCACTCATCCATGCAGCTGCTGCTTTCTTGCTGGCTCCGTAAACCCAGTGAGCGCCATACTGGTAAGCACCTTTCCACCGCTTGGTGTCACCACGCAAGAGACCAATGGCAGCAATGGGCTTGCCAGCCCAGTACGTCTGCCAGTCCAGGACCCGCGCCCAAGGACCAAGGTTGCCAGTGTAGTCCAATGGCTGGACTTGAGCGTCAATGCCAGCATTGCGGAGCAGTTCTTCATCCTGCTTGAAGAAGGCGTCGACTTTGTCCTTGGCAGCATCGTCCAGCCTGTCCATGGACATTGCTACGTTGAGCGCAGAAGCAGAAGGTGGAGGCAGCAGCTGCTGCTGAGCATTGGGTGTCTGGACATGCACATAGCGGAGATTGCTCTTGCTGACCTGCCAAAACAGCTGGATGGCATTGTTGCGGTGGAACTTGATGGCACCATCGGCATAATGGTGTTGCTTGACGTGCACATTGATTGAGGACTTGCTGATGACACTGTAGGTGCAGATGCTGCAGTGCTTGCCGTCGTAGCTGATGTCCAGCTCTGGAATGAATGGCACTGGCAGCAGCTCCTTGTTGAGCGGCACCATAGAAGGATGCTCCAGATCCAGTTCTTGAAGGACACTGTTGAGTGCAGTCCGCTGACCAGCATCCAACACATAGGAGTGGAACTGCTTGATGTGAGCGGCAACGTCCTTGGCCAGTGGCACCAGAGCAAGTGCGTGGCTGCAGTCTTTGCGGGTGCAGACCAGGATGCGTGGATGGTCAACAATACGGAGATGGAACTCCTGCAGCTGCGTAACCTGCTCAGCAGTGATGGGCAGAACCGGTCTGCTGTAGCTTGGAAGATGCAGAGAAATGTCAGTTACGGCAATATCAATTATGCATGGTGACGCGTCAGCAGTAAATACATACCTCTGGATCGGAGAGCTGGGAGCTGAGAGCACATCATGCTGAGTGATGGCATTGTGGCCGTCATTGGTGCCAGCACCAAGATAGCAGCAGTCGGAGAGCTGGGACATGGTTGAGAAGAGATGGAGCAAAGAGCGCAGAGCGGAGAGCGATGAGCGGTGAGCAGTAAGGTACAGAGAGTGGATCTTGAATCTCAGTCCGTCAACCACACAAGAGAGCATATATACATTTGTGCTCAGCCTCAGCAGCATCAAGCAAACTGTCAGCGGTATCAGACACACAGACAAACAAGCATGGCTATCACAAAGCGTTTGCGGTCAGTATTGACAAAGAGAAGAGACCGCAAGGTGCAGCAGTCTATGGACTCACGCTCACATACAAAGAACAACCACAGGCCGCTGAAAGGGTACTGTGCTCATTTCTGTGCGGTGAGAATCAACACATTCAGTCCCACTTCATTGATTGACGGACAGTCAATGCGGACAAAGGCTGAGAATGCTAACACACTTCAACGGCCGCAAGCAATGTCTCCCACTCTAGCTGGCTGCAAGACGTACATCCCACGGTCTATGCTCCCTTTGTCTGTTGCAGACCGCAAGACGCGTCTGTCCGTTGCAATTTTCTTGAATTTCTTACAGCCAGCGTGTGTCCATGCTTTGTCTGGGTTAGACTGCAAGATGTGTCTGTCCGTTGCAATTACCTTGAATTTCTTATGGCTGGCGTTTGTCCATGCTTTGTCTGTTGCAGACCGCAAGACGCGTCTGTCTGTTGCAATTTCCTTGAATTTCTTACGGCCAGCGTGTATCCACGCTTTGTCTGTTGCAGACCGCAAGTTGCGTCTGTCCGTCCGTTGCAATTTTCTTGGATTTCCTACGGCCCACGGTCACAAAGGGTGGAGAACGCATGGCTACAACAAAGGAGACCGCTGACCGTGGGAGCCTCTGCTGGCCGCAAGACTTTCTAGGCTGCTGGCTGTGGCCGTGACCACTATTTCACGCTTCTTTTCTCTGCCACAATTTCTTGGATATTTGCTTGCATTATTCACTGTCAATGTCATTTACCTAGCCCGTTGAGACTGTACGCAAGCATGTCTACCATTCAATCCTGAAAGTTGCCAATGTGTAAAACAGTCAGCTGCCTGCACTGAGACCATGAGCGGCAAGCATATGCAATGAACAATGACTATAGGCTTGAGAGTGGCACTTGACGCTTGATGGCCTACAGTCTACGGTCAACAGTCTGTAGTCTCCAGTCTGGCTGTGCTTGCGGTCAGTTGGCCTCACTCAGCCTTGCGGACAGACTGCTGCTTACAGACAGACAGCAGCTTACGGACAGACAGCTGCTTACGGACAGACAGCAGCTTGCGGACAGTGGAGAGACTTGCGGCCACTGGCTGACCGTCACACACTGAAAAAGTTGAATCAGTCCGCAAGGCACTAGCGCAGTGTCTGAATTTCACGGAATTTCCCTGAATTTTGACGCGTCTGGCCGCAAGAATTTCAAACCGTAAGGGCACTGGAGCAGTGTCTTTTGCGCTGTCCGTTGGGTACGGACGAGCTGGCCCAGCCGGCCCATTTGGCAGGGCGGACGCGTCCGCCTCCAGCAAGGCCGCGCCTGCCGCCTAGGGCTAGGCGACCCTTCTCTCTTCGCTTTGGTGCAACACAGCTCAGTTCTTTCAACGTCTCCTGCAGTGACCTTCTTCAGTTTCAATGTTAAGTTTTTGGCGATTCCCATTTTGTTTAGCAGCATTACTCCTTGCTTTGCAGTCTTGTAAGCAGTCTCGTCTCCGGGGACGGAGCCTGTCTCTGTTTGGGCCTCTGTCACCGGGGAGCGAGGCTGCAGGTAGTCACATGTATTTAGCTTTTGCACAAGGGAAGGAGCAAAAAGCTCAGTTTTTGGCTGAGCTTTGCCTCTTTCCTCTCCACCACGTTCATCTTAGCTTTTCTCAACCTTATTTTGTTGGCCATTTGTTTGCTCTTCATAAAGCTTAGCCTTTGTCAATGTTCAATGAATGCAAGCAAAGAGTGATGAGCGATGGTATTTGCGAGGATGGATGAGCAAGACAAGACGCAACAGAAGGGGCATGAGGCAGGAATGGCTGGATGGAACTCTTGTGCGAGAGGGTCTCGTGCAAGAGGAGCATCCAGGCGTAACAATTAAGGTCTAGATCACAGACAGGTGTTTTAAAAAAGAGCTTGGCAGCCAGTGGACCTCTGAACCGAAGCAGTTGCGCTGTTATGTGATTCTGATGACGAGCAAGTTCATCGTTACAGCAAGCTGTTCGGCGAAAAGAGCGGCTGCAAATACCCCGCATCGGGAATCTTGTTCCTTCTCCGCATTTGCGAATGCCGGCGATTAGCAACAAGGTCGGAAGTCCTGGCTGTGTCCAATACTGCGTGTTCTCGCTTCATGAGTGCTTTGTAGTTAGCAAGACCGAGGACTGCTGCCTTGCGGCCCAATAAGCAAGCATGTGCTCGGCGGGTTCACAAATGCGTTAGCTTCTTCGCTGCCTGCGGCATTGCGTCCACCGTTCTCGGAAAGAGCGATGCGTTTCGAGATATCCGACAACTCCTTGCTTCGGACGCTAAGGACTTCCTGATGGGGGCTGCTAGCGCGCTCGCTTAAATGTGGATGAGATCACTTGACCGCATCGCTTGGTGCACTACACTCTAATGACAGGTTCGTCGGCAATCTTCCGTTGAACGGCGTGGGGTAAGCGCCCATCGCCTGTGCCACACCGGTTCTAAGGCTTGTGTTTGGACAGCTTTGTACGCACTTGCAAACGTTTGACGAACAGATATAAGCAGCGCCGTCACTCTACGTTGAAGGGGACCGCAATCATCTATCTTTTTAACTACGGCAAGCAAACACATCAAGATGAGGCTCAACTTGTGGACGCTTGTCCCGTTTGCAGCTGCTGCCATTCAGACCGCGCTAGCCGCGTCCACCCCAATTCGCCGAGACGCATGGCCGTACGGCCCCTTTTCGACCGATGGTAATCAGATCAAGAATGCCAATGGTGAACCCGTGATCTTTGTGGGGACCAATTGGCCTGGTTCAGGAGAGACCATGATTCCGGAAGGCATCGAGTTTCGATCGATCTCGGACATCGTTGGCATGATGAAGTATGTTGGCTACAACTTTGTGCGTCACACGTATGCGATTCAGATGATCGACCAGATCTACGAAAACAACGGTGCCGACATCACAGTTCAATCAGCTCTGCTGTCTGCTCTTGGGGAGACAAATGGCACGAAAATCATGAACATGATCAACACGAACAATCCACAGATCACAAACAGCACCACGCGACTCGAGGTACTGTCGATGATCGCCGAAGAGGAAAAGAAGCAGGGTATACTCATGCATCTGGACAATCATATCAGCCGAGCCATCTGGTGCTGCAGTAACGATGATGGTAACGCGTGGTTCGACGACGTTGACTTCAACGTCGACAACTGGCATCGCGGACACCGATACATGGCCAACTGGGCCAGAAACCACAGCAACATTGTCTCCATGTCGTTGCGCAACGAGCTGCGCAAGTCATCGCTGAAAAACCTGGATTACAATTGGAAGACGTGGTGGGGCAATGTGTCGCAGGCGGCTGAAAACATCCATGCAACCAACTCGGATCTGTTGATCACGATCAGTGGCATGGACTATGACATTGACTTGTCGGCCCTGACCACGCAAGCCAACCTGCTAGACGCACCTTACGTCGGCGGGGACTTGGACGAGATCGCCAATGCCGATTCGATGACGCCCGAGTACGCCGACATTGAGAACACCTCATTTGGCAAGGCGAAGAAGGCGGTGCTCGAGCTGCACGCTTACAAGATGTCGGCCTACTACGGCAATCACCTCGAAGATTGTGGCGCCATTCAAACGGGTCTGTACCGATTCGGATTCAACGCGCTTGGCGAATCAGCTCGTCCGGATGCATGCACCGACAGCACCGACTTCTCTGATCCGTATAGCTGCCCCGCAGCCAAAGTGACGTTGCCGGTGCTGTTGACCGAATTTGGTGATGTACAAGATTCGAGCTTTGCGAACGTGACAATGCAAAAGTGTATGCGCGACTACACGATCAAGAACAAGATCGGATGGGCCCACTGGACACTTTCTGGCAGCTACCGTATCCGACAAGGCATTACCTTCTACAACGACACTTGGGGCTTGACTAATCCGACGTGGACCGAGTACCAGAGCAAGGAGACTGTCGACAACTACTTCCGTCCATGGATCCAAGAAATGGGCAAGACCAATCTTGAGCTGTGAAACTAGATCTGTATTGCGATGTAGGAGAAACACGCGAAATCGCAATGAAGCGCTCGGAATACTATATAGCTGAAAGACGAGACTATGATGAGATTCGTGCTGCGATGAGTGTGCTACAATCCAAGCACTTCGGGTAGGACCTTTTCGACAGGACCTGCAAAGTACCAATCGACGTCGTTGCCTGAATCAGCTGAGATGGAAGGCTCGTCGATGTTGAAGACGGCTACTTGGCCCTGATTCGAGTGCTTGACCAAATCTGCAAATCCAGCAGCAGGGTAGACTGTAGAAGATGTGCCTAGGACGAGGATGAGGTCGCAGCGTGAGACGATTGACTGAATGCGGTCGAGCTCTGAAATCGACTCTCCAAACCAGACGACACCCGGTCGTAGCAAGCCACCGCAATTGGCGACCGTGCAGCGAGGCAACTGCTGAGGCGGGATTGCCTTGTATTCGCCAGTCAGATCCTCTGTGCCATCGAGGCCGTCGCTGAGAGGCTGGCGCATGTCAATTCGAGCATCACCGCAACCTGTACAGATCGTCTTGAACACATTACCGTGCATTTCGATGATCGAGTCTCTGGCCGTTTCGATCAAGGCACCTCCTTGTGCTGGCTGCATCTGCTGCAAAGCTCGACCGGATAAACCATCGACATTCTGCGTAATGAGATGAAAAGATGCAGCGTTTGGCATGACCCGACTGCGCAAAGAATCTTGTTCCGAGCCAGAGCCGAGAAGAAGCCTGGCAAGGCTAGAGTGTGCTGCATTAGGTGAGGCGGAAAGTACAACTGATCGCCGGTAGTGATAAAATTGCCATACTTTGCTGGCGTCCTGTCGGAAAGCCTGACTGTAACAAGGAGCATTGGTTGCTTCAGCTCTGTTCCGCAGCGATGCATCGTTCCCAAGAAGATACTCACGGTGTTGCGAGCGACAGTGCATCGTGTTGGCGCCACAGCCCTGAACATGCAGGCAGCAGTGACGCACGGTTGCAGAGCATGCAACAGTGCAAGAGAAGCAAAGAAGGAGCCAGGTCCGTGTCAGCGTGAGCATCAAAGCAAGACAAGGAGTTTGAACGTACCACCAGCACCTCTGAAAGTCGGAATTCCACTGGCAGCGCTCAAACCCGCTCCTGCGAGAGCAACCGGGTGTCGTGCTTGGCGCAACGCTTGACGGAACGACTCCGCTCCAGCGCCCATGCCGTTGTCTATGATCAGCATATGCGGGACGCTGCGATCTGTCTCCTGTCTCTTTTGTCCTCTTTCGCGGCTGAGTGGCGTGAGAGTCGCGTTCTACTGCCACCAAGTACGTTTGTTCCTGATCGGAGCTGGCGAGAAAGTTGTACAACACTGTGATGTTGCAACGGGACGATCGGCGTCGATTCTTGCCCTTTAAGAACGGCTGCTTTCGCGGGTCGCTTCCGAGAAGTTCTCTCGTAGCTGTAACAGTAAGCGATGCTGCCAAAGCTTTGAGCGATTCTTCTTGATGTATGCGATGCCTCGTCGCAAAGTGCGACCGAAGGATGGCTCTACCGTCAAGATCGTGTGAAATTGCACGTGTGAAATTGCACTTCCAGCCGCGTCGCTGCTTTTTGACAGCTCGTTCCATGCAGGAACCCTCGAGCCTGTCCAACATGAAAACTCGATTGCTTGTTCCTCATGAACCAGTCTGTGTGCTGCAGCGTCAGCCACGTTGCAACGGCACAAGCACGAGCACATGATGCACGACTGACCGCCACCATCTCCACCACGGGCCCTCAGCTGAAATTGCAACTCTGTGCAGCTGGCAAGTGCCAATCCGTCTTGCTTGCGTTGGTTGGCACGCCACGAAGAAGGTTGCATGGTCTCGATCTCCGCCGTGCCACATGAGCACATGGCAGGCGGGAGGACCTGCATTCTGCAGATCCGTCTCCGCCATTCAGCTCTTTCTCCTGTCAGACAAGCATGGTTTCAGTGTCAGGTGTGCGCTGTGTGAGTTCGGGAGGATACTGGCTTGTCGTTGAACTTGCTGATCGCGGACGGCGCTTGGCTCCCCCGTGTGCAGGCTGCCATACGAGGCTCTCGCCATCTACCTCATCATGACGGCGAAGTGTACTTCGGATCGCGCTCGATGATGTACTGCCATCATACAGATATAAAGTGAAGCGTCCCTTGTCATCTGATGAGCACCTATGCGCAAAGCAAGCTCCCGACGTTTCTCCACGAACAAAGCTACTCTATCATCTTTTCGGTCCTTTCAACACACTTCTTGTTCTCAACACGATCATGTCCGAATCGCACATTCTTTTGCCTTTCTCGCCTCGCGATGCGGCAGCCAATCAGCAGGCTGCAGCTACTGCCGCTATGGCCGCATGGTCGGCCGGCATCGCTTATGCCATCAACTTTATCGTCCTCTACCTCACCATGACACTCACTGTAGTCGTCGTCGTCGGCATCATGGGCTGCATCGCCTCGAGTCGCATTCGCAGGTCCCCATGCTTTATCATTCTTGTCCTCGCCACGACGCTCTGCGTATGCGCACTTGGCATCAACGTCTCCATGAACAAGGAACTTGTCGTTCATCCTCAGAAGCATTTCAACGCCAACATCTACACTTCGCTGATCGCCCTCTCCATGTGTAAGCCGCTACCTCATCGAGATGACAAAGCTTGCAAAGAGCAGAACTCTGACATCGCCTTCGTTCTTAAACCCTTTTGCGAACTCCTAGTCATTCCTTTTCTTGTCGACTTCACCCTTGTATTGCGCATCCTTGCCTTCTTCCCCCACAATTCAAGAGCTGCAGCTGGACGCAAGGGATACAAGCGCTGGGCAGCTGTCGCTTTTCCCACTCTCATTAAGCTCCCTCGAATCATCCTCATCTGCCAATACGTTCAATTCGCTCATTCTGCAGCCTCGGTCGCGACCGACATGGCCAACGTCGTTGCTCGTGTCAATCAGGAGCAATGGGCTTTGGTCGAATGGACTTTGATGCTCGCAGACGAGCTTTACTGCACTGCCTTCTTCTGCATGAAGCTCTATCAGCTCGGCTGGGGTTGGGGTGAGGACAAGCACGTCTCGCGCAGCTTTCTCGACACGCTCAAAAGGATCCTCTTGAGCGCTCTTGCCTGCTTTGTGATTCCTTCCATCTTACTCATCGCGCTCATCGTCATGCAAGCTCTGCGATACCGACCCGACTTGGAAGGCTACGTCTTTGCTACCTTTGTTCCCATGACGGTCGTCAGCGCTGCTTTCGGTGAGTTCAGGAGCTGTTGTGTGGTATGGCGGCAGAAGAATCTGGCTGCTGATGACATTGATATTTCTACCTCGATCCACCGCGCACTCCCACGTTTCTACAGCCACGCTCTGGCCGGCCATCCGTTCCGAACAGCACCGACGAAAAACGACCGTTACGCTCGGCTCCATACACACTCTGCGCAGTCAAGGACAGCCGAACAAGTTTCTCACCACGCAGCGCAGCTTTGATACGGACGACGAAAAGGATCTGGGCGACAAGCTGCCCAGCTCTTCCAATGTCGACCTGACTGAGCACGAGCCTCGAGCCATGGCTACACTTGCGCACCGACGAGAGAGCCAAGAGGCTAGATCTCGGTCCACCACCGCCGAATCCAAGAGATCTAGCCTCTCTGTCCCTGCGCAGCCAGCCGTTGCTCCTCACAATCCTCTGCGACGTGCGCCAGATGTGAGCGGCATTGCCATTACTACTGTGACCGAGGAGAAATGGAGTGACGTTTGAGAGTTCTCTGTTCTCTTTCAAGAGACGGCCGCAGCTCTGTCTCACTGTGGAGCCGAGGCTGCTCGATTCCCGCCTTGCCCGCGTTTTGCTGCGACCTGCTTGACTGTACATCTGGGCATCCTCTCAACCCTTGTCCGTCCTCATTCGTTACCACCTTTGCTTGACATTGACATTGGAATAGTATGCACTGCGTGACTTTACAAACTTGGTCTGCGTCTGTTCGTTGTTCAGGCGCTCTTGCAGCAAACAAATTGTAGACCGGGATCGGGATCGGGATGACCGCCAAAATTGGCGTGGATTTGTCGCGACGCCTGCCTGTGGGCATCGGCAAGCCATCCGAAGCCAGTTTCGGGCTCTCAAACTGGGTTCAATCTGACCGATCAAGCCGGAATGCGGACCGGCTCAGCTGACTCAAAGTCACTTCATCTGATGAACAACATAACGTCACAGTGAATTGCTGAGCGAGCTCCGGGAAAGCCACTCGCGTGCCCCAAAAGGGAACAACAGCAGATCAGTGAGCGAGCCAGTCTTTTTCGGCAACCTTCCGAGGTGCCGCGGTTTCGCTGCTAACGTTGGCGTCCCGCTTAGCATACAACCAGATGGTGGACGAATGGGTCAGCAACTCGCATTTCACTAAAAGATTAGCCGATAACGCTTGCCGGTTGGTGGAATCTTGATTTGATTCAGTTACGGCAGACACTTCCCGTGTGAACCATCTGCTTTCAACGCGATTCGGAAAGTGAAAAAATGGTGTCTGCATGACCGGCCTCAAGCCGCTGTTGCCGAAGTTTTCAACTTGCTTCCGAAAATCAAGCTGCATGGATGATTCGAAGTCGAATTCCGGCCAATTCGTACCCCTTTGTTAAGGTTGTCAAGACTCAGGGTGCAGACCAATGCTGATGATGCCATGTTGTGAGAGAGAGAGAGATCCAACGTTGCATCAAGATGCTGGCAGCCAATGAGCTAGAGCTCATCAGTCCATGTATTGGTCCGTGGTTGAAGATCACGGCCACCGCGTCATTGGAAATGATACGCGAGCGGTGCTTGAACTCTGAACAGCCGCTGCGCGTCACCGGCTCACGTAAAACTTTCGGCTCGGCTTGCGCTTGACGCTGCTCCGAATCCAGACCGAGCCGTCTGCAAATCAACCACTGCAAGAACAATAGTGATCGCGTCGATGAACGCACCACAGCTTTCAGGTAAGTGTGAGTTGCAAGAGTGTCTGGGTTGCGATGCAAATCTCTCGGAAATTCCTGGGGTTGCTAGAAGAAGCGTGAAGCAGACAAGCAACTACAATAGAATCCTGAAAATTCGGTTACTTTCGGATGCCGAGATGATTTCCCAGCGATCTGGCACGGAAAACAACATAAATAAATATTTAAAAAAAAAAAGGGTTCCAGCGGAGTCCGTGGCTGAATCGACGGTCTGCTGGTCCGATGCCTGTCTGCAAAGCTGCAGTTGGTGCAGCGGAAGAAATCTCGACGCGATTCCGCTCGATTGTGTGGGAGCAAAATGAAATTGAGTCACCGTCCCGAGAGACACAAATTCGCCCGAGCAGCTGCAAAGATGAAGGACCTGCTGAAAAGATGGTAATGGCTTGGAAGTCCAGAAAGAGGAACAGAAGAATGCCGACAACCACATGACTGCACTCTGTATCGCAGAAGTCAAGCTTCGTGAAAGCCATGCATTAGCGTGGGTCGCGGGGCAGAACAGGTTTTCGAATTTCTGTTGGACTCGGTCCGAGGTCTGCAATCCATCTTGACATCGGCAGTACCGTAGACGCAATTCGGTGCTGGCTCGGACTCGATACTGTAAGTTGGATTCGACGGCCGTCGACATCCGATCTGGGCTGACGTAACTGCAGTGGCCTGTCGGTCCGGCACCAACCATGAGTTCTGTATTCCACTGTGATCTATCTGCCACATGCAAGATGAAGCACCGTTATGAAAGCTGCTCTGAACGCCGCCTCGAACGTATGTGAGGGATGTGTTCGGCATGGTCGGGATCGCGATGTCCACGTCGATAGCTTGCAGCTACTGCGAGACCGTTTCGGCTGCGAAAAGAATCGAAAAAGTAGGGTCCTTGGTCGGTCTCAGCGACCAATCACCGGAGTGGACTAGTCAGGATACAAAAATAGCAGCAAGTCGAATGCGAATGCACATGCGAGTGCGAATTTGAGGTTTAGTCGCGAGCCTGATGTGACTGTGCCCTGCGATTTGTTGTGAGAGTCATACGGTAGTTGGCCCTCGAACTAGGCGAGCAAAGGCAAGGGTGGACTATTTTTGGTTTGGGTCTTGGTTTGCGAGTGGGGAAATGCTCCCGACCTCAATCGGACTTTGATTCGGGATTTGTGCCTACCGTGCCTTTCCAGCAAGCCCCTGGGCCGACGAGCAGAGAGTGGCTTCAATTGGTTCCGCCCTCCTCTCCTTGCTTGGCTTCCACTGCGTCACAAGGAAAGGGTTACGCTTCTCATTGCGGCCCGAGTCTGCGACACGGGAGCCAATTTGGTTTCCCTGCAGATGAGAATGCGCGACAATTGGTAAATCCCGGTTCAACCAGATGGGATTCGGATCAAGTTGACCGGCAGCAGTTTTGGGTGGCCGCCCTGTGCTGCTCTTGGACGTCGACGTGAGAGAGGGCAGCTGGCAGCTGTAGCGAGGGAGACATTGCCAGCCAGCAAGCAATGCTGATTTGCACCTGGGACTCGCTTGCGTAACTCGATGCCGGCGTTCGCTTTTTGCAACGCTCGGCAGGGACCACAACTGCATGGTTTGCCTTTTTTTTTTCACTCGACGGGATCGGGACTGTGGAAAGCGGTGCATGATGTTTTGCCACTTTGCTGTTTCCCTTTTTTTTATAGAAAAATTACTGTATCTTGACACTATCTTCAACGTCAAGCGAAAAGAAAGCAAGAGACGGTGATCCAAACTCAAAGCGACATTTACAAAAGGAGAAGCCGACGTATTGTGTTTGCAGGTGTGCCTGTCGTTGCTGCTACTGCTGCTGTTGTTGTTGAAAGCTTTCCGTGGCTTCGTTCAACCCACATAACTTATCTGTAAAAAAAAAGAATCAATGATGCAATCCGACCATCGCCGCCTCTTTCTTTGTCTGCAAAAGCGGGTCGGTCTTAGAAGCGCTTTGCTGTGATTAGCCAGTGTGGCTGGACGCTCAAGGTGACAGGGCCGGTGTTTGCGAACGCTGGTTTGTCTTTCGATTTGTCACACTGCTGTGCGGCTTGCACTTTGCCGAACGCCATCGAGTCCACCACCCTGGGTGACATTGTGCAGATCCACTTTACGCATACCTAAGCAATCAGCCCGGTGGTGCAGCAGGCTCACCGCCACCTTTGCTTGAACCGCTCACCCGCTCGTGCTTTTCATCTCTTCATCTGCCTGCTTCCGCTGCTCAATCCTTCCGGTCTCTCCGCGAGTCAGCGTTGCGGCTCAATGAAACCCTTTCTTGGCTCTCGAGCGCCGTGGTCTTTCTTCGTCACCCTTCACCGCCGCCGCATGCCGCCTTCTCCTCCTCCTCCTAGCCGGCTTGACCAACGGCGTGACCCGAGCCGAATAGCCAGCTGCGATTCCCCTTTGGCCTCCTCTTCTTGTTCAATCACCTTCCGCTTCACTACGCCACCGTCTCATCCTTTCTCCATCACACACATACACATACACGTACACTTTGCTCTACTCTTTAACGCAATCAGCTGATCTGCACAGCTCTGCGTCAACGCCGGACTCCTCTCTTCCCTCCACGCTCTCCCTTCTCTCCACCCCCTGTCAATCCTTGTCTCCGGCACCCAAAAGGGCCCCGAAAGCATTAGCATTTGTGCACCTGCTCGCACTATATCTCCGTCTGCGACGACCAAGTGTACGAGCACCTTGCATTCGCCTACAAGCATCCGCTTCAAAGCGCACGTCACATACAAAGAGTCATCACCAACCCTGATGCTCAAGGTAGCTCCGATCGAATGATATCCACTTTCGCTCGCCTCGAACGCTGTCTTCTCGTCTGACAGCCTCTTTCGTTCAAAACTTGACTTCGACAAGAACCCACCCAACGGCTATAACAAGACCGGCGCGCCATGTCTGATCCAAGGCCTGCCCAAAAGGGCTCGGTTCTCAGCAACCTCGACAGCTCAGCCGACGGCCCCAGCCCACCCACGACTCCACCTGATCAAGCGCAATCTCACTCTCCCGACGAAAAGATGCACAAGGCAGACCAAAAGGACGCTCTGGTATTCTCGTCCAGCACAAAAGAAGCAGAGCCAGAAACCAAGAAGCGAAAGCGCTCGCAGCGTGCTTGCATCCGTTGCCGCGGTCAAAAGCTCAAGTGCGACGGCGTTTTCCCGTGCGCGCGTTGTCTCAAGCTCAAGCTAGTCTGCAAAGAGCCTTCAGAGACCAACACTTCGACTCCTTCTTCCAACAGAGTCCATGTGGATGATAGAGACAGCAAAGGCCACAACGGCTCCTTCTCCTCTTCTGCCTCCACACGCCCACAGTCCCAGACCTCGATTCACTTGTCCGCCAGTGGCTTGCCCTCGCATGCCAGCAGCGCCTCTCTCTACGGCTCCGGTCTACCGGACAGCGCATATGTCGATCGGTATCGCACCTCCAATCACATGCAACCAAGCATCCATCAGCGCGAAGCTTACAACAACAAAAATCACCACCACGCCTCCGACCGTTTCGTCTATTCTCTTCCTGACGCAGTTCGACGCATCGATAGCCTCGAACGTACCGTCTCTCGTCTAGTAGAAAAAGTGGAAGCTCACCCGAGCTCGTTTCACCACAATGGCTCCAACGGTGCAGCTCGGCCCTCCTCATCTACGTCGGGCGCTTCCCTGCAGAAGCCCGAACGCAAGAGGCCAAGAGCCAATTCTCCCGATGATTCCGACGCCGAAGTCGACGAGCTCCAAGACGGCGCTTCAGAGGCCAGCGTTCCGCTTCGCGCCTTGTCAAACCTAGATAGACCCAACAGCCGTGAAGCGCCCACTCTTGTCGATGACCACCCAGCTTTGATCAAGGGTCCGGATGAGGTGTTTGCTCCCATCTCGGCTTCCTTCGCTAATCCTCCTCGTGCTCACAATAATGGCGATCGACACGCATCACCCAACAGTCCAATCGAAGCAGGTTTTGTCACAATCGAGATGGGCCAGATGCTTCTACAAGTGTAAGTCTTGGCGCTCGCACCAAAGCCATCGGTCACCCCTCCACCTTTACTGACCCAACTCTGCATTTGTTTACGCGTCTCCTTTCCTCCTGATCAACAGCTTCCTCACATATTGCCATGTCTTCGCTCCTTTCCTCGACCTCGACGCCAAGGCCAACGCAGCTTCTTTGTCCGCTTCTGAACCTTTCCTGTTCTCCGTCCTCGTCGCTATCGGAGCTCTCTATCAAGACTCGCATGCCAAGGCCGACCCTTCCACTCGCTCGGACATTCAAGCAGGACTGGCTTCCTTCGCTCTTGATCAGCTCGGCAAACAGCTCAGCAGCTCCGAGTCTACCATCGGCTCTGTACAGGCCATTCTCTTGATCGCATATTGGCCGCAAGCATTTCCCGGATCGCCTGACGAGAAGCTTCTCGCCAGTCATGCCTCTAGCCTCTTGCAGAGCGTCGGAAGCCATGTCCAGTTCTCGTACCTCAGCGGTGATCGTCTCGCATTGTCGCTTTCGCAGCGTCTTCCGCCCATCTGGACCTCTCTGAGAGCATTTGAATCACTTGCCGCTATCGACACGGGCAAGGGCATGGATCTCACCGACCACGACCTTCTCTTGTCCAAAGCGCCTCGACCTCCACGCAGCTCCGTCCCCACGCCTTACCTCGTCAGAGCAGTCCCCGTTCTCAAGGAGCTGCAGATGTGGTTGAGCGAGCTCGCATGCAACTCTCCGCTGCCTCTCGCCGAACTACCGCCACCCGCAGGTCGCTCCAGTCTGACTCACGACTGGGATCGTTTCAAATACCTCCAATCCCAGTTGTTCGACCTCGAAAAGCGTTGGATCGCTTCCGAGTCCGACTGCAGCCGTCTCGAACGCATTGTGGGGCTGATCGATCGTTGGACGCTTCAAATCTATCTGGCAGGCGTGGCTCTCAAGTCGGCTGATCTGGGACGTCCACCCAAGACAAGTAACGGCTACGATGTCCGCTACGAAGAAGAGTCGGCGAGATTCGTTGCAGCATACAGGCACGATATGCGTCAGGCATGCCAAGTGCTCATCGACATCTTTACCGATCCCGAACTCAGTGGTGCACTTCTATATGCTCCCGGCTACTTGCTACGCCGCTTCGGCCAAGCTGCCGCCGCCTCTGCTCTCCTCATCGACTATCACGAGGCCGAACAGCTGCGATCGGCGCAAGAGCTCATCTACCTGTGCAGCAAGTGCTTCGACCAGTTGGATCAGCTAGATCGTTCTCGTTTCGCCGCCCATCTCTCTTGGTTTGTCAAGTCGAGCTATGAGAAGGTGGGCGGACGCTCTGGCAGTCACGAGCGCGATGCACCTCTCGAGACGACGCCGCCTAATACAATCTTGCCCTCTGAGCGTCGTAGATGGCTGGGCGGTGACCTCTTCAGCATCTTTTTTGGCGTCGGCTTGCTGATGGGTACCGCCCCTGCAACGGGTGTCGGTGCTGGCGGTGGTGCCTTCTAATTGCTTGGGCCTGGAAAGCCGATTCATCTTACAGGCGTTAGCTCCTTGGATCATTTGCTCGATCTCCCCATCTTATCGTCATGTTTCCCTTTATCATTTCGAATACGCATCTCATGTTGTCCTTGTATTGCTTTTTACACTTGTATCAATCTTGCACTTTTCGATCACATGATCTGTTTCTTCTAGCAGACGGAACACGTATCCGTGTGCCGACCCTTTTGAATCATGCCAAGACAGCAGGTAGCAACAGCTTGCGACCATGGGAGCCCACATGACACAAGGGCTAGCTCGGAGGATCGCC
The DNA here is from genome assembly GCA_928722295.1 of Ustilago curta. Taxonomy (NCBI): domain Eukaryota; kingdom Fungi; phylum Basidiomycota; class Ustilaginomycetes; order Ustilaginales; family Ustilaginaceae; genus Ustilago; species Ustilago curta. The sequence goes on along the minus strand of CAKMXH010000017.1, from coordinate 502,038 downwards.
TTCGGGTGCACCTCCGTACTCGAAAGTCACGATGCAGTTGCCGTCACCCATCTGTGCCACCACTTGCATGCCTGGACGAGTAGAGTCGGCAGACTCGGTCACGCCGTTGAGCACAGCACCCGGGTTCCTGAGATGGGCGGTGGTCTGGTGCATCAGCTTTTGATCCTTATTTCGAATCGCGCTGATCAGAGTAGTAGCAAATCAGCTGGCGATTGTTGATGAGCAGGAAGGGCTCCCAAAGAGGGATCTCGCCGTTGTTGGGCACGGCTTCACCACCAGCAGCGATGTGCGAAAGGAAGTTCCAAGTTTTCCTGCAACCGTATGCACAATCACCTAAAACGATTGCTGAAGTTTCGGGTCAGCTTTCAGTCCACACTGCCGACTGGGACGCCAACATGAGGGCTTCCAGATCCAAACTGTCGAGCCGCACTGTCTTTTCCACGACGATCTGGTGGCAAAAAAACACCTTCGAAAGCCTCGACGTGGTTGTGCCTCGAGGGACCAAGTGCAGCGGCAAGCACTGGACAGACCAAGGCTCGCAGCCGATTTAGAAGCACTCATGGTCTTTCTTCATCTTTGAAGGCAGTGTGCTGGGATGCATCTACGAGAGAACATCTTGACAAGCAAATATAGAGCCGTAGGCAGAACCCTCATCAATCATCTTGAGCAATCCTCGTGATTCAATCCTGTGGCTGCGCCTGGAGGAATGCATGATCACCCATTTTGATGATGGAAGGCAAATAGTGTACAAAGTGTGAAACGCAAGTCTGGTGAGTAAGGTCAGCAAGCCTAGGCTTGCTCAGGTCGAACCTGGGCAGCGAGAGGTTGTTCGTCTGCAAAGCGTCCGCCTTGACCGCTCACACTCTGACCTGGCTGCGCTTCAAGCTTGGATGAGAGACCCTTTGTTCTTACCTCCCAGCCATAGCCTCCGCCTGGTGCGCCGGGTACGTCGTCGCCGGGGCCTTCATAGTGCACTGTTTCGAGAAGAAATACACAAAGTCGCAAGGGCAGCACGACGAATCAATATGCCATGCTCTCCCAAGAACGTCGTGTCCAGTCAACTGCGTGGATCAGGATGTACTTACGCTTCGAAACGTCGTAGTTTGCGATAAACTCCCATCCGTTTTCACGCACGTGATAGAGGTTGACGGTCTGTTGGCGTAAAATGCGACGCAGGATAAGGAAGTGGACGTGTGTTAGCAATACCACCTTGGTACATGCGATCAAGTCGCACAGATGCTTGTGCCAAGCGTAGTCGATACTTACGTTACCTGAGTATGCATCACGATGGGCAGCAGCGTAGATGGAGCGGCGTCCGAGCTCTTGAGCCTCGTCATCCGAAAGGTCCCACTTGTACCCCTGATCAAGCACACCGTATGCAAACGTGGAACCAGAGCCAACACTGAAGACGTCGCCCTTGAGACGTGTGCCGTCCGAGTCGACGTAGAAGAGGGCGGGGCCAGTCTTGTCCCAACCGCAAATCATGGTACCCATGGAAAGACCCATACCCTTGTAGCTGTATACGAGATTGCTGAGGTACTTGCTGGCGGCAGCGACCGAGATACGCTCCTTGTTGCGCAGCTCATGAAGGCGACACTGGATACCCAAGTAAGTCTCCCAGTACTGGCAGTCGGCGGCACCACCAGCCATGGTTCCGAGAAGGTAAGGGTTGATCTCGATCACCTTTTTCACGGTTCCCGAGGCAATGTACGAGCCGGCAGTCGCTCTCGAGTCGACGCAGACGATGATGCCGCCGCGGAAGCGGAAGGCAAGGGTGGTGGTACCGTGGGCAAGCTTGATCTTTGCAGCTGGGTTGGAAGAATCTACGTCGGTGTATTGCGACAGGAAAGTAGCTGGGTCCATGTTGGGAAGGTCGAATTGGCCAGGTGCACCCAACAGCTTGTCCTGCGCAGAGCTGGAGCCTGCACGCGCGGCATCGAGACCAAACGACGAGCCCGCAGGCTGGTCAAAGCGAGAGAGGAGTGAGTTCATCGGCTTGGAAAGGGTTATTCGGGCTGACGGCGTCGTGAGAGTGGCAAGAGGTGATACGATGTGCGCGGCAGCCGTGGGTGATTCGTCCAAAAAAGAGTGAGCGGGGTAATGGACGATGATGGGCTGGTCGTGAGGAAAGGTCAAAGTGTTGGTTGAACCGAGCTGAGCAAGCCTGGCTTTCGCAAAAGAGCCTGTGCGTAAGTCGCTCACCCACGCGTTGCAAGGTGATCGACCTCGATGTGGAGAACAGCTAGAATTTCAGAGAATGTCACACGCCGTGGTCTAACACCCATAACATATTTGGCATCCTCCTAACTCCTACGAACTGGGGTTGCTACATGGCGCCTCCGCAACGACATGTTTCTTCAGTCAAACTCGAAGCTGCAGTGGCACGCTGCATGAGAGTGTGCAGCCTGTTCTCTGCGTGGATGACATTCGAAGAAGAGCAACCCCGATTCGTGTGTCCTCTGTCAAGCTCGTGAGCTGCCGTGGAGATGCAAACGGCATGTACAGCTCAGCCACGCCTGACAAGGCATTATCAAATTATCATTGCAATATGTACAGAGCCGTAAAGTCGGCAACCACAAGTAGTGCTCTTAGTCGAATGATGGCGATCAAGACCATGTCAGAACGGGATTGCTTGCGGTAGGAGCCAGGCAAAGGTGGTCTACCCGGTGAAAACACAACAGCCGGCGTAGAAGTGGGTGGAAGAGGAAAGAGACTATAGCGTATGTGAGTGCTTAGAAAATGCAGTCTGTTCAAGTTCAAGATGATGTCCAGTGACCAAAAAAAGAGAAAGCAAGAGTCAGCGATTACGGTAACAAGAGGCAAGCATTGGCACCAGTTGATATGCGACATACCAAGACAAAGGTCCTCGAGACAGCAACAGGCGAGCATACCGGCACAGCACGCGCAGCAGGCACCGGGACCACCTCCGCCACCCTTCTTCTGTGGCTGTTGCACGTAGACGGGCTGAGGCTGGGGCTGGGGGTAGTAGCCCTGCTGGGGCTGGCCACCGTAGGCCTGCTGAGGAGGGGGAGGGTAGTAACCCTGTTGGGGCTGCTGACCGTAGCCACCCTGCTGGCCGTAGCCTTGTTGAGGGTAGCCTGTTGATTTGAGAAGAAACGTTTGGGTGATGCGAGAGATGGTGTGTCAGTTGATCAAGATCTGAAACCGGCGGGACTTTGAAGACACAATGCGGCAAGGTTGGAGATTGGATCGCATCGCAAGTCAGAGATGTGCTGTGGTCATCCAATGAATTGTCAACATCGCGATGTAGAAGAGGCCACCTTCAGCTTCTGACAGTACGACGCCTTGCACCAAAGGTGACCGGATGGATAGGACCGAGTCGAGGTTCGTACTCTGCGGCGCAAATAAAAAAAAGGTCGGAAGCTCTCGAAACGCAGTGAAAGGGCGCTGAGAGATGCAAGATGCGCTGCTCTGCAATTGCTCGCCGTGTCCAGATATCGGGTACGGATGAATCAATGATCGTAATTGACCAGCGCGACGGGATCCAAGTCTCCAACTTATAACCTGAAGCAACGATACGTACCACCCTGCTGACCGCCGCCGTAGTAGTCCTTAGCCGACATGATGATGATGATATGTGTGTGACGAGAGGATGAAAGGCGTTGATGAAAAGGCAGGAATGTGACGGGTCAGACGTCGTTATGAAGGGATGGTGATAGTGTGGAGTAGAGAGGAAAAAGGTTTGTACAGCCGAGAGAGGAATTGAAGCCACGACTGAAACTCGCCCTTGTCTCCGAAGCGTACCGTGCACGAGGAAAACCGACCGGACTCCTGAAAGGAGCTCAAGGGTCAATTTTCGAGACAGTATGCTGTGCTGCTGTGCTGCTGTGCTGCTGTGCTGTGCAGTTCAGAGGTCTGAGGGCAAAATCAGCTCTGAGGCTGTGTACGTGTTGAGCCGTTTCTTCCGCTTCCGAGTTGGATTTTCGAAAATCGCCTCTGCATTTCCGCCTCTGTGGGTTAGCGTTACGAGACTTTTGCTCAGCTTCCCTCTGTGTGGTGTCTCTCTGTCTCTCTCTGCTCTTGGTCATACACTAAACCAATACACCGGCGAAAGGTCGGCTGTGCGTGGGCTGCTTTTCTCAGCACTTGCCGCTCAAACCTCTGGACTTTCATGGAATCATCGGCCTTACAGCTTCGAGAGAGAGCCCGCTCATGCCTCCTATGCGCCTCAAACTCTAAGCTTCTTGTTGTTGTTCGATGATTGATTTGGCTTCGGTTCTTGACCTGCCATGATCGGCTGCCCAGCCTTGCATTTTCACAACTGGCTTGCATGATGCTTTTCTCGAACACACACGCTTTGCCGCCAACCCGCCGGCTCCAGCTCCAGCTCTAGAAACAAAATTTACGGCACGCCTAGGAAGCAACCCAACAGCGGCCATTGGAGGATGCAAATTTTTTTTTTTATTGAACAAGACCTTTTTCCGTCGCACTAATGCCATCTCAACTTAGAAGCAGAGACTACCCATGAGCAAAGTGCTGGATCTGCACAGGAGGAGGAGGAGGAGGAAGGATAGAGAGTAGGGATGAATGCGGTGTGACGGCAAGGCGTCACGTACGAGTGAGTATTCGGTCAAAAACGCCCCATTCGTGAGATCGGGCATCTTCAAATCGTGTCAATCGGGGTAGATCTGAAATCACTGTTCTAAGTGCATGCGAACGACAACATTTCAACGCTTTCTTCGACTTCTTGGCTACCCATCTTGCACACCCATCACATCAAACCATCTACCCAACGACACCGCCGCGTTCAGCAACGCTCGTCCAGCCCAGAGCTGCTGCGGTTCTCAACAGGTGCTGGTCGGCGTCCTCGCTGCGGCACGCATCCGCCCGGCTCATCACATCCCAACGCTTGCCTTGACTTACCTTGCCTTGCCTTGCCTTGCAACCAGAGAGTTGACGCCTGCCTTGCCCAATAAAGATGGCGCCGCTGGGTCATGCGGCCAGCGTTCCCAACGTCCCTGGACGCAAGGTCGAAGATACACAGCAGCTCAGCTACCTAAGAGAGCACGTTCGCGACCTTTGTCGTCTCCGCCATGCTCGTTTCCCTGGCGCCCAGCCCGTTTCTTTCGAAAAGTCTTCCATCGCCCTCCTCCAGTCCGAAGACTACTGGGTCTGCGAAAAGTCAGATGGCCAGCGTGTTCTCATCCTCATCGTCATTCCTTCATCTACAGGCGTTCAAGAGGTCTTTCTCATCGATCGGAAGAACGAATACTACAAGGTCGAAGGCGTCGTCTTTCCACACCACATGCCCAAGGATCCTGAAGTGGCTCGTCTCAACGGCATGCGCAACCATACGCTCATGGACGGAGAGCTCGTCATCGACACGGACGCAAATGGCAAGCAGAAGCTTGTTCTCCTCCTCTTTGACCTCATCGTGCTCGATCGCGAATTGCTCGCCAATCGTCCTCTCAGTAAGCGATACGGACGTCTCAAGAGCTTCGTCTATCCTCCTTACGTCGACTATCTCAAACGCAATCCAGCAGCTGCGGCTCGAAGGCCCTTCGACGTTCAGGTCAAAAAGATGGATCTGGCCTACGGCATCCAAATGGTCCTCTACGAAACCGTGCCCAACCTTTTGCATGGCAACGACGGTCTCATCTTCACCTGCCTGAATAGCGGCTACGAGATGGGAACCGATCCCAAGATTCTCAAGTGGAAGCCACCAAACGAGAACACGATCGACTTCAAGCTGGTCCTACGCTTCCCTCCCGATCTCGATTGTGATCCTCGTGGCAATCTCCCCAATCTCAACGCCATGCCCTTCTTCGAATTGCATCAGTACCTTGGCGACTCTGCTGCAAACGAAGATTACGAATTCTTTGACGAGCTGTGGGTAGAGCCGGAAGAATGGAGGCAGATGGTCGAGTCTGGAGAGCAGTTCGACGACCGCATCGTCGAATGTGTCTGGACCGACGACCCACAACCAGCCACCGAGCCATATCTCTCGCAAGGAATGGCACTACCACCGAGATGGAGGATGATGCGCATTCGTGACGATAAGCATCACGGCAACCATCGCTCCATCGTCGAAAAGATCCTCAAATCGATCCGAGACGGCGTCGACGCGGATGAGCTGGTCAGCGCGGCCCCTGCCATTCGTGCCGCTTGGAAGACTCCCGAGAGAGAAAAGAGGCGTCAAGAAGCAGGACAGGTGCCCGTGCCGACTTCGACATCGTCGCAAAACGTCTCTTATTCCCGCTCAGGCGCCCCTCAAAGCAGTGCGTCTCAAGCCTACGATCCTTCCTTGCCTTTTGGTGGTATGGCGTACCAGGGAGTCAAGGGCAGAGCACCACCGCTCGTCTCGGGTGGTCCACCAGGGCTGATCCGACGTTGATACCAGCCAGTAGAGCATGGCTGCGCAACGCTACGAGTTGCCACCACACAAAGTGTGCTCAGCAGATCGTACCTGAATCCTTGTATTTCAGCTCCATCGTTTCATGTTGTATTTTTAGTAGTTCTTTTTTTTGTTTTCTCACTCTCGCCTTGCAAACCTAGCATGCGGCAAAAGCATCTATGTATGATCCCAACCAACTTCGGCTTGTGAAATGTACACATTCGACGAGGCGAAAGACGTGGTCGTCATGCTTCTCGTGTTGCGCTGAGTTTGGCGGTAGTCTTGCTGCCATAAGACGAGGTGAGTTCGACGGAACTTATCGCTGAGCACGGTTCAGAAATCTGCTGCCTGGACCCTTTCAAAGACCCTTGCCACGCGCCAGCGCTCACTCCACTCCTTTGTGTCTCACCGCCACCATCCACCACTCCACTGCCTTCTGCTTCTGCCCTCTGCCTATTGCTCTTCAATCGCACAACATCAAAGCGAATCTGGCCATACAAAGCCCTCTGGCCGACAATGGCAATCCTCAAATTCGCACCGTTCAGCACCAATATCCATCCAACATTCTGGCAGGAACTCTCCTCGCTCAAGATCGACAAGCTTCAGCTCAGCGATGATGCAGTCTCAATCCAAGCTCAATACACCGCTGGCAAGGTGATTCTCGATCGCCATACAGGCGAACTTGTGTCGCTCGGAAGTCAGATCGCTTTGGACGCTACGAGCCTTCAGGTATCCGGCGTGTCACACGACTCGCCAAATCATCCGTCTGCATCCACATCCATATCTGCATCTGCGGCGCAGTCGTCGCCGGCAATCACCGCCCGCGGCCATCTTAAGAACTTCAACACGGTCGAATCATTTCGCAACGCAGACAAGCAAGCCATCTTTGACAGTACGCTTCAAGATATCTGGAAGGGCCTGACCGACGATAACGATCAAGACCCAGAAGTGCATTTGACCACCTTCTTGGCTCTTACATTTGCAGACCTCAAAAAGTTCAAATTCTACTACTGGTTTGCGTACCCAGCTCTCGTCACCAATCCGCCATGGGAAATCATCGAAGATGATGCACGTGCTCAAGAGGCGTGGAAGCCCATTTCGACAGCGTTGAGCGCTTCTCAGCACGGTGCTATCTCGACCTGGATTCAGCAGCAAAGTGTAGCAAAAGGCTTCTTCTTAGTCAAGGCTGCAAATGGGAAGGATGCGCAGTGCGGAAGGATTTCGACATATGCTTCTTTTTTTCACGGAGTGCCAGCGAACGAGCGATACGTAGGCTTTGTTGATCCTTCGGGCGCAGCGCAGACTCCCGGCTGGCCCTTGCGCAACCTGTTGGCATATTTGCATGCCCGCTTTGGCATTGACCAAGCTCGAGTCATCTGTTGGAAGGACGAAGCTGCTGGTGGCTCAGTTGCTCTCTCAGCCGAGCAATCGAAGAGCGTTGTGGGACAGGTGCGTCTCCCACAAACAGCCGATAGTGTCTCGCTATCAGGCCTCAAGCTGGGAGGAAGACGGACAAGCATCTCTTGCAAATCAAACGACGAGATCACGCCCAGCGGGGTGGGCTGGGAACGCAATGCGCACGGCAAACTTGCTCCCAAAGTGGCCGATCTGGGACCGCTGATGGATCCGAGAAAGTTGGCGGATCAAGCTATCGATCTCAATCTCAAACTCATGCGCTGGCGAATTATGCCCGAGATCAAGCTGGAAACGATCCAGAACACTCGATGCTTGCTGCTCGGTGCGGGCACATTGGGCTGTTATGTCGCAAGATCACTTCTCGGATGGGGCGTGCGACAGATAACGCTGGTCGACTCAGCCAAAGTGTCGTTTTCGAACCCTGTTCGTCAACCGCTATTCGACTTTGAAGACTGCTTGGAAGGCGGACAGCCAAAAGCCGATTGCGCGGCCAAGCGTTTGATGCGTATCTACCCAGGAGTCGATGCCAAAGGATTGAGCCTTAGCATTCCGATGCCAGGACACCGAGTGCCTCCCAACAGCGAACAGCAGGTCAAAGCAGACGTGGAACGGCTGGAGAGGCTGGTGGAAGAGCACGATGTACTGTATCTGCTCATGGATTCGAGGGAGTCTCGATGGTTGCCAACGTTGCTCGGTGCCGCCAAGTCGAAGCTGGTGCTCAATGCTGCCCTTGGCTTCGACAGCTATCTTGTGATGCGCCATGGTGCTCCACCTCAATCCGAGGACGGGAGTGCTGCGCCAGTCGCAAACAGCAGCAGGAATGCGAATAGAAGCTGGCACGGTCGACTGGGATGCTACTTTTGTAACGACGTAGTAGCGCCTTCCGACTCCTTGACTGATCGAACGCTCGATCAAATGTGCACGGTGACCAGGCCTGGCTTAGCTGCGATTGCCGGGGCGTCCGCTGTAGAACTGATGGTGTCGGTTCTGCAACACGACCTGGGTCTGCACGCGCCTGCTACTGCTGGCGAATCGTCGAGACAAGGCGGGGAAGATGCGCAGGCTGTCGCAGATGCTACGACCGTGCTCGGCATCGTCCCGCATCAGCTTCGTGGCTTCTTGGCGCAGTTCAACACGCTGAGAGTAGTGGGTCAGGCGTACGACAGCTGCACGGGTTGCAGCGCCGCAGTGGTGGAGGCGTATCGTGCCAAGGGCTTTGACATGCTGTTGAAAGCTTTTAACGAAGATAAGTATCTCGAACAGCTGACGGGGCTGGACAAGATGTATGCTGAGGCGGAGGAGCTCGAGGCTGCGCTGGATTGGGATGTCGAAGACGGTGACGACGAAGGTGACCTGTGACCGAAAGTGGAAGATGCTGTACAGTAAGAATTGAAAACGAAGACCGGGCTAATGGTACAAAGATGACGGGGCCAAACGAGATGCAAAGTGGAGTAGAGAGATGCCGCTGTTTGTTCAATTGTTCTGGCTGAACTTGTAACCGCACTTGGGACAGTCGTAAAAGACGGTTGTACCTTCATCTGCAGAACGGAGCTGGAGAGTGTGAAAGTTCATCTCATCATTGCCACATCCAGGACACTTCTCCTTGATGGTGGCCTCTTGCGGCTTCTTATCGTCACCAAGAGCAGCTGCTGTGTTGACCAATTGACGTTTCTGACGCAATGCGGATGGGAAGGCCGAAGGGTGCGAGCGGGTTACGATGGAGAGGTTGTCGTAGACTGGAGAGGGGGAAGTCAAAGAGGCGGTCAGCTGAGCCGATTCTCAATCGAGCGTATTTGAAGACTGCAAATCAGACTCACCCTTGGCGTTCTGAACAGCGCCACATGGAGCACACTTGATCATATCTTCATCACCAGGGACGTCGAGCAATGAACCGCAGTTGGGGCAGAAGAGAAGAGAGCCGATTTTGTCTGGGGCGTCGAATGATCAGATGTTGGTCATGATGTCAGCTGTAAAACTCTCATGGTGAGCACGGTGGATTGCATTGCTTACCTGGAAGCGCCGACATTCTGACGATGGAAAGTCTACGTCGTAGAAGGTCTGCTGGATGTGGTGTGGGAATGTATGGTTGCAACAAGAAGAACTTCAAAAAAAGTTAGAGCTGAACCTCGGAAGTCGGACAGCCCGCCCCACTTCGACCCTTGTTTTTTTTTTTTTTTTTTTTTTCTGACACGAAAAATTTCCTTCAGGACGGCGGCGCGGTGGAGGAGCGAGGCGAAAAAAAAAAAATTACTGTAGGAAGAAACTCGGGCATGGACTTTGCTGAGCTTTGTCAACAACAGTCGAAGGGTCAGTCATTGTTTGACACCATCATCCGACAGCATCCCGTGCTCTGTCTCAACAGAGACCGGCCCAGCATATCGTCGCTCAAGCGGAGAACCGAAGTCAGACTCGCAAGGAACACTGAAACCGCTGCCGTACCTGTGACGACCCTCACATCCTGTCGCACCTCTCGACTCAGCATTGTCCCCATCGCATCGCATGACCAACTTGACCGCCTCCTAACAGCTTCCGACCTTAGAAGGCTGTAACTGTTCGACATGGGTCTCGCTCCAGACGCCAATGGAGGCCAAGGGGAGGCAATGGCCAGCTCTTCTCGTCGCTCAGCTCTAGACCTTGACATCTATCAGAGCTGCAAGCTTCTGAGAGATGAGCTTTCCGAGCATCCTGAAGCCGTCCCAATCCTAGAAGCAGCGACTTCGGCCCTCGATGGCGGAAGCTCCGTGTCAAACGCTCTGGATTGCGTTGCAAGCTTGCTGCTGACGCCGACCTGCACGCTTCTCGTCGCATCTCAGTTCAAGCCGGTGCTGCTAGAATTGCTCGTCCGAGGACTTAAACAAGCCCATGGGGACGGCACAGTCGACGTCCAAGTTTTAGTAAAGACACTGCATACTTTTGCTCTGCTCATCCGAGTGTCCTCGCCAGAGCTTTACGACTTTGCGACTCGATTCGTCAACAGCCCCGCCTTTGCAGCATTGCCCCAGAGCGTGTCAACAGCAGCTGTGGAAGTGCGGAACCAATTCCTGCTGGATCTCTACAGAATCGCCGCCGCCGCACCTAACACGTTTGCTGGCCCCGTCGGACAATCCTACGCTCAGTGGGCCCGTTGCATCACCTTATCATCGGCGACATCCGAATCGCTTCCCACGCGCTTGCTCGCTCTTCAGTTCTTCGCATTGCAACAGAACATCGGCGAGAAAGGAAGGCTCGATCTGCAGCAAAAGTGCCTTGATTTGCTTTCTATCGGCAATTCCGATCCATACTCCCTTGATGCGGTTGCGCCACTCGCCTTCGAGTCAACAGGCACCAATATCTGGACGCTCGAGGCAGAAGAGTTCTTGCGCATTCAGCAAGCTCAATTCTTGGTCGCATCCCGGCAGGTCGCCTTCTTGACACAGGATCGATTAGAGGCTGCAACAGACAACAAATATGCTGCGCTCTCTTCTCAAGATCTGTCAGCAGAGCTGTGCTGCATCGGCGGTGTCCTGCTCGCACGTTCCCAGCACGGTGCCACCCGCAATGACCCGATACCACTCGAGGATCGATTCGTCGAGACTGCTGGCATCTCGCCTTCGCTATCTGAGCTCGCACTTCGTCTCAGCGCCAACTACCCAATCCTCATTTCGGGTCCCCCTTCGAGCGGTAAATCAAGCTTGATTCGATACCTCTCTCAGCTCCTCAAGGGAGCCGAATCTGCCTCGACACCCAGCCATCTCCTCACCATCCAACTCGGCGACCAGTCCGGTATCGATGCCAAGCAGCTCTTGGGCTCCTTTGTCTCGAGTCCAACAGAGCCAGGCAAATTTGAATGGACCGAAGGGGCTCTCACACGCGCTGTTCGCCAAGGCAAATGGGTCGTTCTCGAAGACATTGACAAGGCAGCCTCTGAGGCTCTTAGCACCGTTTCGCAGCTCGTCGAACAGCTTGGTCCCACAAAGGCGCTGGGCACACGAGCCACCATCGACCTTGGCGCTCGCGGAAAGATTGCTGCCGGAGACGGCTTTGCTCTGTTTGCCACTCGATCCGTCGCGTCTACTTCCCGACACACCTCTTCGCCTTCCAGTGCTACCTTCCTCGGCAGCTCGCATTGGTCCGAAGTTCACATCTATTCTCCCAGCCAGGACGATGTGAGCAGCATCTTGAGGAACAAGTTCCCAAGCCTCAATAGACAACAGTCCCGCTTCGTCGATCAGCTGGTCGCAACCTGGTACAAGCTGCAACGCGCTATTCAACCCACAGCGGCCTCTGCCCAGGCAACTGCGAAAGGTATTGGCGCCAGTGCTGGCAGCGTGCGCACCGCCACCTTGCGAGACCTCATCAAATGGTGCCATCGAGTCCAGCGTCTCTTGTCTTACGAGCATGCCTTGCTCTCAGATCCGCTAAGCAACCCCGTTCAGCAAGAGGAGATTTTCATCGAAGCATGTGACATCTTCCTAGGGTCGGTGCCTTCATCTCAGGACGTACCGACAGCAGCAACGCCGGCCCTTGCGCAGAATTTGAAAACAGCCAATGGCAAAAGCGCAGATCGGTACAGTGCACTCGTCGAGCTTCTCGCTGAAGAGCTCGGCCTCACCAGCGAGCGTGCATGGTGGGCCCTCAAGCAGCGCATTCCAGAACTTTCAGTCAGGTCGGCAGAAACCTCTCTCAACACCAGTGTCAACGCCGATACAGGCTCGAGCCTCATCCGTGTGGGTCGTTGCGAGCTGCAGCGCCGATCCGAAGCCACCGCAAAACGTGCCGCCCCTGTCTCGAGAAAGTTTGCCATGACCAAGCCATCCCTCCTCTTGCTCGAGAGGCTGACGGTAGCCACCGCTCTGGCCGAGCCTGTTCTTCTCGTAGGTGAGACAGGTACGGGCAAAACCACTGTTGTACAGCACCTTGCTTCTCTCCTCGGACAACCAATGGTAGCACTCAATCTCAGCCAGCAGACAGAGAGCGGGGATCTGCTCGGGGCGTTCAAACCACTCGACCCCAAAGTACCTGCCACCGATTTGCACGATCAGTGGAGCTCACTCTTCGCACGCACCTTCTCATCTCGTCGCAACGCTCGCTTCGTCGAGGCCGAGCGCAAAGCCTTCATCGCGGGCAAGTGGTCCCGTTTGGCCCTTCTATGGCGCGAGTCGGCCAAGATGGCATCGCAGCGCAAGAAAGGCGCTAGCAAGAGCGATGCTACCGGAGACACGAATGGAGATATCACAGCCGCTGACACGGATGGTCGCCCCGGTTCCAGCTCTAGGAAGAAGCGCAAAACGGAACGAGGGGCTGCTGATGGTTCGCCTGCTGATGTCGACGATGCTCGAGCAGAGGCAGAGCTCGATCGCGAATGGCTTGAGCTCGATGCAAAAGCAAGAGACTTTGGCCTTCAGCATGGCAGCAAGAAAAAGAATCTTGTCTTTTCATTCGTTGAAGGACCGCTTGTCAAGGCGCTTCGTCAAGGAGACTGGATCCTGCTCGACGAGATCAACCTGGCCGCCGCCGAGACTCTTGACAGCCTCACTGGCCTGTTGCAGTCCCCGACGTCCAGCATCACACTCACCGAGCGCGGCGACCTCGAACCCATTCCGAGACACCCGAATTTTCGCCTCTTTGCCTGCATGAACCCCGCTACCGATGTCGGCAAGAAGGATCTGCCTGCCAGTCTGCGATCGCGCTTTACCGAGCTGTATGTGCCCAGCCCTGATGCTGACCGCGATGCGCTCACAGCCATCGTCGAAAAGTACATCGGAGAGCACGCACTTGGCGACCGAGGTGCCATCATGGACGTCGCCGAATGCTACGCCGAGATTCGCCGTCTCGCGCAGCAGCATCAGCTGGCTGATGGCGCCAATCAACGCCCTCACTACTCCATTCGAACGCTCTCGCGTGCCTTGACTTTTGCCACCGACATTGCTCCGCAATATGGACTGCGACGTAGCTTGTGGGAAGGCTTTGTCATGTCTTTCACTTTACTGCTTGACGACGCCAGTGCTCGAGTCGTGCGCGCAATCATTGAGCGATACACGCTGGCCAAGGCCAAGAACGCTCGTGCCATTGCCACCTTCGTTCCCCCTGCCCCCAAAGGCGCCGAAGATGGTGACTTTGTTCAAGTTGGCCCCTTTTGGCTTCCGACAGGGCCAGCACCGCTTGATACAGCCGAGGACTACATTCTCACGCCGTCCGTACAGAGCAAGCTTGTGGGGCTGTCTCGAGCTGCTCTGACCCGTCGCTTCCCGGTTCTCATCCAGGGTCCAACTTCGGCGGGTAAGACAAGTGCCGTCGAGTACCTGGCCCGACGCACTGGTCATCAATTCGTTCGCATCAACAATCACGAGCATACTGACATTCAAGAATATATCGGCTCATATGCTTCGGACCCTGACTCGGGCAAGCTGAGCTTCCAGGAAGGTCTGCTCGTCAAGGCCTTGCGACGCGGAGATTGGATCGTTTTGGACGAGCTCAACTTGGCTCCCACCGACGTACTCGAGGCGCTCAATCGTCTTCTCGACGACAATCGCGAGCTCGTCATCCCTGAGACGGGCGAAGCGGTCAAGCCTCACCCGCATTTCATGCTCTTTGCCACACAGAATCCTCCAGGTCTCTACGCCGGACGGAAGGTGTTGAGTCGAGCTTTCCGCAACCGATTCCTCGAGCTTCACTTTGACGATGTGCCTCGCGCCGAGCTCGAGACCATCTTGACAAATCGATGCAAGATCGCCCCCTCCTATGCATCTCGTATCGTCGGCGTCTTTGAAGAGCTTCAAAAGCGTCGACAGGCCGGACGTGTCTTTGAAACGAAGCAAGCTTTCGTCACACTGCGTGACTTGTTCCGCTGGGGTAATCGTGAAGCTGTTGGCTATCAACAGCTGGCCGAAAACGGCTACATGCTGATTGCAGAGCGAGCCCGTCGCACAGACGACAAGGAAACAGTCAAGGACGTCATCGAGAAGGTCATGCGGGTCAAGCTCGACGTAGATCGCATGTACGTGCTCGAGGGTGCAGACAGCGACGCGACGCTGGCTCGCATCGGCAAAGCGCTTGGCAGCTCCATCATCAACACTTCATCGAGCACAAGCATCGTCAGGACATCCGCTTTCCAGCGGTTGCTTTGCCTTGTAGCGACGAGTTTGCGTTACAACGAGCCGGTGCTCCTCGTCGGAGAGACGGGTGCAGGTAAGACGTCCGTGTGTGAGGTCCTTGCCGATGCCTTTGGCCGTGAATTGCACTGCGTCAACTGCCACCAGAACACCGACACTGCCGATCTTCTCGGCGGTCAACGTCCGCTCCGCAACCGAGCTGCTCAGCAGAGTACGGCCAAGGCTGCTTGCATTGATGCTTTGAATGCTCTGCAGATTGCGCACAATCTAAGCGCAGAGAGCAGACTCGAGGACGTCTCCGCTTTCATTGAAGCGATCTTGTCTAAAGAGCCTGAGCAGCTCGCCGCGCTCGAGCAATTGCAGAAGGATGCAGCACGGCAAATGCTGCGAGACGCTGTGCGCGCTGCCTACCAGGCCACAGCGCTGTTCGAATGGCAAGACGGACCACTGGTGCAAGCGATGCGAGCTGGCGATCACATTCTGCTCGATGAAATTTCCTTGGCGGACGACAGTGTCCTCGAGCGTCTCAACAGTGTCCTCGAGCCCTCTCGCAGCCTGGTCTTGGCGGAGCGAGCCACTTCCTCCAGCCATTTGACCTCTGAGGAGGACATTTCAGCATCGCAGATTACGGGCGCAGAGGGCTTTCAGGTGCTCGCTACTATGAATCCTGGGGGCGACTACGGCAAAAAGGAGCTCTCTCCTGCGCTACGCAACCGTTTCACCGAGATTTGGGTGCCTCACGTCGACATACGCAGCGACTTGATTCAAATCATCAACGCGCAGTGGAAGGATGCCAGCCTGTCAGCATGGACCGAGCCCATCATCGACTTTTCCGACTGGTTCATTCATCAGATCGGTGGGCGAGACCAATCTGGACTGGGCTTGCGAGATCTCCTCACCTGGGCCTCGTTCATGAACGAGCTGGCAGCCAACGCGTCGCTAGATCCAGCCTTGGCATTCGCCCACGGTGCTTCGTTGACCATCATCGACGGCTTGGGCGCGCTGCCTGCAACGGCTGCAATGACAGCCGCAGGTCTCGACCAGCTGCGAGACCGCTGTCTTGCCAAGGTGGCAGAGCTGATTGCTCCACAACAATACGACCCGAAACTCTCGAGCTTGTTTGAAGTGGATGTCTCTGATGAGCGTTTGCGCATTGGACCTTTCGCGATCTCGCGGGGAAACCTCGACCTACCTTCGCAAAGCTCGGGCTCGTTCAGCTTTGGGGCCAAGACGTCCGCATCCAATGCTATGCGTGTTCTTCGCGCCTTGTCTGTGCCAGGCAAGTCGGTCCTGCTCGAAGGTAGTCCAGGCGCGGGAAAGACAAGTTTGATCACCGCACTTGCCGGAGCTGCGGGTCGACCGCTCACACGTATCAACCTGTCGGACCAGACTGAACTCGTCGATCTGTTTGGCTCAGACATGCCTCTGGAAGGAGGAGGCCCAGGCGAATTCGCTTGGCGTGATGCTGCTTTCCTAACGGCCATGCAGCAAGGCGAATGGGTGTTGCTCGACGAGATGAACCTCGCGTCTCAAACCGTGCTCGAAGGTCTCAACTCGTGTCTCGATCATCGTGGAACCGTCTACGTGCCAGAGCTGGGACGCTCCTTCACCAAGCATCCCAATTTCCGCATCTTTGCCGCCCAGAACCCTCATCACCAGGGAGGAGGAAGGAAAGGTCTTCCAAAGTCGTTCCTCAACAGGTTTATCAAGGTGCACATCGAGGAGCTCACTGGCGAAGACATTCTTGCCATCAACTCGCATCTGTACCCCGACTTTGACGCTGAGAAGCTGCGCAACATGATCCGATTCAACTTTGCACTTCATCACGAAGTCGTTGTCAAGCACTCGTTCGCAAGGATCGGAGCACCATGGGAATTCAACCTGCGAGATCTCATGAGGTGGCTCGACTTGCTGCACACCAACTTGGGTCTCAACAAGCTCGGCGATCCCATCGAGAGTTTGGCCTCGCTTTACATTCAGCGCTTCCGCACGCTTTCTGACCGACAAGCAGCGCGAATGCTCTTCAGCAAGTTCTTTGGCGTCGAAACAACCAACGATTCCCGCATCGTGCCGACACTGACACCTAGCCAGGTCCGAGTCGGACATGCGGTCATGCAGCGCAAGCCTGCTGTGAATGCTCTCAAGCATCGCCTGGTGCTTCTTCCAAGTCAGCTACCCGTGCTGGAAGCTTTGATGGATTGCGTGCGCAAGGAATGGCTTGCGATCCTTGTCGGACCGACGGGCAGTGGCAAGACCAGTGTTGTGCGTCTGCTCGCCGAGCTGGCTGGTGCACGTCTGGAGGAGTTCCAGATGAATTCGGGCACCGACACTACGGACCTCATCGGCACTTTCGAGCAGTACGATCCCCTCGGTCGTTCTCGGCATGTACTGAGCACGCTGCTTCTCGAGATGTCGAGATGTTCAGACAGCGTAGCCACATCCAGCAACGACCACTTTGGCTCGTTCCTCGCCGCTCGCAACGCGATCGAGGCAGCCACTTGGTCTTCTGCAGGCTCTGCGAGTGCCGATATCTTGTCTCAGGCCATCGAGACCGTCAGGATCGCCACAAGCCAGATCGCCGACGAGGCACTGCACACTGCCCTCGAAGATGCGTCTGCAGCCGCTGTCCAGATGATGCAGGGTACCTCGGATTCGCAAAAGGCTACTGGAAGATTCGAATGGATCGACGGACCTTTGCTTCGCGCTCTCCAAGAGGGCCACTGGTTGATGCTCGACAACGCCAATCTGTGCTCAGCATCTGTACTGGATCGACTCAACTCGCTCTTCGAAGTCAATGGCTCGCTCGTGATCAGCGAGAGAGGTGTCGTCGACGGCAAGGTTCCTGTCGTCCGGCCTCATCCCAACTTCCGTGTGTTCATGTGCTTGGATCCACGACACGGAGAGTTATCCAGAGCCATGAGGAATCGAGGTATCGAAATCGCCCTGCTTCCGCAGCCCGGCGGCCCGTCGAGCGATCTTGAGAGACTCACTCAGCTCTGTGGCGCTGGTTCGACCCCATCTGCCAGCCCCGCGTTATCTGCTCAGAAAACGCTCATGGACGCATCGCTCTGCTCGCAATCGGTGCAGCGCGGCCTCCAAGATGGTGTCATCCTCGACGTTGACGTCTCGCTCGCGTCTCGTTATCGAGACGCGGCCATCTGGACCTCCAGTCAGTTGGCGTTGACAAATTCGTCGTTGGCATCTGCTGCTCTTCCCCTCTTCGTCTCCGGAGTGCAAAGATCCGGTTCAGAAGCAGAAGCATCCTTGTTGGTCCGCCTCAGCTCTCCAAAAGCTTTGACATTGACTCGTCAGGTGCTGACGCGGTGCTTGTCATCCGTGCCGACCGAGGTATCGTCTTTATTGCAAGAGGTCGTCTCGACCACCAGCGTCCTTCAAGGACCACGACAAGCGCTGCACCTCGCTTTTGAGGATCCAAATCACATGAGGCAAGAGCTGTCCGAGCACTTGCCCGTGGACCTTCGATACGATGACAACGTCTGCCGCTTGATTGAACCGCAGACTTCTTCATTGCAGGCCATTCAGCTACTCCTCGCGGCCATGCTCCAGCGTCTGTCTGCTCAGCAGATCCGAGAGGCAGCATCCACGAAGCGCATGCAGGATCTCAGCATCTTGGAACGGTCAGCCAGGCTCAGCAGCACCGCCATGGTGCATGATGAAGATCAGGCTACGACGGCCATTCGTAACGTCTTTCTCCTGATCGTCGCAGTGCACAGGATGGTTCTCGCTGTCATGCAGAGCGAAGGCACAGGTGCGTTGCCTTCTCTGGCGCTTCGTCAACTCGCTCTCCTTCTGCGCTCTGCCGAGTATCTGCAGACCCTGAGCACGTCTACAGAGCTCGACTTCTCATCCATTCAGATCCTCGTGCGCTTCATGTCCGATCTGTTGAGGGAGATTGCTGCCAGTGGGATTGACAACGACGTCAATCTGATGCAAACCATCGACCTGCTTGGAGGCTCGTTGCAGCTGACGTCCGGCAAGGCTCTCTTCCCAATTTGGTCTCTATTCGGGGCTGATGAGGGTATGCAGACTAGTCTGTATCGTCTCATCTGCGACGAGGTGACGTTACTTCCCGCTGCTTCCAGCGACTTGCTCAAGAATGCTCTGGACGTCGGGGCCACTCTGTGCATCGCAGGCAAGCAGTCTGCTACCCTTTCGGAGCTGCGAGACGTACTGCAGCTGGGATGGCAGATGCTCCAGATGGTTCGATCTGTCAGCAACAAGGCCGCAATTCAAATCCAGGAACAGGCCACTGCAAGATCTGCGGCGACCGAAAAGGCCGAAGCCACGCTTCTCAACCTCGCAGAGGTGTCGATCAAGACGTCTGACTGCCTTGAAAGCGGGTCACAGACATCCAGGATGAAACTCATCATGCAGTTGCTCGAATCTCACTCGTCGCCTGCCATGCAAGCTGCTTCTGCTCCGTGTAGGTCTGCCTTGTGGGCGTTGGATTCGGGCATTGCCCTTCCAAACGCGCTGCTGTCAGACTTTAGCTGGATTCGGCGATTTTGGCCAACGCAGGCTGACCAGGCATCGATGAGCGATGGACCTGCTCACCTTTTGCGACCCGCTACGCTGCTCATTTTGCTCGAATCGCGCTACGGAACCAGATCCCTTCTCGAGAAATCGTTGCACGACGGCTCGGTTGGTCGCATGATCCGGGGCGTCAGTGCCGCTCTGCCTGCAAGCTCGTCATCTCGCGAGGAGAAGCTGACCAGCATCTTGATCCGCTTCGTCACGCTGGTCTCGGAGACGCTGTTCAACGCGGCTGCCAAGGATCTGCCCCAGCACGAGGTTCCGACCTGGAAACATGTGCAGGTGCTAGGCGACTGCTGCTTTGCCCTCAAGAGGCTACTCGAAGTTGGTCAAGGTCGTCTTTCCGATGTAACTGCCGCCGCCTTATCGGATTGGGTCCTTGTACTCGAGAACGAGCTTGTGCCCGCCCTGTCGCCCTCAACCGAGGCAAAGCCCGCCACACTGCTTGGTCGAGCTTGGATCTCGGTGGCATTGAACACGTTGCGACTCTATCTGCCCAACGTTGCGCTTGATCCGATCGTGGCTCGCAGGACCATGGCTGATTTTGGCGACTTCTGTCGGGCCCATCTACAGACTGCATTGGATTTGGAGGTGTACGCCGAGTCGATCGTCACGGGAGAGAAGAGCAACCGTGTCGTCCGCGACCTGCGAGCTCAGATCGAAGAGACGAAGATGCAACTCAAGACGCAGGCTGGCGAAAGTGCCCAAGCGTGGCGCAAGCCAAATCTCAAGCTCTTGTCTCAGTTCTACCGCGAAACGTCGTCGTTCTTGCGGGAAGTCGTAGCCGCGGACCGAGTCGCCGATTTGGTGCAAGCTTTGATCAGCGGGCCTGCAGAGCAGGCGGAACAGCGAGAGGCGAGCTTGCAAGCCAGCGTGCTCTCTTTCGGTGACCGACTTCGAAAGACTTTCGCCGAGCTTCGCGACATGGTGGAGCCCATCGTTGCCTCGCTTCTTCAGCTGCAGCTTGGTCTGCGTCTGGTTCGCCAGGCGGCTCGTATCGCATCGGCGCCGCTCGACGTCAAGCAACGTGGCGACATCGTGGAAGCACTGGTTGCATTCCCTACCGCACTCAGCTCCACCTTGTTGCGCCAGGTCGATCTCACAAGTCAGTTGCAAGTTCGATCTGAAGTGTCTGCCTCGCTTCTCGTTGTGTCCACGGCTTCGGTCGCGTACGATCACTCTTCGCTCGGCATCGAGGTGCTCGAGAGTCCTGACACGTTGCGAAACATCAGTCGCAGCTACGAGCGTATCTTCCAGCTGTGGGCTCTCGACAGAGAGAGAGCCAAGCGCGAAGAGGAGGAAGCCTCCAGCTTGTACAAGTCGCGCAAGATCGAAGAGTCGATCGAGTTGGATGCTGAGGCAGAGGAGAAAGAGTTCCGCTCCCTGTTCCCAGAGTACGACAATGACGTCCTGGACGGTCCTCGATCTGTGTCCGTGGCCAACGGTGAGGAGCAGACGAAGCACAAGGGCATGTTGCTGCCTCCACCTCGGTTCGTTGCCATTCTGGATTCTCACATGGCAATCTTCGGAGGAGCCTCGCTGCGCAAGACAGCAGCCGGCTTGTACCATCAAGAGCGCGATAGCCTTGTAACCAAACTTCTGCGCAAACATCACGAGGAATGGCCCGAGTCCATCGACCGTGCAGGTGCTGCCTTTGGACTCTCGGCTGCCATCGATGACCAGCTTGCGTCCAGTCAAACGGTCAGGGACTTCAACTTCTATCTGGACGCACGGCCGTCCGAAGTTCGAAAGGCGACAGCTATCGTTGAAGAGCTCCGAACCCGCTTGACCGCTCTCATTCAGGAGTGGCCCGAGCAGATGGTCTTGCAGCACATTCGTGATCGTTGCGACGCGGTGCTGCGCCTCGACGCAGCCAGTCCAGTTGCCAAAATGCTCAGCGCCCTCGAGCAGTTGCTCACTCATACCGAGGACTGGGAGGGCTTTGCAAGTCAGCAGACCTCCATTCATGCGCATCGAGAGCGTATCTCGGCTCAGATCATTGAGTGGAGACGACTCGAATTATCGTGCTGGGCGGAGCTGCTCAACACCCAAGCTCGCACCTTCCGGAACGAGCTCGGCGAGTGGTGGTTCCGCGTCTACGAGATTCTCATCCGTGGGACCAGGGCAGCTTCAGCCGACGGGCCCGAAGCCTTCAAGCAACACGTCGAACAGCTCATCGATGCCGTCGACCAATTCGTCCGCTCCAGTCCACTTGGCCAATTCGAAGCACGTCTGGCGCTCCTCGAATCGTACGGGCGCTTCATCGACCGCCTGGTACGTCTGGCGCCGCCAAAGGAAAGCCGAGGCCTCAAGGAGGTAGGCATGGTTTTGCAGAACGTCACCACCTTCTTCCGTCAGTTCGACGAGCGCATCTCGGGTACACTGCAGAGCCAGAGAGCGGTGTTGGAGAAGGACATTACGGGCTTTATCAAGTTGGCAAGCTGGAAGGACATCAACATTCATGCACTCAAGCAGTCCGCTCAGAAGACGCATCGACAGTTGCACAAGACCTTGCGCAAGTTCAGAGATATCCTTCGTCAGCCAGTAGATCCCATGCTGGCATCCCACCTTGATGCGCTTACTCGACGTGACATCCCGGCTTTGTCTGTCGACTCGCTCAGCCATCGTCAGATGCTCAACATCACCGAAACCCCGAGCGAGGCATGGACTCAAGCTGTCTCGTTCGCCAGTCTCAACGAGTCGGCCCCTGACCACATTCGAAACATGTTCAAGACTCTAGCAGTGCTGCAAAAGATGGCAGGCGATCGTCTCTGGCCAGCATTGCTTCGACCCACCGCAACAGCCACAGGTGTGGCCGACTTGGCCGACGAGATCGTTGACCGTCAGCAGCAGCTCGCCAAATTGACGCCAGCCTTTTCGAAGAAAGACAACGAGAAGGCGATCAAGAACTTGACAGCACGCAAGCGAAAAGCCTGGTCCGATCTGCTCAAGGAACTTCGCCGTATCGGTCTCAGCTCGTTCGTCAAGACCGACATGGCTGCGATGAACCAGAGCGTGATGCATATCTACACGCGACCAGCCCTTCTCAGTGCCTGTCCGGCGTCCCTCTCGGACGAGCCCTTCTCGACTCTGGAGCGTCTTTTCTTCCGTCTGCTCGCTGCACTGCCCAAGGTGCGGGATTCCTTGCAAACTCACAGCCCCGACTTGTCGACGGCTGAGCTTCAGCGCGGTGTCAATTACATCGAGCATGTCACCCATCTAGTGTTACAGGAGCGCGACCGTATGCACTCCGAACTGCAGTCCCTCAGCTTGCTCGAGAAGTTCAACGCACGAGTGCGAGATCTGCATAGCGCCAAGCTGGGATCTGCCACAAGAGCCTCCCGAACCGCGCCGTTCCAGACCCTGGCCGACTTTATTGCTCGCCTTGCAGATGCGCTCAATGAGATCAAGACGCAAGCTCCCAAATTCTTTGCCACGTCCGCTTTCCCAGCGGCCGCCGGTGACGCTTTCATCGGGCGTCTTCCCTCTCTCGCGGCCGAGCTCGTGCAAAGAGCATCTACCATCGAAGGCATTGCGAAGACTTGCACTGCTCACGACCGCGAGGGCGTCTTCTTCCTCACCGAGCCAGAGCGTTTGAGCATCGAATCGAGCCGCAAGTTAATCGAGGATCTGCAGCAAGACTTGCAGATTCATGTGCAGTCTTTGCCTGCCCTCGAGTCGCTCCTACACCCTGTCTTGCAGTGGACGAGTGAATCTCTTCCCTTGTTCGATCTATGCCTTGCCACTTTGGAAGCTCGTTTGCAGGGCAAGTGTCAGCCAGAGGCGCTCGTGCAGCAAGCCAATACGGTGGTATCGGCAGTCTTGCAGGTGGCTCAAGATGTTCGACGAGCCGGCTCTTCAATCTCAGCCGACAAAGCGTTCGCCGAAGAGGAAGCCGAGCGTCTCTCCGACAAGATCATCTCGACCGAGCTGCAGACCTTGCAAGCTCAGCAAGCCAACTTGCGATCTTCATCGGTGCTCTCGGAAGTCGAAAAGCTCTCACGCATCGCACAACAGCTGTCGAGAGACGCTGAAGCTGAAGAGATGGTCCAGGTACAGCTCGCTGGTGTCTATCCTTTCCTGCACGAATACTCCGAGCTGCTGCGAGCCCACTTGCTCGCATCGGCGCACTTCTCGAGAAGCTTGCTGAAGCTCGATCATACGCTCTGCCATCTGATGACTGCTTTGGCCAGCAAAGGTTTCTGCAAGCCTCCCGAAGAGCAGCAGAACGATGACGGCGAAGGCGAGGACGGTGAGCAGCTCGAAGGTGGAACTGGTCTCGGTGATGGTACTGGTGCCAAGGACATAACAGACCAAATGGAGGACGACGATGAGATCGAGGAGCTTCAGAAAGACGATCCGGCAGATGAAGGTGAGGAGGGAGACAAGACGGAGCGCGAAAAGAACGCCAAGGAAGCTGATCAAGACTTCGGCGGTGATCTTGAGGATATCAGCGTCGACGGGGACGATGAGGCTGGCAGCGATCAGGATGGAGACGAGGGTGATGAGCAGGAGGCCGAGGATGCTGTCGGTGACGTCGATCCACTCGACCCCAATGCGGTTGATGAGAAGGTTTGGGATGGCAACGACGAAGATCCCGATGACGCACCGGAGGACAAGACCAATAAGGACCTCGGTGCCGACAATGCTGACGGCAAGGAAGCTGAGTCCGTACCAAAGGCGGACGACGCCTGCTCCGCCAACGACAAGCAGCAGCAAGAGCGTCCATCCGAAGCGGCTCGCGATGAGCAGCAGCAACAGCAGCAGCAAGAAGACAGCAAGCAAGACCAAGCCGATGCTGGTCAGCAGGAAGGAGCGGATGAACAAGACCCTGCTGAGCCTGAAAATCGCGAAGGCGAAGAAGGTGAAGGTGTCGAAGAGGAAGAGAACGAAGACGCCGATGTGCAAGGTGAAGGTGGAGGTCGACAGCTGGATCAAGAGGCCGAACAAGGCGAGAACCTGAATCTCGATGACGATCTCAACATGGATGGCGCGGATGGAGAAAGCAATGGCGATCGTGATGGTGACGAAGACGGTCTCGACGAGTTCAGTGACATTGAACAGATGTTCGACGAGCAACGGGATGAGAAGCGCGATGATACTGCGATGGACGATCTCGTCAACGAGAAAGAGGATGGACCGGCCGATGACAAGAAGCCCGAAGAGGAGACTGCGGAAGGCGAAGCGGCCGATCAGGCTCCTGAGGATGATGTCAAGGTTGACAAGGATGAAGGCGAAGACGCCATGGATGAAGACGAAGACGAGGAGGCACCAGAGAAGTCGAAGCGAGAAAAGGCTGCCAATGACCAGTCCGCAGGAGGTCAGCAAGACCAAGTCGACCCCTTCGACATCGACGCCGTCGATCAAGGTGCCGACAACGGCGGGCAAGACGAGTCAGCCACCCAGCAGCAGTCCTCGCGGGCACAGCGCGGCAGACGTGTGGACGCCAGCAAGGACCAATCGCAAGCGGAACAAGGCATGGACATCGATAACTCTGCCGAAACGGAGTCGCAGAAGCAGGCCGACCAGCCGCCGTCAGCCGGCGAGCGTGGTGCCCGAGCTCCCAAAGCTGAGCGAGACGAAGCGTCCGGCGATGCCGAGCAAGATGGCGAGGCTGAAGCTGACCCCAATCCGCTGCGCAGAATGGGGGATGCTTTGGAACAGTTCCGTCGCAGGATGCAAGAGATTCAGAGCGCCCGAGAGGAGGAGGAGGAACAGGTTTCTGGCGAAAAGGCGGAACAGGACGGTGAAGGTTTACCTCAGGACGCTGACGTTGAGCACGTCGCCAATGACGACGCTGCTGAGCTGCAAGCTCTTGGTGCAGCGCAGGAGCAAGACGAGGTGCGCAATATTGGAGATCTGGGCATCGAAGAAGAGGACGAATCCTTGGGCGCCAAACCTCGGGGTCAAGCCGTCAGCGAGCAAGAAGAGCCCGAGCAGCGAGAGCCTCAGCCTCTGCCCGATCAGCCTGTCAAAGAAGAGCGCGACGAGACAGGCGACGGTCAACAGAAGGCGTTCATGCCATCCGACCTCAAACCGCCTTCCTCATTCCTCACAGCCGAGCAGGAAGCACTACTCGACCATGACGGCGACGCCAACATGGCTGACGACTTGCAGATCAAGAAAGAGGACGACGACGATGACGAAGCCATGACGCCCCTCCCCGACGATGTTCGTCAAGAAGCCGACTCCTCCGTCCAAGACCAACTGGAAGCCTTCCGGTCCATCACATCGACCGAAGAGCGCCTCGCCAAAGCCGGCGATCTGTGGCGATCGTATTCGTCTCTGACCGCCGATCTTGCCTTCTCGCTCTGCGAGCAACTCCGTCTCATCCTCGCACCCACCCTCGCCACGCGTCTCAACGGCGACTTCCGGACCGGTAAACGACTCAATATGCGCAAGATTGTACCCTTCATTGCGTCGGACTTTGCCAAGGATAAGATCTGGCTGCGACGAACCAAACCTTCGTCGCGCGAGTACCAAGTCATGCTGGCCATCGATGACAGTCGAAGCATGTCGGAGTCGCGGTCTGCGCATCTGGCGTATCAGACGCTGGCGCTGGTGACGGGGGCACTGTCGAGGTTGGAGGTGGGTGATGTGTCGATCTGTCGGTTTGGTGAGGATGCGGACAGCCTGCATGATTTTGGGAAGGGCAGTTTCAACGATCAGAACGGAGCCCATGTGATTGATCGGCTTGGATTCCAACAGACCAAGACCAACGTTCTCAAGTTGGTGGAGAGATCGTTGGAGACTCTGGCGGAGGCTCGTGCGGCGAGATCGTCGTCTTCGGCTTCGCAGGGTGGAGATCTGTGGCAGTTGGAGATCATCATTTCGGATGGGATTTGTCAGGATCATGCCAAGCTGCGGTCGCTGTTGCGCCGAGCTGCGGAACAGAGAGTGATGCTGGTGTTTGTTGTGATTGACTCGTTGGGGTCTGCCACCACGGCTAGTGGAAGTTCGACGCGGAAGGCGGTAGGTGCCGCACAATCACGAGGTTCGATCTTGGACATGACCAACGCATCGTACCATACGGATGCCAACGGTCGTCTGCAACTCAAGATGGAAAGGTACATGGATACGTTCCCCTTTGACTACTACGTCGTAGTTCGAGAGGTGGAAGCGTTGCCAGAAGTGCTGTCGGCGACGCTGCGACAGTGGGTCGAAAAGATTCGTGAGACCGAGTCGTAAGAATCTGCTCCCAAGGCAGGCATTGTAAATATGAATCATTGAATCTCAGATTGGTTACGTGACAGCGAGGGTGGGTCAAGTGTTTGTGTGTGTGTTTCTGTGTGTGCGTCTGTGTGTCGCCATGGTCAAGTTTTCAAAGGCTGAAATGGTGACAGCGATGAAGGTAGATCGGGCAATGCTTTACGATCGCAACACCTGCCGTCGATTTTCCGCTTCCAACGGAAACTCCAGCCTACCCGAAATCTCAAGCTTTGTTTTCTCACCATCCACCGGGCTTTCCGGCAGAAGCTCTTTGAATCGGTGAGTTAAAACAATGATGAGATTCCCCACCCTTTGTCTTGCCGAGAGCTAATCGGTGCCATCCTGTCGGAGCGAGCACACACCAACAAAGAGAGTGCAAGGTCGGTCAAAAAAGAAGCGCAGACAATGGCGAAACAAAGACAGGCTCAAGTGAAACAGGTTGACCGGTGATGTACAGTATGTCAGCGCCGTCAAACTCTCTCCGAGCATCCGTAAGAAAGAAAGGAGTGGCGCTTCTTTGCTGAATGCCACACATGAATGTGCATTTGCATCTGAGTGGACCACGGGCCGGGTATTTCCACACTCTCTTCAGATGCCACACTCAAAAGAAGTGTGGAAAAAAGGTGGGAGAGAGCGTGGGTCAAAGCATTGAAGCGAACAAAAGTTTTACCGCTAGCGAGGGCAATACGTGACGAAGGTGGTTCTCTTGCTGCTAATGGGTCATCTCTGTGCTCCTCGTCGATCCGAACTTTGCCCTCCTGCGTCTTGACGGTCTGTCCACCAGTGAGAGCCTCGTTGATGCGTTCAGATCTCGAATTCAAACGTTGCGAAATTGTTCTGGACTGTGCTGACCTGGGTCGTACTGAAAAAGAGCTGAGCAGTGAACGAATTCGAGCAACCTAGACTCTGGATCGTCGATCCGGATGACCCCGAGGTTGCACCTCATCGCAGCGTCGTTTCGAAGGTCGCGTTTCGCTTAGCCTGTCCCGCGCCTTTGTTGTTGGCTCTCATGCTCCGCCCCTCCAAAAGTCACCGGTGCCTGATGTGGCCTCGGTGAGCACGTCCCGGTTCTCCCAGGCATCAGAAAGCTGCCATGAAAGCATACGGTCTCGGCGAATCTATCCCGGAGAAGACTTTCGTTGAATAGTTGTGCTAAGCATGGGATGATACTGCAGTTGGACTGTTGCTTTCTCTTTGAGGATGGCAAGCGTGACATCCTTTCATTGCCGGACAAATTTGACACTCCGACGTGTGCATGTGATTGGGCCGACTGTAGCTGCCCCGGTTGCTAGAGAAGGGCAGCTCGGTGTGCCAATGCGAACTCCGCGCAAAAGGTTCGTCAGGCACAAGTGGTCACCCCTAAAGTTTACCCCACCCTGACCGCGTCTTGCCTGACCGATCCGAGATGCTGAACTCACTATGGCCACAAGACATGTTTCGAATTCGATCATCCTTGGCACTGAGTGATGGATATGCACTTGAAGAGATCCACTCGAGATGCTGCGAGATCGAAAATCGAAATTCAGAGCCGGGAAAACCAGATCAACAGACGCGGGAAGCGAAAGATTCGAATCTTATGCACGGCTGCAAGCTCGCATTCGGGGGCCTCGTTCGTGAGCGTCCGTCTTTTTCCGGCCCAAAGGAGCGGGTAGACCATTTTGCACCCCGAAGCGGCAGAAAGGGATTGAATGCCCGGTTCTATGGTCTGAGTCATGGATGAAGTCTTAGCCGGCCGGCCATCAAAGGTGCCACTTTAGAGCTTCGGTGTGAGGTTGGGCGAAGGCTTTTTTGCTCCGGCATTGTCGTTCGTGCGTCCGCGGAGAAGAGATTCGCTTGATGGTGGAAAAAAACCATGTGGTGATGACATCTGAGATTCCCGGTGCCAACTGTCCTGGCATCGCCCATCTTCTGTGCAGCAGAAAAGATTGTTGCCGGCCAATCAATCATCCACTCTCTCGCAAGAAAGTAAGGCGAGATTTACGGTGCCTCAAGCCACCTGAAATAGTGCTGACGCTGGGCAAAGCGCAAGCATGACTTGTTGGTCTCCCCGTTGACCTTTGGTCGATGTTCGAGCGTCTTCTGCCCCTCAGCGCTGATGTCGGAATCCGAAACGCGTGGTTTTTCGATCCAGCTCTCTGTAAGGGCCGTGTTCGTTTCCGATGCAGACATGACCTAGGCTATACGTGGTAAGATTAACCGGGCGGAACCTGATTGGGTGAGCTCCATAGACCCTCGGTGCTTTTAAACGATGACTTCAGTGCGGAGACGAAAATGCAGCTGCCTACAACCATTCTGGAATTGGATTTTGCTTCCCTCTGCGTTGGCTACAGAGTCGTGCCAGAGCTGGAAGCGTCACCATATCAATGCGCGATGACAGCGCTTGAAGCGCCAACGCCATCTGCCGTGAGTAGGCAGCGATCACGAGAGATCGGGGAGGCAAGACAGGGATATCATCTTCTTTCCAGCATCACGTGCTGCGAGGCTGGCGGGCGAACGATGGCTAATACGTACTATTCACACCCAGGTAAGGCTCGCTCGCAATGACAAACTTGTTTCGTTTCTGCCAACAACGAAGTGTCCTGGATATCGAATGACTTTTGCGCTGTCATGGAGTTGTCCGGTGATGTATACAGGCAACGACGGTGTCTCAGAACATGCATGCAAAGCGAAAAAGATAGCGGATCGGCTCGAGTAGGAAGTGCAGGTGGTTGCAGAGAGTGCAAGTGACTGCAGATGATCATGGCTGAGTTTGTTTTGCTTACCCTAACCCTAAGGCAACTTAGCTGTCCCGTTGGAAAGGACTGGCTCACCAACCGAGAGCTCAGTCTTTGCCCATTCGATCACACCTCTGTTCGGCACGGCGACGCCCAGTCGGAGAGAAAGACCATC
Source organism: Ustilago curta (assembly GCA_928722295.1). Taxonomy (NCBI): domain Eukaryota; kingdom Fungi; phylum Basidiomycota; class Ustilaginomycetes; order Ustilaginales; family Ustilaginaceae; genus Ustilago; species Ustilago curta. Next base: position 472,524 of record CAKMXH010000017.1, on the reverse strand, counting down.
CGGTCACGACGATTTTCCACATCGGTGTGACTCGGCGGGACAAGCCGAAAATCTCACCGTCTCTCTTTGTGATCCTAGCCAACAAGTCGGAGGCAGCGCCGACGATTCAAATGAGACGTCCAATGGATACACTCAGCTTTCGGGAACATTCCGATGCGATGTGGTAGCAGGTTGGTGGCTGAATTCGGAACGTGGGAATTGGGAGAAAGAAATCGAAGGAAAATGATGGTCGAGGCCCTGCGGTGCTCGAAAAAGTTGCGTCGCCACTCGCCTGTAGAGCTAATACTTTACAGATGCTCTCCGATCGAACCAGCGCAGCAGATCAGAGGGAAAGCGAGACAAAGCAATGCAGCCAGTCTTGCAGAGATTCGTGCCAACTTCAATTCTGTGATTGTCGCGGGCTCACGCTCGAGTGCTTCCAGCTGAAAGTCACCGGGGTGTTTCGATTTGGCTGACTGACGGGTCACCGTCGCTAAGAGCCTTGCAGCCAGTCTGCAAAGCACCGTTGCCGAGCAATTGACAATCGCGTCGTTGAACTCCTCGTGCTTCTGCTTTCTTGCCGAGCTTGCTGCCGATGCAGCCACGTCTGAGATCAAATTTCGAGGTTTTGCTGCGGCCCTGAGTATGTGTCGCAGGTAGATGCAGTAGTACTTACAAGGCGTTTGACAAGATGCATGGACGTCAACCAATATGCAAAACATGCATTTCAGCCAGCTCTGACCATTGGCCGAGATTCAGATTCAACTTCAGCGTCTCAAATAGCGGACCCCTTCCTCCCCCCTTCCTTTTGTTTCCGCCCACGCCACGCTTCGCTTGGCATCTGAAACGCTTCGGCTAGAAGTGATGTTGTTTTCTCTTTTTTTCGCTTTGAGGTCCAACCACATGCAAAACCGGATGGGATCAGACTGCAACGTCGTATCGGAGTGCCAACGTGAACGAGAACGCCGCTCGGGTACCTGAACATCAAGCAGATGTCTCGTCCTTCTTGTCGAAGCGAGGGACGGGTGAGCAAGGACCGGAAGCAGCGTAAGGCGCGAGAGAGGAGAAGGGCTGTCAAGTCCGCGTCGTCGTTTGCACGTTGCAAAAGCGGTCTATGGTCGCATGCCAGCCAGCATACAAATGCCGCCGCTGGCTTCCGTTCCGTTCGTCTCGGGGCAAAAGCGACGGCTTGGCATTTCTGAATTTGATTTTCCTTTTTTTCTCCATCCGATGTTCATTGTTGAAAGTGTGTTGCCTCATCAGCGTGTGTAAAGTTCCGTGCCTCCGAACCGTTTTCGCATGTTCATCACACCAAACGAACGCGGCTCGCATTTTTTGCAAAACGAAACTGAAGCAAAGGTGTTTGTCCGGCAGATGCAACGACATGGAGGGTCATTGGGTAAAGCAGCAGCTGGTGCTGCTGATCGAGATGCCCTTTTGGGATGATGCAAACACTGTCTCGGATCGCGTCAAAAAGTCTAGCCCCCTGTCTCGCTGCTTAAGAATAGAGGCACGGCGGAGCAAAACTTATCCACGGGCTGTGTGGTACAACAGCATTCCTCTATCTGGACGCTCAGTCATACAAGGGATGAGCGCACATGACAGATCCGTCAAGTCCGGCTCGTGGCTCGTGGCTCGTGGCTCGTGGCTCGTGGCTGCTTTTTGACCCGTTCCAGCAATGCTTCCGTGTCTCAGCCTGTCCGAGTTACGGCATTAACTGCATCGTCACGAAGGTGCGACCTCCGAAAAATGCCCGGTATTGGGAGAAGCAGAAGACAAACAAGAGGTTGAGCTGAGGGAGTGCGTTTTGTTTGCGGCGCCCCATCATAGACCCGCGGGCGGGTGTCACCATGGGATATACTTGCTCGAACAAGACCTAGGTCGGAAAAGAAAAGCTTCCGAGTATCAAAGCATCGGAATTCGAGTCGAGTGTGGTACACGCACTACGCCACGACTCGGCTATACAGAGTACTGGAAGATGCCCCGAGGTCAACTCTCGTCAGTAAAGACCCGTAACTTACGTAGGCTCCTTGTCTAGTCGCCTCCTTGCGCAAGCGCTTTCCTGACTCCCCCTCTCTTTCAGCCTCACTCGCGAAAGCAAGCCCAGCAGATGCTCCAAGCTTCAGAGTTGCCTTGATTTGCTCCGGCTTGTGGTTTGCTCCTTGCGGAGGTGCCATCCAAGAGTGTCCTTACCCTGAGAGCTGAAGTACGAGTCAAGGTCAGTCACGGCGATCGCAAAAACTCGCCGCATGTGTGTTCTTTTGGCCATATGCTCTAACTCGAGGCGGTTTTTTTTCTCTTTTGCGCACTCAGTAGCATCTGGTCTTCGACTCTTAAAAAGTTTCAAATCCCGAAGCAAATGTTGCTTGCCTCAGCATCCATGCTACCAATGTTTCGCGCAGACGAGGGTTCTATCGAGTTCGACTGACGTGAGTAGGGCGGAAGAAGTCAGGGAGAGTCGCTCGACTGGTAACTTGGGCGAACATGAGCAGGGCTGGAAAAGAGGAAAAGAAAAGACGTTTTTTGTCAGCGCTGACGTCGGGCTGTGAGTGAGCGATGAGCTTGTGGCCAAAAAGGTGGGGTTACGTCTCCCGACACACCTTTGCCGTCTTGGATGAAGACTGCTCAAAGTCGAAGCTCAAACATTCGTCAGCAGCAAATCCAGTCCTCTGTCTCGATTCAGGAGGCCCTTCATTGTGCGATGATCACGGCGTTGCGACATTGGTGCGGAGGATGGGTCAAATGCCGATGTATGCTGAAAGCGTTGGAGCTGACTCGACAGCTGACTGGGCATGAAACAGGACTTGAATTCCAAACACAAGCCAGCATTGCAGGCCGCCACGGCCGCCACTTTCTGAACAGAAAGGAGAAAGAGCGAACCAGAAATCATCGGAAGGTGGCAGCGTGGCAAAAGGGTTCTAGCTCCTCTACAGCCTGAACACCAGCATGCGTTACGTGCGGATTGCGCTCAAGAGGTTTGGCCCGTGGGAGATGCAGCCCGCCGGAAGCCTCATCGACAATGCCCTTTGCATTGCCAGCGAAAGCGTGTCTCAAACTGGATCGAGTCTGTCGACCTTGAGTTTCGTATCTTACGGCATAGACGTAGCTGGCAGAGTCGTGCAGCGCCGGAATGTGGCCCGGTGTTGTGAGCACAAACAGCAGCAGCAGCCAGCTACTCCCTTAGCTGCAAAAGCAACAGCAACGTAAGGCGAATGTCCAGCCCATCCGCTTTTCCCCTCTCCCCCGCTTCACTACAGCATCAAGTCCACTATAATGCTTTCGGCAAGACCTATACCAGCCGCTCGCTCTTCTCAGCATGCGCATTTAGGGCAAACAAAAGTTTCGGACCAAGCGAAGCAATGGATAGGAGAGACGGGGCGGAGAGTTTTCAACATGATGGTCCCAAAAAAGAAGAAGAAAAAAAAGGAAGAAAAATGAAATTTAAAACACCGCAACCGAAAGATGCAACAACGCTATTGGGACCTCCTTTACTCTCTCTACTTTTCTCTTCAGGCGGCAATCGAAGGACAGTTCACCAATGCCAGGGACCGACTGAGCCTTTTGCTCTTCGCCCAGCATAGCCGCCCTTAGCTTTTAACTTTCGCAGAGCGTGTCTGATGTGTCTCAATGGAAATAGATGCTCGCGGACCAAGTGGGGCTTCCCTTTCTCTCTCCCGTGCTCGCGCTCTTGCTCTCGCTCTTCCGTACTCCGTCTCATCTCAGACAGCACATGTCCACATGCCCATTGTTTCTCAATTCCGCCTGTTGTGCCCCCCCTCTTTTCACTCTCACTTTTTTGTCTCGCCCACGCTCACAAAACAAACCTTGCCCACACTTGAATCATTTGGGCGATGGTCCGATCTGCTTGGAGGGCTTTGCATACATTTTGAGACTCGACTTGGCAGCGCCGGGTGCTCTTTGGACAGTTCGATGTGCTTGATCTGCCTGCCCACCTGTGGGCGGGCGGAATAAGATTTACAAAAATTCATAATTATAATATAAAAATAAAAAGAATTGGCATAGCGTGAGTAATATTCCTGCTTCTTGACTTGCGAACGCTTCTTCGCTTATGCTGCAATCTGGGCATGGGCCGATTCGCCCGCAGGTGTGTTTCTCACACCCCTACAGGCAGCAGGACGGTTAGCCGACTCGGCGTGTCTCATTCCATGGCTCCATCCCTGTGTGTGGCACTGTCTAGGTATTTTTTTAAGATTCAGTCGTGTGCCTTTCTCGTGCAGCTGTCGGATGCGCCGACAGCAGAGGCCCTTTGCTGAGTGTACGTGTAATAGAGACTGTGCTTGTGCTGACGACGATTGATCATGCTGCGTTGCTTTGCTCCGCCTTTGCCTGCTTTTTCTTTTGGCTTTATGCTCCGTTCCGCTTGCTGCTCCTTGCCGCCCTTGTCAGATCCGAGCTCTGTTTCGGTCTGGTTTTTGGTCTCGTCTCGGTTCTCCATGGACTGGACCCATTTCTCGCAGCAACGACGTTTCTCGCCCTCTCTTCCGACTCTCCCGACTCTCCCGTCTCTCGTTTTCTCCTTCTCCTCGTCTCCTCCTCCTCCTCCTCCTTCTCCTTCTGTTGTTTTGGTCGCTCTTCACCCTCGTCGACTGCCAGCACGCTCTTCGGTCGAGCCGACTTGGTTTGTCATCTCTCGACTCGAAGACAGCGCTGTTTGTCGCTTGTCGCATCGCAACATCGCCGCTATTCCGCCGAAAAGCAACTCGACGACTGCTGTGCTCAGTCATTGTCTCAAAGAGCGACGCTGCTTCACTCTTCAAGGCCACCACCCATCCCGACGCAACGCTCCCTTCTTTGCGACCATCACCATCCCCCTCCTCTCAACCGCCATCCCCTCCTCCGTCTCGATATATCAATAGCTAGGTCTCCGTATGCTACCTCGCTGCTGACCAACACCGTCGCCATCGGATCCCGTTTGGACGAGCCCGGAGTCCTTTCGCGCACCTTCTTCTCCCCATTTCAGAGCTCTGATAGAAGGCTCAATTCACAAGTCTTGGTTTGGCACCAAGCGAAGCCTGCGCGCCTGCTGGCCCGTCTGCTTTGCAACTTGACAGCCTCGACAGCTTCTCCCCCGCCTCCTTCCGGCTAGTCGGAACGATCGCAGATCCGAGTTGCCTCTCGACACCAGTCAGCCCCGATCTGTCTCGTTTTGACTCCAGCTTTCAATTCAAGCCGCCTCGCTCTATCGGTCGGCTTCTTTGACCTCAACGCCTGTCAATCTCACGTCTTGCCCTCGTAGTCGCCAGTTTGCGCTTTTACGACAGTTGCTGTTCGCCCGTCGACAAGTTGTTGTGCTGGCCTCATCTTCGGAAGTTGTAAGTACCCACCCTTTCTGCGCATTCGTCTCCCTTTCGAGCCCTTGCAACGCTCTGGCCCCCCGCCCAGCATCTCTCTCCGAAAGCCGAGCTTCTCGCTATCGACGCTTCTCATTCCGAGTATAATCATGTTCTGTGATACGCCGCCGCATCTGCCTTTTCTCAGGTCGTGCAGCCGCTGCGTGAGACACAAAGGTTGTATGCGTACACGATTGCGAGCAAGATCCGTGATGAAGTCTCCTTTGCTCTTTAATCGATGCGTCCGTCAATTCTTCAAGGCAGGGCAAATGGAGCCTAACCTTAATCGAATTCGCCGCTCGCCGTCGGTCTCGTGGCGATCTTGCTTTGTCCCACCGGCTTGTCAACCATTAATACGCCTAGCCATCCATGCATACACACTCGTTTGCCTTGATGGATTTCCTGCTTCATCGATCAGCGATGCCCGCACTTTCTTTTGTTGGCTGGTCGGTGGGCGCCCACTTTGCCTTCTCTATCCGACTCCCGGCATCCGTCGTCGATCATGCGCTTGCGTGCTTCCCACGTTGTCTCTGCTCGTCGTGCCCGCCCTTAGAGTGTTGGTACCTTCCGTGACCGCGCGCTGACCACTCTCATGCTTCTCTTTTGTCGCTTGCGCATTCCAAAACCGGCTTACATCGATCAACTCGATTGTTGGCACCACCTCAAACCCATGTGCGCTTCTGCTCTGCCGACATGACGTTTGATCCTACTCCCGCCACCTCTCGCGCTTCCTCCTTCGCCCTTGCATCGGTGCCTGCTTCCATTTCATTTCCACACACATACACGCAGGATCTTGCAACGCTCTTCAAACACGCGGCTGCCTAGACGCAGCTTCCGGCGTTGCAGCTCTTTGGAATAGTGTCGCTCATCCCATCGCATAGAGTCGATTCATTTGGCCTCGCTGCCTCTTCATTAATCGTCGCCATCGCCCTGCATCGTTATCCTTCCTAACCTTGCTGGTTGCCCGGTCGGTCATCTCTGTCCCACCCACCCAACGCATCAAAGCTTCGCAGCGCCAACTGCGGCTACGCGCGACCCATACAGCACAGGAAACACTTCATCGTGCTCGTTTGCGCTCACGGAAATCGATTTCCGCAGCCCACCGCATACCCCTAGCCCTCACGTGTCAGCTACTCTGCACTCCTCGAGTTATCGTACTCGGCGAAAGCCGGCACTTCTCTTCTTCTTCTTCTGCGTACTCATTGTGCGCTTTTACCACCAACCACTTCATATTACCGCAGCCTGTCTGCTTTACCCCGCTGTGAAGCGGTCCGTCCTTGGTAACTGCCTCTCGGTGCTGTCTCGGTCCACTTGCCTATTTAGACAGCTAGGCCCTTGGCATTCTTTTCGCCGACGTGACAATCATTGTACGTCGCTCAAGCAAGTCGAGCTGCCATCGCCCTTCATCAGCAAGCATCCTTTCAAGATCCCTCACGCTAGACTTCAAAGTCCTTAAGTACAGCAAACTTGTACCGCTTGCCTGTCTCAACGTCGCAACGAATCGTGCCCTCCGCGTCCAACCCTCGTTGACGCAAAGCCTCTCTCAGCGCCTTCGATTTAGCTCGTCTCGCATCGCCGCCAGCAGCGCCGCCTCTCCCTTCTCCTGCACCAACGCAGGAACAGTCAATGGCCGTCGTACATCGTCACGACGGAGTCGGCCAGTACGGCTTCGGTCAGCACTATTCCGGAATGGCGCCGCCATCTTCGTTTAACAACTTTGGCTACGACCGTCGGCCAAAGGTGGAAGAACCTGTCGAGCCCATGTGGCCAGTGCCTCGTATCCAGCATCCGCAGCAAGGACACGCTGTCGACCGCAGCAGAGACGTGAGTGGATTTACCAACAACTTCTCGCAAGCTGACTTCAACCGTCAGCAAGTTCATCAGCCCAGCTATACATACGAAGGCTCGGCCTCGGCGCTTCGCAACCCAATCGTCTACAGCCAACCCGCACAAACCCCTTGGGGTGTCGGCGGCAGTCAGCCTTCGACGGACTACACCGAGTACCCCACCGCCTCGTTTATCGCCCCCATCGCGCAGAGGCCTCAGTTGCCCTTGCAGGGTCAAGCTCCCTACCTCGGCAGCAGCAATGGTGCCTATGGTGAATCTTCGCTTGGCTCTGGAAGCGAACTGTACCCCAGGGTAATAGGTGGCTCAGCATCTGCGATGAGCAGCTCGTACGATCACTCTGCCGAGACGTTGTGGCCGCTCGGTCCCAGCTCGCTCGACGCATTTGCAGGGATCCCCCCTCCAACCGGTGTGGTCACTCGACTCACTCTCACGGCGGCCGACAAGGGCAAGCTCAAGTCGAGGTCATCACTTCCTCCACCGAAGCAGTTCAAGTGTTCGGCGTGCGATGCCATCTTCAGCCGAAACCACGATCTCAAGCGCCACGCCCGTATTCACTTGGCTGTCAAGCCTTTCCCATGTGGTTACTGCGACAAGGCCTTCAGCCGCAAAGATGCTCTGAAACGCCACGTCTTGGTCAAGGGCTGCGGCATCGGCAACAAAAAGTCGGGCGACAACCGCAAGCGCGCCGCTACCTTGTCGAAGCTGGAGAACAGCGACGGCAGCACCACCTCGCACACCCGTTACGATGGTGCTTCGTCGGACACGAGGCGCGATTTTAGCAGCTTCCGCGATGACTTGCACTACCAAGGTCAGCAGCAGCATCAACAGCAGGAGCAGCAGCAGCAGGGCTACCAAGGCGAGACGAGCAACTCTCGTAGCTTCCCTGGTCGCATGGATGCGGCATGGCCATCGACCATGTCTGATCCGTCCAGTGCTTCGTCGGGCAACCACAACGATGACCGTTCGCTACAGATGCCGCAGACGGGACCTATTCCGCCTTACGGCTCGCAGCCGCAAGCTCAGCCGTACCCTGGCTTTGGCATGAGCGGCGAAGATGCCTTCCAGCAGTCTCAACGACAGCAGCTGCCTGGTGGTCTCGTCAATGCCTTCACCTCGCCGGAAGCAACGTCTACCTCTTCGCCCACTGATGCGCAGACCAAACATGCCATGATCGGCAACCTGACTGCGTCTGGAGAAGGAATGGAAGTCAAGGTTGAATCCAGGCCGACATCTAGACCCGGAAGTGCCAAGTTGCTCAATACGGTGCCCTACGGCGCTCAGCCGTTCCCTGTTGCTGGCAGTGTCGACACTGCAGCGATGAATGCGGCGGCTGGCATGGGCAACGAGCAGGGCAGCGCATTCGGCGGTTTCGAGGGAGGCGACGTCAAGCCTCGTTTCGGTCCCGGAAGCTATCCTTTGGCACCTATGATGTCGCCTGGGCTTGGAGGTCCCGAACAGGACGTGGGCCATGCTCATGCGCTGAAAAGGCAGCAACAACAGCAGCAGCAACAGCCTCAGCAGCAGCAACAGCATTTCGGGTCGTTTTTTGGCAACAACGCCGCCAGTTGAGTCGGCCTTGCACATGCGTACACTGTCCAGTTGAGCCGTTTGCTTTTGACGGCCAAAGCGTGGTCTTTGTGGCACCCCGGCTTCCTCTTCCTGATCCCCTTCGCTTTGGCATATACACCATTTTAAGGTCACATACGTTTACATACTCTCTTTCACCGGGCATTTTGTGCCTTTTTTTGTTGACATGTCTCTCGCGGTCGTCCCTCGTTTGTACGCCCTCTCTACGCAGCGTATACCCATCCTCTTTGTATGTTTTTCTCTTTGCAATATCAGTGTTTCGTCTTTTGTCGTGAGGTCGGATGTGTGGCCAGAGATGTATGAGAGGCGTCGATGAGTGTTCCCTTACCGAGCAAAATTATTTTAGAAAGACTATATGCAAAAGTGGAATTGGGAAATGTAGCTAACGGTTTCTTGGCGCAGTTGGTTAGCGCGTCTCCTTAACAATTCCGGTCTTTGAACGGATCGTTAGGGCTTACGGAGGAGGTCGCCGGTTCGAACCCGGCAGAAATCACTTTTTGCTCGTTGAGGCTTTTTTGTTGCTTTTACTCCTCTGGAGAGGCGCATCGTACCTGTTGATACAGGGTTGCATTTCGACTGCCAAACGAGACCGAGGCGAAGCCAGGTAAGGGGAAGAGCCGTGGACATTGGGGAACGTCAAGTTTGCTGGCGAATTCGTTGAAAGGGATGAGAGGCAACCAAGAGACGCCCCCCGAAAGGCTGCGAGATGCCAGTTTGTGGGTGGGTCATAGCCTTGAACTCGTCAAGCATCGCCGGTTGAACAGACAATCCTTTATCAGCAAAAGCACTTATTTTCTCACATGCTCCATCACAAGGATGTGGGACGAAAAAGAAGGTGCAGAGCCTAAAAAAAGCCCCCCACAAAGAGAAGAAACCCAGGGTTGCAGAAAAAGAAATTGACCGACGTGTAAAAGAAAGAATCGCAAAAAATGACCAGCCTGGGGCTCGAACCCAGAATCTCCTGATTAACGGAACGGCGTTTAGAATGCTGCATAAACAGCCTGAACATCGTAGTCAGACGCCTTACCATTGGGCCAACCGGCCAATTTTGTGTCGGGAGTAAGTCAGCGTTGTTGAGATATAGAGACCAACGAAAAACAAAAAGAATGGGACAATTTCGATCTTTTCAGCCGATGCGGTTTCAGCACCGACCGCCAATGATGGGTAAGGATGCGGTTCGACTGCTATCCAGGGGAAACAATGGCTTCGCCGTCGAATGAGCGGACCTCAAAGCATGCTTCGAATTTTTGCGAGCGAAAGGGAGCTGAAGAGCTCGTAGGAGACACACAAAAGCTCCTGCCCACACACACGCGCGTCGACAAAGTCATATTCGGACTGAATCTCTTGCCAGTCTAACTTTTTAAAATCGCAAGCTACCAAACAACAAACGACGATATAGAGACGAATTCGTCATCGATCTAAGCGTCCTGGATCTTCTTGAGGATGGCCTCCTCACACTGAGTCGTGGTAGCGGAGCCGCCGAGATCCGGAGTGAGGTACTTGCCCTCTCGAATGACCTGGTCGACGGCGGTGTAGATCTTGAGGGCGGGGTCGGTGTAGCCCATGTATTCGAGCATCAGAGCGGCCGAACGGATCGAGGCGATCGGGTTGGCTTTGCCCTGACCGGCAATGTCGGGTGCTGAACCGTGCACTGGTTCTCCCTGCGCGAATGGCAATGCCAAGAGCGAGAATTGTCAGTAGCTTGGTCTTGCCGTGAGAAGAGAAAGGAGGAAATGGCACTTACCATGAAGAAATCATCACCAGCATTGACACTAGGCACCAAACCCAACGATCCCACCAGTGCAGCAGCCGCATCCGAAACAATATCACCGTACAGATTGGGAGCCACAACCACATCAAACACCTCGGGCTCACGGAACAGTCGGTACACCATGGAATCGACCAGTTGCTCGTTGAGCTTGATTCCCTCGTACCTTCCGGCACCACCGTTGGCCTTGGCGTCCTTTTCGTAAACGCCGCGGACAGAGGTACGGAAGAGACCGTCGGTGACGCTGAGAACATTGGACTTGTGACAGATGGTCACGGTGGGAGAGTACGACGGTTGGCTGGTCTTGCGAAGTTGCTGACGAGCAAGGGCGACTTCAAAGGCCTTCTTGCCGATGCGGGTAGAGGCCTTTTCGGTGATCTGTCGAATAGCTCGGGAAATTTGTCCATCCGGACCGGCTTCGCTGGTTTCGCTCTTGATGTACTGTTTGTTCGACATAAAAGCAGGATACGTCTCTTTGAAGATCAGCCATGTTTGATACAAAGCATCATCTTGTACAAGGGTCTACAGACTTACCAAGCACTCGGTGTTCTCTCGAATGATGACACTATCAATGAACTTGTCATCGTCCTTGGTACCACGTACACCAATGACCGGACGGATGTTGGCATACAGATCCAGTTCCTTCCTCAACTTGACGATCGGCGAGCTGTACCCCTCAACCTTGTGCGAGGGACTCGAAACCGATCCAAACATTGCACCGTGACAGTCATTCTTGAGCGCCTGTACGGTTTCCTGAGGCAGAGCCGAACCGGTTTTCTGGAAGTGCTCGAAACCAGCATCCAAATGAACAAATTCAAACTTTGGCGCTCCCGGGGTGTTCTGCAACACTCGTTGAGCACACGGCAACACCTCTCGTCCAATCCCGTCGGCTGGCATCATACCGAGACGCAGTACATTGGAAGAGGTGTTCTTGAGGATCTTGGCGGCGGTCGAAGTCATCTTGGGCGGGGATGAGGGCTGTGCGGACAAGGAGAGGGGATGGTTGATGGTGTGTGGGGTCAAGAAGAAGAAAGAGGAGTGAAGCGCATGAAGACGGACGCGAGTCACGGCATTTTCCCGGGATTTCTTCTAACCTTTTGAAAAAGCTCAAAAAGCGGGCTCAACCGGGCCTTGTTCTGGACCGCTCCTGATCTTGCAAGAAGTCGCTATATTGTTGCAATAGCCAAACACTTTGGTCAGAAGTTGGCCGGTTGGCCCAATGGTAAGGCGTCTGACTACGATGTTCAGGCTGTTCAAACAGCACATTAACCGCCGTTAATCAGGAGATTCTGGGTTCGAGCCCCAGGCTGGTCATCTTTTTCGCACCTTTTTGCGTCAAAGTGTCTCGAACATTCATCAAGGCCAGGGAGCTTCAACAAAAGACCAGGCAACCGCACAAGCTCTACTCTGCATCTCACACACACCCTCTTTCCAGAAAAACGAAAGCGTAAAGGGACGAAACAAGAAATGGATGCCGCACCTGGAATGCTTTTTTTCATCTACAAAACAGCAACTACAGCACAATCAGTTGCGAATAGCATAAGCAGTCTCGCGATCTGATCCACCCTGGCCCTTCTCGCTCAAACCCAAACCGTAACGGCGCAGACGAATCGCCTGAACCGTGATGAAACCGCTGGTAGCCGCCGAGTCGAAACCACCCTGCTCGTCCATCGAGGTGAACTTCTCGTCGTACAGCAACTCCTCCGAGCTTCGGCCCTCGATGATGACGTTACCCTTGTAGAGCGCCACCTTGACCTGACCGTTGACCGTCTTTTGCGATTGAGGGATGCACGAACGCACAAACTCGCATTCGGGAGAGAAGAAGAAGCCGTAGTAGAGCTGTTCCGAGAACTTCTGCGTGATGACCTGGTCACGGATTCGACGAACCTCACGGTCAAGGGTGAGACCTTCCAAGTCCAAGTGAGCAGCACGGAGAATGGTAGCACCGGGCGACTCGTAGCAGCCACGCGACTTGACACCGATGAAACGGTTCTCGACAATGTCGATACGTCCGATACCGTTGGCACGGGCGAGGGCGTTGAGGGTGAGGAAAACGTCAACGGGGTCAGTGTGCTCCTTGCCGGTCGAGAGAACCTTGACCTTGGAGGGCACACCCTGCTTGAACTCGATCACGATGCGTTCGGGAGTGTCAGGTGCCGACTCGGGGCTCTTGGTGAGCTTCCACATGTCAGCAGGTGGCGTGGTGTTGGGGTCCTCGAGAATGCCGGCCTCGTACGAGATGTGGAAGAGGTTCTCGTCGGTCGACCAGGGCTTGGCCTTGGTCTGGGTGACGGGGATTCCCTTGGACTCGGCGTACTCGAGCAATGCAGATCGACCGGCGAAACGGTTGAAGAACTCGGGGATACGCCACGGGGCAATAACCTTGATGTCGGGCTTGAGGCCGTAGAAGGCGAGCTCGAATCGGACCTGATCGTTACCCTTACCGGTGCAGCCGTGCGAGACATACTGGCATCCGGTCTTTTCGGCGGCTTCGATCATGCCACGAGCGATGACGGGACGGGCGAGCGAGGTACCGAGAAGGTAGACGTCCTCGTAGATGGCGTTGGCCTGGACGGCGGGGAAGATGAGCTCCTCGATGAACTCGCGGCGGAGGTCAGCCAGGATAAAGTCCTTGGCACCGCACTTGAGCGCCTTGGAGCGGGCAGCCTCAAAGTCCTCCTCCTGACCGACGTCGGCCATGAAGGCGATGACATCGTAGCCCTCGTCAATGAGCCATGCGAGGATGGTGGAGGTGTCTATCGAACCGGAACCAAGCAAGGATGGTCGAATCGATCATGGCGGCGACGGGTGTGACAACCGCACAAACATCGACGGCGGCGAGCCATGTTGGCGATTGTGTATCGAGCGGACCGACGAAAGTGATCGCGAGCGCCAAAAGGGTTCGGGCAGAAAAAATCGCACGGGACCGAAGGGGGGAAAAAAAAATTGGAAAAAATTCGAGTCACCCAATTTGGCCCATTGAAGACAAGGGGAATTTGAATACGAGTCGTATCAGAGAAGGCAGTACTTTTGGTCAGTGATGGTGTCCACGGCATACAAGTGGGTAGAATTGTGCGGGGTTAGCCGGCGAAGCACGGTCAACAGCTGTCCAACATGGCCCGAACCCCCACAGAGCGACAAGCGAAGGAACAAGGTGGACAGCTGAAAAAAGAGCGGCTTCCGGAGTGGTTCCCGGACTACTTACCGAGTCCACCAGAGTAAGCCAAAAGCACTTTTCCGGTCTGTCCTGGCATGATTTGAAGCTTTTTGCGTGTGTAGGAGAGTGTGTGTTTCGGTGAATGAAGCTTGTAGAAGAGAGTGCGAGGTATTGGTCCGACTATGAGTTGTCGGTATGAGTATCTGTTGTTGGTGGTAGTGGTAGAAGAAGAGGCGAAGTAACGAGGGTGCCCGCCTGATAAGGCCCTCGCTCACTCCCTCTCGCACAAGCCAAGGATCCAAGAAGAAAACGCGTTTTCGGCTTTGGCCTCAACTCGCTCGCTCGAACGCTCTTTCCGTTCAATTACCCAGGCTGGACGTTGATCTGACTGGAAAAGTGCCTCGAGCTTCATTTCTTCGCAAATGGGCGTTATGCACCTCTGACTCGTTTGCAGCTTTTCTCGCTTCTGGTTGGTCCAAAAAATTCTTGTGCAGGAAGAAATTCCATTCCTCTCCTCTTGCTCACAACGCCGCCGTATCCGTCTCATGCCTCTTGTAGATCCTTGTTCCGTCTGTTCAGTGCCATCGTATTGATGCAGTCAGCATGGCGAACAAGGCATTTGACGATGCAAGCACGTAAGGACCCTGTCGATTTGTCGAATTGGTTTGAAAGCAGCGAGACCACACTGTACCTCGTCGAAGCTGCAATGTATCTCACGTGGTGCACAACGAGCTCAACTCCTTGGACGCGGCGGCAAAACAGAATGCCTCTTTTTCCTGCGACCTGGTATCTGCTAAAGGGGCGTTCATGGGCACAAGAAAGAGGGAGCGAGCAACATGGCTGCAAGCACAATCCTTTGAACAGGGACATGGACAAACAAAAAGAAGGTCAAAAAGATTGATTTCAGCCGGGTTCGAACCGGCGACCTCCTCCGTAAGCCCTAACGATCCGAGAGATCGGAATTGTTAAGGAGACGCGCTAACCAACTGCGCCATGAAACCATTGACGTCAGCATCAGTCCTGAGTTACGTACATATGGTATTATGTTTCGTGACAAGCAGAGAGCCTTTGACCTCTTACAGAAGAATGTACAGACCTGCACAGTCGTGCAACCTCTGTGCACCGTCGATAAGACATGCACTCTTCTCGAGATGAAATGCACTGATACTCAAGCACAGTAAGCAATGGATTGTCGAAGACACAGTGGAGAAAAGTTCGCTCCCATGAAGAGGAAGCTTGAATTGCCCGCTTCTCCGTCGTTTTAGGGATTCCACTGCAGGGAGAAACCACAATGATTGCACAGGACCGTGTGTTAGGACCATAGGGTCTGGGTACCGCGAGTCGCGGCTATGGCCAAGCGTGATCGGGAGCAGAGCGGTCGTGGAACACAGTGGGGCGGTCGTGGGCGACCGCGGGTGAGTGGGGACGCAATACTGAGCTGCTATTAAAGCATGACTAAGTAATACATGCGACGAGGAGTTAGGGTTAGGACTGGAGCTGTGAACGTATCTTCATTGTATCGTGCAGTACAACAGAGTACCATATGCTCGTTCTCGAAAACGACTGTACTCTATCGATGAAACCTGTGTCAAGTCTGCAATCAAAAACTCGTTGTTTCGAATTCGTCTGTGTGTTTTGGTGAAAGCAATGGCTATTGAGGATCTCTCTTACTGTATGCAGGAGTCATACAAACTTTCGATCTGACTCCCCAGATACTTGCGCGTATCATCGAAGCCTTCGGCATGATTCGGCGAGGGCTTGAACAGGACCCGCATAGGAGTCAAAGAGGCCTCGAGGAGGGGTTGCGAAGAGGCTCGTAGATGCTTCTCATGTCTGGCTCACAACTCACGATCCATGCATGCAAGTCTCTAATCTCTCGAACATACAGTAATTTTGTTCATTCGCAGTCTTTGAGACGATGACAGAGAGCCGTCTGAGAGGATGCTAGCTCATTTGCGCACGGACAATTCCTCTACACCTGGCAGGATCTGTCCCTCCAACAATGAGAGCGAGGCACCGCCACCGGTAGAGCAGTGCGAGATGCCCTCCTCAGCGCCGTACTTGGCGACCACGGTGGCCGTGTCACCACCACCGACAATGACGGTGGAGCCGTTCTTCTCGGCCTCGAGACAGGCGTCGAGCATGGCCTTGGAACCACCGGCAAAGTTGTCAAACTCAAACACACCGGCGGGACCGTTCCACAGGATGGTCTTGGCCTTGAGGATGGTCTCGCGGAACTTCTTGCGCGACTCCTCACCGGCATCGAGACCCATCCAGCCATCGGGGATGCCCTCGGCGTCGGTGGCCGAGCCGGTGGTGGCGTTCTTGTCAAACTTGTCGGCGGTGATGTAATCGACGGGGAAGACGAGCTCGACATTGTTCTTCTTGGCCTTCTCGACGAGCTCGGCAACCTTTTGCGAACCAGCCTCGTCAAAGAGCGAGGTGCCGATCTTGACGTTGTTGAGCGTCTTTTTGAAGGTGAAGGCCATACCACCGCAGATGATGAGCGAGTTGACCTTGTCGAGCATGTTGTCGATCAGCTGGATCTTGTCCGAAACCTTGGCACCACCGAGGATGGCGAGGAAAGGACGCTCGGGGCTCTCGAGGGCCTTGGCAAAGAATTCGAGCTCCTTCTTCATGAGGAAACCGGCAGCACGCTGGGGAAGCTGAACACCGACCATCGACGAGTGGGCACGGTGAGCGGTACCGAAAGCGTCGTTGATGTAGACGTCACCGAGCTTGGTGAGGCTGGCACGGAACTCCTCGACCTTCTTAGGATCGGCCTTGACCTTTTCGCCGGCCTCGTTGGTGCCCTTGCCCTCCTCCTCGACGTGGTATCGGAGGTTCTCAAGCAGGAAGATCTTGCCGCCGGTCGCCTCAGAGACAGCCTTCTCGGTCTCGGGGCCAACGCAGTCGGGAAGGAACTCGACGTCCTTGTTGAGCAGCTTGGAGACCTCAGCAGCGACGGGCTTGAGCGAGTACTTGGGGACAGGCTTGCCATCGGGACGACCCATGTGGGACATGAGCACGACCGCCTTGGCCTGCTTCTCAATGGCGTACTTGACGGTGGGGAGAGCAGCAACAATACGCTGGTTGTTGGTGATCTTGTCACCGTCCATGGGGACGTTAAAGTCGACACGGATGAGGACCTTCTTGTCCTTGAGGTCGACATCGGTGATACCAAGCTTGCTGGAGAGAGACATGTTTGCGATCGGTGCTGAGTTTGGAGGAAATGTGAGGTATGCAAGCGAGACGTGGTGGATCGGAAAGAAGAACAAGCAGGAAGGGAGGGAGGGATGAACGATGCGCACGGCTGTCCTCGGATCGAGCGCAGAAACACACTGACAACAGACACGCTGCTGAGATGCGGAAAGAGCGCACACAAAGCGACCGACCGGAAAGATGCGAAGAAAAGCAGGCCGTGATATCGTGAAAAAGCAAGCCAAAGTGGAGCAACACCGCGCTAGATTGGCACCGTGCGCCAGAAACGAAAGAGCCCGATTTGCCCTTCGCCTGTTTCCATCCTCTTCTGAAGCGCTTTATCGATGGAAGAAGCAGAGAGATGGACGGGCTTTTTCTTCATTTTCGACCGTTTTATTTTGTTGGGTTTACAGAGTCTATCGGCACTATTTTTCAGGCCCGATCGTCACAAACAGACGGCTTCGGGAGTCGGTCAAGAAGTTCTCCAGCAAAGGTCTGAGATTTTTCGTTTTGTTGCTGCAGTCAAGCGAAACACGACTTCACTTTCTCTTGCTCCCCTCCTCCAAAACCACAGTACCGCCCCGGGCTTTCACCATGTCGGACGCACCACAGCAGCCTCCGGGCTCCCCTTCAGCGGAGCAGGCCAACGATGATGCTTCTCCTCGTCGGTCCACCAGACAACCAGCCACGGCACCTGTTCGACCCCTGCGAGGCGTCGCTTCTTTACGCGGCGCAGCATCGCTGCGAGGAGGATCCAGTCGTGGAGCCTCTGCATCTTCAAGCGCCTCAATGGTCCCGTCAAGGTCCTCATACGCCTCTCTTGCTCCTGGCGCCGCAGGTTCTGCAGGTCCTGGATCAGGCGTTCGCATGCAGTTTCGCCCCGTCATGCCACAACGTCGCAAGGCTTCAGAATCGCCCGCACCACCGTCCTCTTCTACACTCGAAGCTTCATCCGCTTCACCGCTGTCCACGCCGCATTCTTCAGCCTCGACATCCCGAGGCAGTGGCAGAGGTCGGGGTCGAGGCGGCGCAAGGCCACCACGCCAGCCAGTCCAGATGACAGCTTCCGGGCCGTTTGCGTTGGGTCCATCGGCACGACCAACCGGCAAGAAGGTCGCACCTGTCGGGCCTGGTGGCTCAAGCCTTACTCCAGCCGCCGGCTCGGATACAAGTCGCAGCGCCAGTCCGTTCAAGACCGACCCTGACCGTGCGTCATACCGCAACCCAGACAAGCTCAAGGACGCAGAGCAGTATTCGGATCCCGAAGAGGATGGTGTGGCGATCGTCGACATGGACGAGGTGCACATTCTGGACGAGCTCGCGCCCCGCGCACTACCGCGAGTGGCACAGAAGGAAAGCAAGAAAGACAAGCAGAAAGCGACCAACGCCCGCCGAAAGAAGATGGACGGCCGCATCTTGAAAGATGAGCGCGATGCCAATGCGGGCGCAGCAATTCGAGTCAAGTCAGAAGATCCCGACGACGCCATGGTTGAGCTCGACCCGACACGGAATACATCTGCATCATCTACGTTCGTCTCGAGCGCCTCTGCAACACCGCAACCCGAAGAAGAAAAACTCAACACCGCCGACGCGCTAGACCTCAGCGAAAGCGAAGGAGAAGAGCTCATGGACGACTTGGTCGACGACTTTGTTTTCCACGACGACGATGATCTCAATCCCGAAAATCGACTCTACTTGTTCCAGTTCCCGCAACTTTTCCCAAAGTTCAAAGCGGCCAAAGCGGCAAGAATAGACGCAAGCGGTGCAGCTTCAACAGACGACACAACGAGCAAGCGTCGCAGCGTCTCTTTCGCAGAAGGTACAACGGGTGGTGCTGGTCAAGCTCGCCCTTTGACCGCGAAGGATCAAGTTGCAGCTAGCTCTGACGTTGACTCTGACTCGAATTCGGAAATCGACGACAAAAAGCGCACCTCGCTCACCTCAAGCGCAAACGAGGGACTGGTCGGAAAGCTCGATGTCTACCGCGATGGTCGAGTGTTTCTCAAGTTTGGAGAGCTGGTCATGGAAGTCACGGGGGGATCGCAGAGTACGTTTTTGCAACAGGTGATGCTGTTGGATCCATCCAACCGCACAGCGACCAACTTGGGCGAACTGCATAGAAAGTTCATCGTCAGTCCCGAACTCAATTGCATGCTCAACGACATCAGTATGTATGACGAAGAGAAGAGAAGAGAGGAGGTGGAGAGGCTCAAGAGGGAGGGGGAGAAGGCGGAGGCTGAAAGGGTCAGGTATGGTGGGGGTGTAGGCGCTGGATTTGGTAGCCTCGGCAGGTGATGTCCGCAAAAGATGCAATGGGAAAAAAAAAAACTTTGCGCAGTACACAGCATCGCTTTGCCTCATTCTGTCGTCGAAAAAGGTCTTTACCCGTGCTTGATTGGACAAAGATGGGCGGCTACTTGGCGTGAGTGAGCCCGCAGGTTGTCATTGCAGTGCCTTGCAACGAATCGAGACCGTTTGCCAGTGTCCGCGGCTTGGGCTCTGTAAGCGGGAAACTGAGCTTGCATTGGATCCATTTTGCAGGCAAGCCACGAGCTTGAAGACATTGCAGCAACTTGCCTTTTGTTCCTGATTCGGAGCGGGAAAGCATGCAGTATGCTTGGCTTGTAATGACAGTTCGGCAGCAATGGCGCGCGGAGAAGAGCGGGCCGAGACTCGCGTACGAGGCGGATAAAGTGCCTTTTTTGGCTTTGAACCGCAGGGATCTGCATATTGATTTACGCCACACGGGGAGGCACATGCGCGCGATCAAAATCGACAGTTCAGGATGCAGGTACCACTTCAATACTGTCACCAATGCAGTGGACCCACGTTTTGCCCTACAAAGCAGTTGCCCAGCGAGGAGGATCGGAGAAACTTGGTCGCATGATACTTGCCCGTCCGCCTTGGCTTGGAGGACAAAGCCGTCGCAAGAGCAAGGAACGTCTGAGCAATTGAGGACCAAAAATGTGTTGAGTGTGCGTGTTGATGGCATCCAACCTGTGAGGCGTGCCTTTGTGACGAGTCTGTTGATCGAGCCTACTGATGTGGCCACGCCACCTTGCCGATTCAGCTTCGAGCATATAAGGGAGCAAAGGATTGAACACCTCGATAGCCCCCAAAGCCAGCACCTCTTACAGTACTCTACACACCGGTTCCTCCCTCCCCCCTTGCCCTCACCTCACCAGACTCTCGCACAATCTACAATGAAGTTGACCATCATAAGCATCGTTATGGCCCTGGCCGCTGCATCAAGCGTCTCGGCTCTTCCCAGCGACAGCTCCGCCATCCGAGCACGCTCGACCGACACGCTCTCCCAATTTGCAACTCTCTCGACGTTCGACAAGCGCGCCCTATCCAACGGCAAAAAGTGCAAAGAAGACTCGGACTGCGATTCGGACTTCTGCAAAAACCCTGGCTGGTTTAAATCCAACCACTGCGAAGCTAAGCTGTCCAACGGCTCCGAGTGCGATCACGACAGACACTGTTCTTCGGGCTACTGCAAGAAAACCAGCTACTGGCGTGCCAAGAAATGCGAAACCAACACGATCCCAGCCGGATCGCTTTCCAAGGGTGCCAAATGCGATCGAAACGTCGAATGCAAGAGTGGAATCTGCGAAGATACGCTGGGATCGAAAAAGTGCGTGACCAAGGAAGACGGCGAATCCTGCACCACCAACAACAACTGCCAATCGGGCTTCTGCTTCATCAAGTCGACGGGTAACAACCATCGTTGCCTTGCTGTCAACCTGGAGCGCGGCAAACACTGTGTAGGCGATGTACAGTGCGCTTCGAAGAAGTGCAATAGCGTTTGCGAATAAGACTCTCTCTGCACCAAGACACTTGGACGTGATCATCTCTGTGCAGCGCCCCTTGATTCAACCTACAATAAGGCGCCCCTAGCTCTCACTTCTCTCCTTCCTTCCTTTGGTAATACAAAGCTCTTTCTCTTTCTGGCTACAAAAGGTGTGCGAGTGACACCGTTGTCGTATGTGCCTGTGCTTACGCTTTCGAGCATCGATACAGTCCTCGCTTCAATCGCACACCCTAACCCTTGAGGGAAAATTCCAGTCATGATTCGTCTACAGCAAACCGCCACATCAATCCGACTCGTCCTCGTCATCCTCATCATCCGAGCTCTCCTGACTCTCCAAGATATACCTAATCACCTCTTCCGCCGCCTTTCTCAAGTGCAAGTTCTTCTCGCCACCAACCGCCTCCTCGGTCTGACGGCTCAGCGGACTCTTCCACCATCCAACAATATTCTCTTCGCTGATGACATCGTCGTTGTAAAACTTCTTGAGGAGTGGGATAAAGATCTTGTAGTACTTTGTATGCGTGGCACAAAAGTTCTGCACCGTAGCCAGCGCCTCGATCTGATCGTCGACCGCAACGACCGAGATGAGCGGACACCACTTGTCGAGCACCTTGAGCATCTGTTTGGGTTGATCTGGATCGCATTTGTTGAGGATAAAGCCGATAACGGTCTTGCGGACTTCTTTGAGTGGCACGTTGGAGGCCATGCGCAGCGTCTTGAGCTCGATAGCGGCGTCGTCGACGGTGTGGTTCTCTTCGAATGCACGCTCTAGAGATGCAGTGGCTTCGCCTCGGAACTCGTTGAGACGTTTGGCGGCAGCTTGCTTCTCGACATTGGTCTCGCCGTCGAGCATCATAGAGGAGCCCAAGATCGCATCGTCGTCGTCGTCCGACATCGAATCGTCTGTACCTAGGTCCGAGTCGTCTTCGTCATCCTGCTCGTCCGAGTCGCGTCCAACGCCGATGGAAGATACATCCGACAAGTCGTCCGACAGCTGCATCTCGTCCAGATTCGCACCGAGTCGCATCAGGCGCAAATTGTGTGCACGCTCAATCTCGTCGACTTGGTCATGGTCGTCATCGTCGGACGCTTCCGAATCCATGTCATCCTCAGCTCTGAGTGGCTTGTCACCTAACGCTGGCCAGAGGTGACCGACGCCTTCTGCTCCGAGCTGGTTCCAGGACGAGTCGTCTTTACCACCGGCTGGTCTCGACGCTGGATCGCTGGCTCGCGGCGAGTCATCCTCGTCTTGCTCTTGCTCGCTGTCGCTATCAAAGTCGAATTCGGATCGGTACTTCTTGTTGGCTATCCTGCTGAAAGCGGCGAGCTCGACGTTGGGACCGACAGTGCATCCATCGGCGATAATGCAGCCTTTGTTGATCTTGACACCGTCCAGAATCGTGACATTGGCGCCAATGATACTGCGTTCGATGGTGCAGCCGGCGCCGATGGTGGTGTTGGCCCAAATGTACGACCCAGAGATGCTTGAGCGGCTGCCCACCTTGACGTCGGATCCGAGCACAGACTGAAGGAGCGAAGCCTTGTCGCCGATCTCGGACTGGGAGCCGATAAGAGTCCGTGTGCCAAGGTGGCAGGTGCGACTGAGCACAACATTGTCACCAAGGAAGCGAAGGCCAGAGCGAGGATGGTATCGCTGACCACCGGGGAGATAGCCCGCAGGACCGAGCGGATATGACCACTGACCAATGACATCCTTGGTGATAGCATCGTAATCGGCTGGCGACTTGACTCGTGCGGCATAGCCACGGCCATAGATGGAAGTGCCGACGGTCTCGGGGAACGACGAGCCGGCGATTTGGACGGCAGAAGCAGGTGGGCCGGTGGGGGCAACATGGACAAAGATCTTGCTATCGAGCAAGTCCGAGGTGAGGATACCGAGCACAAAGTCGTGGCGAAGCGTCTGGTAATCGAAATTTTCTGAAAAGAGAGGGGGTACGTCTGCCGAGCAAATGTCGATACCGCAGTCGACGAGATCGTTGCGAACGTCGACCTCTGCACCGCGTGAGAGACTGTTTGTGGTGGCTGCGGCATCGTGATCAAACACTTCGAGGGGCAAGCTGGTGGTCCTGAGGCGAGGGGCTGCGGGGACGGGTGCATAGTGAACGAGTTGCGAGGTGTGAGGCTCGACAAAGAAGAGCGAGAGATTGCCTGGCGTGCGGATTCTGCTGCGTTTGCCTACGGGCATGGTGCAGATGGTCATGATGGCATCCTTGTCCTTGTTTCTGCGACGCTTGTGTGCATCGACAATGCTGGCCAGATCCATGCTGGCGACCGAGTCGGCATGAATGAGGATAAAGTCGGATCGGATGATCTGCTTGCTATCAAGCTCACGCATCACATCTCCAAGCGACTGGGCATCGGGCGTTGCAATGACGGTGATCTTGGGCAACGAGTGCCTTGCCGGAGATGTGGAGAGGTGACCCTTGATCTGATCGGAATAGCGACTGGCGAGGATAAAGATGTGTTCGACTTCAGCGAGGGCAAGGTTCTCGAGTGTCCAGTCGAGCAGCGGAACGTTGCAGAGTGGTAAAAGGCATGCTGGTCTATCTGCGGTCAAAGGATCGAGACGTTTGGAGAAGGCGTCTGCGAGGACGACGGCTTGCAATGGCTCGCGCTCGAGATCGTCTTCCCTGTTGTGTTGCGATTTAGGCTTAGAAGCGGCGGCGGCGGCGGCGGCGGCACCACCTGCTGACTTTGCGCCTCCCTTTGCTGATGATTTGGGCGGCATGGAGCGGTTGTTGTGCGAAAAGGCGATGGTGGTGGGGTTGGTCAAAGGCGAGCATGGGCACAAACCAACACAACACTATGCACAGAAACGAGAAAATCGACACGTGATTTCCGCCTTTCTGCTCCACTCGCTCTGCCAACATTTTTGGAAGAAAAATCGCAATTTTTGGACCCTTTTTTTTTTTTTTTTTTTTTGCTTTTGATTTTTCAGCGTCGCTTTGTTTCGGCGCGGAACTCAGCCCGATGCGATGCGATGCGCTGCGCTGCGCCGCCGCTGCTGCTGCTGCTTTTGGCCAAAGAAGAAGAAGAACAAAGGCACAGGCACAGGCACAGGCACAGGCCAGCAGTCAAAGGCAATCACCCATCTGCTCGTCCTTCTTCCCTTCTCTCTTCTCCATCCCTCGGTTCGGTCATCGCAGACTGCTTTGGCTTTGCGTATTGCTACTCTCCGACTCTGGAGTAGTAGGTGCGCTCCAACATGGCTTCCAGCAAGAGAAAAGCGGCGGCTGCTGCTGCTGCTGCTGCTGCTACTCCCATGAGCGCACTCGCAGCTCGCAAGGCACGTGAGCAAGCTCAAGCATCCATTCCAAAGCACCGCCAACCTGCCTCTGCTACTCGCGCATCTCGCACGTCAAGCTCTCATAAAGACGACAAGGCCGAGTCAGATGGCCAAGAGCTCGAGCTTGAGGTTGTACTTCCCCTGCCAACCGCCTCGCAAGCAGCTGCATCTAGGCCCAGCACTCGTTCTTCGCTCCCTTCGCCTTCTACTCTCAAGCGACCACGCAGGTCGTCCGTAACGCAAGATTCCACATCGCTCGCCGCGAATAGGCCGAGAAGAAATTCGAGCGCAGCTACTCCTAACCCTAACGTCTCCACTCCAAAGTCGACCACAGCGACCCCGGCCAAAGCGTCGCAAAACACTCCCACTCGCACCAGTGCCAGATCCACTCCTGCGTCCAAAACGACGCCCGCTTCACCCAACAAGAAGGGAAAATCGCGTTTGTCTTTGGCGGCAGACGTCATGGACGACGACGACGATCAAGACTTGAGCCGTGACCTCGACCAAATTCTCGCCGATTTCACTGCCAAAGCCCAAGCCACCGCCAACGTGGAATCAGAGTCAGAGCAGCCGCCCCGCAAGAAGAGGGCAAAGCAGCTCGCTGCTGTCGAGACTCCTTCCAAGTCACGCAGGCAGTCTACCATTCAACCCGAGTCGTCCTCCAAATCAAAGCGCAGCACACCTTCCCAACGCACCCCCGCCAAGCGGTCGCCTCCAAAAGAGGTACCCGCCGTAAGCGCGTCACCGAAGCAAGTTGCAGCTAAGAGGCCATCGCCTTCAAAGGCCAGCTCGGACATGACAGAGTCGACCCCGATCAACTTTGACTCTACGTCGAGCGAATCCAAGAAACCGGCCAAGAAGCCGCTAACGGCGGATCAGAGACGCGTCAGGGAAGCAAAACGCTACTTTGCTGCTTCCGAACGCAAACAAGCCAAATCCCACGTGCGCCCTTTGGCTATGCCCGTCGAGGATGAAGCGACCGGCTTCCTGGCGTTTGGCAACGACGACGATGACCAAGAGGATGAGCGAGTCGAAGCTGCACATCAAGATGATCAGGAAGGAAATACCGAGGACATGCAGGTCGACTCAGGCTCAGACGACTCCTCGGAATACGACGAGCCGCAGAACAAGCAGGCAAGCCATACCAGCGCTGGAAAGCACATCTCAGCATCGGCCAACGGTCATCACAGTGGCTCAAACGGAAAGCCAAAGCGTGGCGAGGCGCCTTCTCCCTTCAAGCCGAGCAAGATTGTGCTTGATGACGACCAAGACGAGCAAAAGGAAAGCGAAGCCGAATCTGACACGCTCGCTTCTTCTCGCCAAGCTCTCTTGGATGCAGTCCCCTATTCTCGCTTCACTCCCGTACTCGAAGGCGATTCAAAAAATGTACATGTCGTCGAAAACAAGCGCAAACGAGGCAGAGAGGCGCTGTACTTTGGACTTCATAACGGAGAGACGCTCGTCTTTCTCGGCATCGGTCATGTCGAGGTGCTGCAAGGAAGTGTTCAGATCGGAGGCGCCATCGTCACGTCTTCCTCTGTGGGATTCAATGCCACCGACATCTATGCTCCCATCAGCAATCCGCTCCCCGTCCTCAAGGCCGTCTCGGCTTCGCGCTATCCCGGCCACGATATAGCTCCAAGGGCTTCGCAAAGCAGTAGCGACAACCACAGCCAATCCGACGTCGATGGCATCTTTGACAGTGTCTTTGACACAGTCGTCAAGGTGATGCCCCTGTCCTCTCCCATCACTGCTCTCGGTCAAGTTTGCCCCATCGGGGGTCTCGCTACCCTCTTTTCAATGCCGCCAAGTCTTGAGCTCAGCAACAAGGTCCACCAACTTTCCACGATCAAGGTGCTCCTCGAGCCAAGCATCACCGACCTCGTCCAAAAGCAAAAGCAAAAGAACTATCTGGCCAACGGTGTCTTTCCTACTGTAGGCCTCAGCGCCATCTACATCCCCCACACATGGCAAGCCGCTCTTCACCGCCTCTCATCATCAGCCTTGTCTGCTGCGCGCCATCCTCAAGAAGAGTCGGTCGTCGCACTCATCCGTGGCAACAAGAAGGTTGGAAAGAGCACCCTGAGTCGCATGGCTCTCGAGAGGCTGCTGTCGATGGGCAGAAGTATTGGGGGAAAGGTCGCCTACCTCGAGCTCGATTTGGGCCAGAGCGATTTTGGTCCGCCTGGAATGGTCGCTCTGCATATTTTCGGTCTGACTGACAGGATCCAGAGCCAGAATTTGGACAACCATCACGGCGAGACTGTCGACGAAGAAAGTAGCGTAATCAACCCGATCCATGCCCTCTCCCAAGGTGCACAAGAGGAGGCTACAGCACCTGAGCCAGCCCTCCAAACCACTTCGCCTCGTGCTCCTCGCAGCTGCATCACACTTGGCCCCGGTTGGTGCCAGCCACGGGTGCCAGCACGAGCCCACTTTATTGGTGATGCCTCGCCGCGAGACGATCCCGAAGGCTACGTTGCTGCTGTACACGACTCGATCGAGTTCTTCCGAGACCAGATCCAGCACGGCCAGCCCGACGAGAATGGCAACCCGCAGCGTGTCCCGCTGATCATCAATACCCAAGGCTGGATCAAGGGACTTGGCGCCGATCTCGCTGCCCGCATGGAGCCCCTGCTGCGACCTACGCACATCTTTGACGTGATTCCTCGAGGCTCACCTGATCCTACCCCCGCTCCTACTCGTGGCCAACCATGGCTGGATGCGGAAGGCGCCATCCTTGGATCTGGACCCGAGATTGTCTTCCTGGAGAGCGTCTCACAGCTGGAATATGTGCAAAACACCTTTGGCCAACAGCGCCACAGCGGCAGCGGCATCACTTCACGCGAGGTCACTGAAACCAATGGTGCATCGACAGCCAAGCATGATAAGAAAGAACCAGGCGATGGAGACTCGCTTCCCCCTCGCTACATTACCGAGATTGGTTCCAAGCTAGCTCCCGCCGAAGCTCGACTGCTCAGCATGATGAGCTACCTGTACGCGACACAGCTTGCTCCCGCTGGAGCTGACAATGCCTACCACATTCAAGGCACGTGGAGTTTCAGTCAGCCGCTTGTGCACCGACGCCCCCTCGTTGTCGACGTTCTTCGGGGTCTCAAGGCGGGTATTCGGGTGCTGGCTCTGGGCTCCTCGGTGCCTGACAGCCTCAAGCTCATGGCGCTCAATTCGTCGATCGTCGCCATCATCGTTACGGATCACCGTGACGCAACGCATCATCCGGAAGAGGATGCTACCGAGGCAAAGAAACAGCATGACGACGTCAGCGGCATATGGAAGCAGGCATTTTACCGCGCGGCTCAGGTCTCTCAGCCCGGTTTTGGGCTCTCGACCCGCTGCGTAGGACTTGGCATTGTCCGCTCCATCGATGTTCTTTCCGGCCATGTTCACCTGATCACACCGCTCGATCCAGCATTTCTCAAGCAACTGGAGTCGAGCACGGGTTCCGACATCGGCCTGGTCAAAGGTGCTCTGGAAGTGCCTGTGTGGGCTTCGCTCGACTTTGACACGATCAGAGAGGCTCGAGAGAGTCGACTCGATGTGCCTCCCGCCAACCTATACTCTGCAGAGTCTGCGTCGGCTAGCCTTGAGGCACAACAGCCGCTACCAGCGCAAAAGCTGCTTGCCGGTATGCCTCGAAACCAAGTCCCTTACCTCGAGTGGCCCCACTCAGCCATGGCAAACTCACGAATAAAGGGCACGTCTACTGCATCGAATGGTAACGTGGGCAACAGTGCTTCCGGTCCACCCAGTCCCATGCCGCTCGGCTCTGAAAAGCGTCGCATCCGCCGCAACCTCATGCGCAAGAGTCAGTTTGCCTGATTGTCTTATCACCCGCATCCACCGTGCATCCACACACACACACACACTCATATTGTTACCTCATTATTCGAGTCGGCATCTGAGCATCCCTTTACCATTATCGTTGTCTTGTCCGTCCGTCGCCAAAGGGAGCAAGTTCATGAGCCTTGTCATCTGCCTGAGTCAGAAGTCAGAAAAGAGGCTTGAGTTGACGATTCGCAAGACTGTGCTCTTGACTTTGTGAGACGAGTGAGACGAGTGAGGCAGGGCGTTGGTTTCGTGGGATGCTCGCACTACTCACCGAGATGACTCTCTCCGGTTTCAGTAATCTTTTCGAAACTCCAAGCTGTGCTTACGGAGGCGCAGATGTCGGTCAGATCCGGCGTATGCGAGTGGAGCTGCCGAGGGAGCAGCTGTCCGAAGAGGAAAGAAAAATGTTAATTGGTCGGTACTATGGTTCTGCGCATAGAAAGTGTCAACACAAGTCGCTTCCTTGCCACCGCCGGCGTAGGACAAAAGTTGGCAAACTGTTCAGCGATTGCGGAGGCCATTGGCGTGCTAGGTGCGTACGCCTCTTGAACGTTCTTTGTGATCGGCTACTGAGCATCCTGTGCCAAACGAGCAGCTCTTTTCCATGATCTCGGATACATCGTTGCTGCCAAAGGTAGTACTGCAGAGCTCAGAGAACGGCGCACACCGGGCACGAGCAGACCATCCCACAGAATGCTCCGCATCGTTGCCTTTGTGGATATGCTGTGCGCTGTTCTTGTGACAACTGCTTAACGGTCTGAGCCTCTCAAGCAAGTTTCAAGTCCCTCGAACAAAAATGATGTGCTCAATCCGTACAAGTCGAGACAGGAAGCAGTGAGCCAGAACAGTTCAAACTATGCACCAAAAACAGACCAAACATTTGTCGACCGTTTTGGCTCAAAGTGGCAGCCGCCTCTCCTTCTGATGCGCCTCATACAGCACCAGCAGCCCCAGCTCTCTTGCCAAGCTGTGACTTTTTTCCCCTCACCCCTCTCTCATATCACCACTGCTTCTCCTTCCCCTTCTCCCATCGGAGCTTGCCCTGCCCAACCGTTGTGTATTTCAATAACTTTAATGTCCTTATTTATTTAATAAATTTCAAAATTAGTATGGTTGGCCCTGTAGCTCAGTGGTAGAGCGTCGGCTTCCAGTCGTTTATACCAATCGAGCTCCGATCGTGGCCCGATTTCGCGACCTTCCGAAGGCCATCCGTTCAAATCGGGTCGGGGTCATCTTTTTCTCGAGGTTTTTTCACTTTTTTTTTTTGTTTTGGTGGTTGTGCGTCTTTCTGAATGCCTTCAGGTCACTCCGTCCAGTCTCTGATATTACACTTGCGCCTCAGTGAGCTTCGAATGCAGCCTGTGGACTGGGCGTCATTCTGAGGCTGTCTTTGGTGGTGCTGTCCGCTCCGCTACCGAAGAAACGGGCCTAACTCAACATATGCTGGAAGACTGAGCTGTCAAGCTTCGAGCTGCGACCTCAACCGAGTCGCGTCACGCTCAGAGACGCTTGTTCACGAGGTCCACTAAAAACATAGCAAGAGCCAGGTGCGTCTAACGGGATGGTGGAGCATGACGTGTGTATCTATGCATCGTACAAAGGGGGTTCAGGCCTGTTTACACAAGGCGCGACCGCTGTGCACCTGAGCGTTGCAGAGCGAGACTTGAAGAGGCATGCTGATGAGGCTGGCTGCCAAGATGCCTAGACTGTCTCCGAAGCCGACGCAACCGATTCGGAATTCGTGCTCTTGAGCTTTCTTAGCCATCTTGTACGCTGAGTCCTCCGCCGATTGACTCGACAGCACAATTGCCCCGTCGCTGCCACCTTCGTCCATGCCAATGCTGTAAAACACGGAAACATAGGCCGCACCGCCCGCCAACCCTTCGATGCACACCAACACGATCACCAACGGACTGGCGATGCTTGCTCGAAACCAACCCATGAGACTCTCGGTCATCAACACCGCCAGCAATCCCGTCTGCAGCACCGCAGGCAGCCACAGATACTTGCGTGGAATGGCCGGCAGCTTGAAGATCGAGATCGAAGAGCGCGAGAGAAATACGAATGTTTGGTAGACGAGCTGGTAGAGCGGATAGTAGTCGGTGAGCTTTCGGATGACGAGCGACAGCAGTGGGTGGGTGGAAGGCGTCGGGAGTGGGTAGATGAGGGTAGGTGCGATGCCTTGGTTGATGGTGTACTCCATAAAGTAGACGATGACGAGCGGAAGAATGTAAGGCAGCAGCATGGGACGCAGCAGGGCGAGCTTTTCAGCAAACGTCAGTCGGATCGAGATGGGTCCTGCTCCCGTTGCCGAATGCTGCGGATCGTGATGATCATGGTCGACTGCCTCGTCCACATCGACATCGTCCGCCTCCTCGGTCGAAACCGGAGCATATCCATCTGCTTTCGATCCCTCCACCAGCTGCTCGACACTTGGCAAAACGACCGCATACGCAACAACCATAAATCCGGGCAAGACACTCAACACGCCCATCCCTCTCTCCACCCCCAACGGCCTCACCACCCACCAAGCCCCGGCACCCACCAACCCAGCTGCGCCCGTGCCACTTGCAAACCATCCCACTGCATCGCCTGCAAAGTTCTCCACCTCCGCCCCTCTCGCCTCCTTTGGCGCATACCTGGTACTCAACTGCAAAAACGTCAACTCTCCCAACCCAGACGAAAAACTCGCCAACGAGATGCCCAACAGCCTCATCCCCAAGACCGGAAACCACGACACCAGCAGCATCCCTACAAAGCTCAGCACAGCACATGCCAGCACACGTTTGGTATACCGTACCTGCCCTTTCAGTATGTATGGCCAGACTGCTTTGGCGATCAGTGCGGGAAAGATGTTGGCAAAGCTGACGAGGCCCGTAGGAACGCCTTGGGGCAAGAGTTCGAGAGCAGCGGTGAGAATGACGACGTAGAGAGAGTTGTTGAGCAGTCCAAAGAGGAAGAAGGCGGCGTTGAGGCGGTAGGATGTGCGCTTGGACGTTGGCGGAGCGAGGTGAGGTGGGAGGGATGGAAAAGTAGAGGGATGCGGGGTGTTGGTCACCATGGTTGCGGGAGCTGTCGAGGGGCGGTCATGTATTGGAGT
The DNA here is from genome assembly GCA_928722295.1 of Ustilago curta. Classification (NCBI taxonomy): domain Eukaryota; kingdom Fungi; phylum Basidiomycota; class Ustilaginomycetes; order Ustilaginales; family Ustilaginaceae; genus Ustilago; species Ustilago curta. Next base: position 441,563 of record CAKMXH010000017.1, on the reverse strand, counting down.
TGAAGGTGAAGAGCCTCCGATCGGTCGAAGTGCAACTGATTCGCCCGCCATGCATGTGTCAAAGCTGCAGCCGGGCCCTAGATGGTGATTCGTGAGGGCGTCTCTCCTCGAGCAGGATAGATTCGTATTTGTGTCTGATGTACTAGAGCAATACCTTGGATGTGCCGTTGCCGTCTTGATTCGGACCAGGAGGATCTGGTTGCGCTAGCGATGCAGCGAAAGCGTGGAACAGCGGAAAGCTCGGTGGTGATATCGAGTTGGAAAGGGTTGGGTGCTGCACAGTCGCGGCAAATGAGACGGTGGCATGTGCGTCGATGTACAGATTGCACCCTGAAAAGCTGTCAGCCTGCGTGTCGTTTTCTCTCTCGGCTGTGAGCCATTTTGGACCAGGCTCGGATGGATCCACACTTTGGCTCAACACCATCACGGGGCTCATACAGCGTAGTGCAACACAGGGACCATGACTATTCTGAGTGCAAGGGCAAAAAAAGAACCATAAACATCCCGAGCGCAAAGTGACTAAAACGTACAGTGGATGTAAACTGCTGTCAGAATGGAACCGAAAGACGTAATTGCTTCAATCACGTCGCAAGTTGTCCAGACGAGCTTGGAGAGCATCTTCGTCCTTGGAAGCGCCACCTGCACCAAATCCACCTCCGGCACCTTCACCAATCGCCACGCGCTGTTGTGGCGCGGCTTGGGGTGCTGACAGAGCGGCAGTGGGCGCCTCGCCGAGCTGCTGACCCACCGAGACTCCGATCTCGTCGAGCACCTCTTTGAGAATGTTGTCCGACTCCTCTTCCTCACCCACGCCTTCATCTTGGTCGTCCATGGCTTCGTCGACTGCGTCGCCCATCATTTCATCCTTCATGTCCATGGTTGCGCTTTCGCGTTCAAAGTCGCGCATGATGCGTTGGATGGCTGGCAGGTTCATGCTCCTGTTCATTGTGCCCATCGCCTGGGTTGTGAAGTTAAAGTCAGAGGGGCAATACAGGTGTTGCCCGGTCAGCCAATGCGCTCGGAATCTGGACTGAAACATAGACAAGAGACGTTGGCTTGGATGGGCTACTCACCCTCGTTGCTCCCTTCATGGCTTCGGCCATCTGCTGATTGCTTCGAAGTGTTTGGATTCGTAACGAGACGGCTTGCAGCTGTGTCTTCATCTGATAGAACTTGTGAATGTGTCTTCTTGTTCTCACCAAGTCTTTGGCCATGACCTTGCACGCTGGCTGTAGTATCACGTCAAAGGCCAGGAATCGATGTTAGCACAACCTTGTTAAAGAGCAGAGAACCCAAGCCTTGGGCAGGTTACTTGCCATCTGATCAGCACGGGCGCTTTTCTTGATATCCTGGGTAAGCTTCTTCTCCTGTTGTTCGAGTTTGGTACGTTCGCGATCGAGTTCGCGCTGTGCCTTCTGTAGAGTCCTCTGATGTTGCCTCAAGCGCTCTGCTGGCGACTTAGCCCTTCCGAAGAGGGACTCGATGATATTCATGGCGACGATGAGCGGCTGATCCGATCGATCTCACTGTGGGTACTGCGGTAGGATGACTGGGTCGGGCGATGCGGCTGACAAGGCAGAAAGGGGTGGATGGGTGATGGGTGATGGTCGATAGTTAGAGAAGGGTTCGGATGCATCCGATTGCTGCGCAATGCAAAAAGTGGAGCCGTCTGCTGCCCTTTTTTTTTCTTTGGCGGCCCTTTCCAGTTGGCAAGGGTGAGACGCGCAGGCAAGTTTGTTGTCTGTGCGCCATTCGAAACAGTGTCTGCAATTTGCGCGATGGATGTTCAGAGACGCGAACCGTTGGACGCTCCTGTCTTTCCTTCCAACACCATGCTTCTCAATTTTCTTCTATCGGTCGACTGTCTGGTCAAAGTTCAATTGGGATCATCGGATTGCAACAACAAGGATCTACCAATGCCATCCCGGTACCTTGTACTCTGATCAGACATAAACACTCGATCCCCACTGTTGAGCCATCCATCCTCTCTCGCCTTTCTCGCAAAGAAAATGTCATCTGTCGAACCTTCCGCCGCACCCAGCTCGGACAACGACATCCAAATGTTCGATGCCAACGGTGACGTTCTGCCTGCCTCCTCCTCCTCCTCCACCACCGCCGCCGCCGCCGCCGCTGCTCCTATCACCGTCGACGACAATGACGCCGAGGACGATGCCGCCGCAGCCTCGGGCGACGAAGCCGAGGACGAGTACGAAATCGAACACATCGTCTCTCATTTCCATGACAGCGCCGACAACCAGCTCTCTTACTTTGTCAAGTGGAAAGGCTATCCGGAGAGCGAAAACACATGGGTGTACGAAAGCGACATGGGCGGCGCCCAGGAGATGATTGCCGAGTACTGGGCCAAGGCTCCCGAGAAGCGTGTCAAAAAGATGGGCACCAAGGGCGGAAAGAGGGGCAAACGACAGTCGAGTGTCGCCGCTTCTCCCGCCGCCAAAGCTTCATCCTCTGCGCTCACTGCGGCGGGTAAACGATCGAGTAGGCGGGAATCTTCGATCGCAGGCGAACGCAAGACCCGCGCGGGTCGAAGTGTCGACCAACATTCGCGATCCCCCACCCCCGACGACACGCTGATCGACGCCGAACACGATCCCGCGCTGCAACGTATCCGATCCGATCCGTCGCTCACCGACGAAGAACGCGCGTTGCTCGAAGCGCAGCATCTGCGCACCATCACCATCGACCGTCTGCGCAAGCGCTACGCACGCATCGCCGACTGGGACCCCATCGTTAAAAAGATTGAAGCCGTCGAAAAAATGTCGGACAACAAGCTGCGCGTCTTTCTCCACTTTGAAAACGGCGATCGGCTGGCGTTTGAGAGCGTCGTGGCGCACCACCGATGTCCGTTGAAGCTGCTGGCGTTTTACGAGAGCAATTTGCGCTTCAAGCGCGGCGAGGAGGGGGATCAGGGCAGGAGGGAGATGAAGGGCGACGAGGCAACGAGCGAGTTGGACGCGTATACGGCGAGGCAGCCGGACGAGTCGAAAGAGGTGGTAGAGGCCGATGGACACGCTGTCGCGGTCCAAGAGACAGCACAGGACGCCCAACCCACTGCCTCGGCCAACGAACCCGAACCGCAGCCAGCAGCAGAGGTAGACGCCCAATCCAACGACCCGACCGCTCAGGACACCGTAACAACCAGCGACCAGCAGACGGTCCAACCCTGAACCCCTATATTCTTTTTTTGCCTTGCTTTGTCCTGTATTGAAACTCTTTCCTACACTTGTCGTTGTGTGTGTGAACTTTGCTTATACCCACGCGCACCCGTTGCCTCGCGGCTCCCGGCAGTCGTTTCTCATTGTCGGTTTCAAGGGACACGCTCGCACATGCGCACTCGCCGAGACAACGCCAGACATCGAAACTGCAACAAAACTTGCACGCGAAAGATCCTCACGGCGCAGGACCGCCCAAATCCACCCCGCTACCATTCGCACCAAACACGGGCGTAGCAGACCTACGCTGCCCGTTGCCCACCTGCATACCCATTCCCCCACACGCTCCCCCCGCACTCCCCTCACCCGCTGCCGCAGCAGCAAAGCTCCACACCTTGATGTCCCCATCATCCGATCCACTAACAATCTTATCGTCGCTCAAACTGACACACGTCACCGCACCTTTATGACCCACCAGCGTGTTCTGGCAATAGCCCGTATCCCGATCCCAGATCTTGATCGTACGGTCATGCGACGCACTAGCGATGCGCAACTTGTCGACGTCCAACGACCAGACCCCCTCGACGTGGCCAAACAGCGTTCGGATACAACGGCCCGTACGCACGTCCCAGATCTTCAAAGTGTTATCCAGCGATCCAGAGATGAGCACGGGTCGTGGTTTGGCGTGGTGAGTGCGGTCGCTCGAGGCTGCCGTGTTGGCGCTAGTGCTGGAACTAGCCATGTTGCTGGTTGCGCTTCCGTTGCGCCGCTGCTGCTGTTGCTGCTGTTGCTGCTGCTGCTGCTGCTGCTGCTGCTGCTCATCGCCGGATCGGTTGCCACTGCTGGAACGCGCCGGACGAATCGTAGGATCCAGATCGCCCATCTCGGCGTCCAACGGCAACGGGTCGACAAGACCAGCCGCACACAGACGCTCCTGCACCCGCAAGAGCGTCTTGTCGATTCGACGCCGCTGTCGCTGTTGCGACGAAGATGCCGACGACAAAGACGCGCCAGGAACAGAGCGACGAGGTCCAGCACCACTTCCGTTGCCGTTTCCAGCATGGAAGAAGCGTTCAGGGATTTGAGCTGCATTCGACGATCGACGAGCCGCAGCGCCAACTCTGGTGGTATTGCTGCTTCCAGCTGCGTCTGCTGCTCCAACAGACGCTGCCAATCCCGTTCCAAACTGTTGACGAGAAGGCGAGAGGCTAGTATCGCCGAGGAAGTACGACTCCTGATCCTCCACTGAAAGTATGTCTTGATCGCCGTCCTCGGAAGCGGCAGCAGCCTCATCACCGTCGGCAGGGACGTTCAACGAGCCTGAGCGCAACCCGTTGCGCTGGTGAGAAGCGGCTTCGCCATCTACACCGCCAGCGGCACCACCGACAAGCTTTCGGACCGCCTCGTCGTCCATCATGACCAACTTCAAACTCTGCACCTGTCCGACGTGACCCTCAAAGGTGAGCAGACATTCGCGCAGGCCCAAGTCCCAGAGCCGGATCGATCCATCGTCTGAAGCAGAAAACAGAAAGGTGCCCGCTGCTGTGGGATCCTCGTCCTTGATGGAGCTGGCGGGACGGTTTTCGCGCAGTGCTTCACGCAGGCGCTGCTGGCGCTTTTTGGCCGCTGGGCCTGTCCAAAGCGTCACAGCATTGACCCAGTCTCGGTGACCTCGGAGCGTGTAACACTCGCCCGTGCGGAAGTTCCAGATCTTGATGTTGCTATCGGCACTGCCACTGGCCAGGGTATCATCGTTGAAATGAAGACAGACAATACCCTCGGTGTGGCCCTCGAGGGTGCGCATCAATGCTCCGGTCCTCCAATTCCAAATCTTGAGGGTGCGGTCCATGGAACCAGTGATGAGCTTGGCCTCGTCAAATTGCAGACAACGAACGCCTCGTGTATGACCCTCGAGTACGCGAAGCATCTCGCCCGTCTCGAGGTTCCAGATGCGGGCAGTTCGGTCGTAGCTGCCGGTGATGACGACGGGAAAAGCAGGATGCGCCAGGTTTTCATTGAACTGGAGACACATGATGCCGTCCGTGTGGCCGGTGAGCGTACGCGATGTGTAGCGACCGCGACGCCAGTTTCGCTCGATGGCCAGACGCTCGCAATAGACCGACTTCCAAGGTCGAGTCTTGGGAGCGCTGCTCGACGACGAGCCAGAGGCGGTCGCCTCGCCGTTGAGACCACTGCGTTGCTTCTTGAGAGGTGGAGCGTCGCGATCGCGCTGCTCGGCGATGGTTTCCATCTGAAGATCACGTTGGCCCGAGACGGAACGAGAGTGGTTGCGACCGCCTGAAGGCGTAGGGCTGGAAGCACGCGAGCGCGACTGCTTCTCGAGAGCAGCGGCGTTGGCAGCCGCGGTGATGCTGCGCTTGAGCGAACCGGGAGTAGACGAGGAAGCGCCACCGGAGCCGTCGGAGCTGAGGTCGCGCGACTCGGGCGTGCCAAGCTGTACCGCAGGCCCAGGGACACGACGTCGACGCTCGCTGAGCAGCGGAAGACCCCAACCACACTTTTCGCACTTGCGTTCGATATGCTGCTCGCACATGTTGCGCCAGAGCAAGTCGTCGTCGGCAAGCTGCTTCCACGATCGGCTGACCTGTGCGGCTCTGCCAAGACTGATGGCGTCGAGGTGGCCGAGCACCTTGAGCGAGACTTCTCGAGGAAAGAGGGAGAAGGGGTCGATGCGGATAGCCAGGGCCAGCTCCGAAGACAGAAGCGAGAGCTGGCTGAAGCAGCACATGGTGAGGATACCTTGAAGGATGAGCGCCCTTCGCGAGTGAGAGGAAGACGAGAAGAGCGACCAAACCGTGTTGACGGCTGTCTGGTCGGGTAAGGGAAGGCTTTCGATGGACTGACAAAGCAGCAAAAACGGCGATCAAAGTTGATGCAAGATAGTGGTCAGTGTCGTGTCATGACAACGATGGGAACACCACCTGAAAAGAAAAAGGAGCAAAAGGAAAGGAAAGGAAAGGAATGTACCACATCTTCTATAGCACACGACCTATAGGGAAGATCGAGGCTTCAAACTGAGTGAATCGTTATAGCATGATCGACGATCCACGATGGGCAGAGGCGAGCCTCCGAGCCATCGCTAGACAGCATCGAGCGCCCGCGAGAAACAAATGGGCGCGCCGAAGCTGTCGGACCTGCATCGACCTTGTAGCCTCTGCCTGACTTCTGAAGAGACAGACAGTAGGATGAAAGGCGATGGCAAGAGTAGGGGAAAGAGGGATTGAAAGGACAGGGGAACAGCGGCGGGTGCGAGCGCAGTTCAACACTTACCTTTTGCAGACGGGCAGTGGTGCCTTCGTCAGCCATGCGCTGATGTCGGACGCAGAGCTTGCGTGTTGCCGGGGGTACTAGAGGCGTGGCGCCGGTGGATGTACAGCTGTCGTCGGCGGTGTCCATGGCGACGTTGTTGTCTTTGACTTCGAGGTCCTCATCCGAGCCACGAAGACCTCCTCGATGCGCACCTGATGGATTGGGCGCATCGCTCGGCAGAGAGGGTGACAAGGCCAAGGGGCTTGGTGGGCGAGTGGCATTGCGGCTCAAAGGTCGTGCATTGCGTTGAGCGAGCGAGATGATGGCGGGTGATGCCCTCTCTCCGAATGGAACGTCGTAGCTCGATGCCAGATCGGCCGGTCCACATCGACGATTGGAAGCATCGTTGGCGGCCTGTGCGAAAGCAGACTGGCTTAGACCGGTGAGATCTGCAATGTTGGGTTGCTGCGCTGTTGGAGTCGTGGCGGAACTGGGCGATGCGAATGCTGGTGCTGAGGCCGACGCAGCGGCATCCGAACTCGCGGTGCAAGACCTCTCGGATTTGGGAACAATGGCCCATCCATCGCCGGAAGTAACGTTGGCAAGGGACGAGGCGACGGGAGGCTGGGTATAAGGTGCAGACGGAGGTGGAGGCGAGGCCGAGTGGCGGTGTTGATGCTGGTTTTGGTGGAAGGAGGCACTCGACTTGTGGAGTGGACTATTGGTGGAGCGCAGCTGAAGCATTGGATCGGGTTGGTGAGTAGCGGGAGGGGTATTGACGGTGAGGGTGGCCATCGCCGAAGTATTGGGATGATCTGAGTGGGCAGAACCAGCGCGGCCGGCTGAACTGCTCAAGTGGCGGCCTGGCTGCAGATGCGCAGAGAGCGACAGCGACTGGGATTCTATATCTGAATCGTCGATGCCGGAAGCAGATGCAGGCGACGAAGGAGGTGATGAGGCTGATGTACGTCTCCTGCTAGCTGAAGGCGAGGAGGATGCTCGTTGATTCGACAGGCGAGCCGAACGAGCACTTTGGTGGTCTTTGTCCAAAGTGTAGCTTGACGAGGAAGCAACTGCTGAGGTCGTCGGCAAAGCTGGCGGTTGCGATTGCTGCTGCAAGTGATCAGACGTATGTGACGCGCTTTGGGTGTGGTGGGGATGGTGGTGGTGGTGGATGTGGTGATCAGGGATCCTTGATGAGGAAGAGGAGGACGAAGAAGGGACCGCAAGCGAGCGAGATCGTCCTGTCGAGGGTTCGGACATGATTACAAAAGTGTTCCTGACGAGGAGACGACTGAGCAGAGGCTCCAGAAGCGGGCGAATGCAGATGCCGTCAGATTCGACAATCGGAGGTATGGGATTGAAGCTCAGCGGCCAGTGCAGAGGTGCGAGTGCATTGCAGGGGCTGGGCTACTGTAGCTGTTGGCTCCGTGTGGTACGGCAGCAAAGGGTCTTGTATGCGAATGAGGCAGAACGGGACTAGACGAGCACGTTGACGCAAAGCACAGCTGCTAACAGTTAGACTTGGATGCGCAGTAGCGTGGGATCTGCTGCGTGGCCGGCGGCGCGGCGGTGAGCGCTTGCAGAAGACGGGGTATCGTATGCGTGAGGAGGAATGCAGTTCGAGTTGGGAGCGACAGAGGCAGAACGGATGCGTCGACCGGGGAGAAAGAGACGATCACGAAAGAATGGCGTTATCCGGAGCGCAGGAGATGATGGCCGAGGTGAAAGCTGTGCCGGTTTTCGTAGGGTGTGAGCATGCAGAAGAAGAGAAAGAAGCAGGATCGACAGGGCAGCTTGATGTTGATGGCGAACAAACAAAGAGTGAATGTGGATGTGAAGAGAGAGCAACTGGGTTGCGTGCGCAGACGTGGCAATGAGAAAACCACGACAAAAATTAAGCGGTGCTTCTGCTGCTGTTCGGATCCAGTCTGACGATACCGATGGTGCAAGCGCGCGTACCTCGAAACAAACTCAGAAGCCGAGGCTTTACTCTTGTTCTCTCTGAACCCGGCACCAACCGAAAAAGCGCCACTCCAACTGCGCAGCACACAAGTGTGTACTGTACTGTACAGTATGTCTCTGCTTGCCAATTTTCGGATTTTGGCGACAGAAAGCACAAACCCGTGACCAAGTGCCAAAAACCAAAAACCTCAAGCCGATGGTGCAATCGCTCAAAAGAAATCACATCACTCACTCTCTTACGCATTCCAGCTATTTGGCCGATTGCAAATCATGCTTTCCTCGACAGTGACACGCCAAGACAGCAAACCATGCTTTGGTCTGGCATGGCGAGCTTGTGCTCTGTGCTTTCGTGTGTTTCCAACACGTGTGGCTCTCACTCCCTTCAACGGCATGCGTTTCAGCGTCGGTCTGTGGTTCCTGTTTGGCATCACTGAGCAGTGTCCATTCCGAGGCCTGTCAAGCTTCCCAGATTTTTAAGCTCGTCGAGAAAAATAAAAAATAAAAACAGAACGCAAAATTCAGGCACATAAAAGAGGGTCAACAAAAAAGATCGCTGCACCCTGCATCGGGGCAAAGCATTCACTTGTGCCTTCCAGACGACACCTCTGCTCTGTCCAACACACTAAATGCATGCTCTCATCCACAAACATCTACGCGAGACGGCTATCATCGCCTACGTTGGGAAAGTATCACTATTGTGTGTTTTGGTTTTTGGGTGATCGCACGCTAAACGCCTACGACTGGCATGAAAAGGTTACAAAGCGTGTGCCAATGCTCTGCAGTGCATGTAGATGGGTAGAAAAATGGACAACCACTTGGGGACATCCTGACATGACGACAACGAGTAAGAGACGCAGTGACAGCAGCCAGACACTGCCACTTGAACCCCTTCCTTGCCGTCAAGCAGGTTTGAAAAAAATGTCCAAAAAGTCGGTTACTGATGATGGGGAAGATGGACTCCTTGCTCGGGTCATACCGAACACAAAAAAGAGAGATAGATGCTGGAAAGAGAACAAAAGTTGTACAAAAAAGATGCATCGCCGAGGAAGGAGCTGGTGCTTTTGTAGACACACTGCTAGCTGAACCAAATTCCATGCGTGATCTGCTAGAGACTCATCTTGGAAGTCTGCATCAGCAGCAATGTGCGGTTGAAGGTATGGATGCCGCGACGATTGAAACAACAAGAAAAAACCAGGAGAGAAACGGGACCAAGACAAAACAAACAGAGAAAGCGTCTAACGACTCTTGTTAGTTGGTCTCAGCAGTCTCCTTCTTGGCGCCAGCCTTGCGGGCAATGATCTTCTTGCGGTCCTCGTCAAGCTTGAGGCTGGTGATCACAACGTTCGAGGGGTGGATGCCCAGAGGCACCGTGGCACCGTTGGTCTTCTCGCGGTGGATGCGCTCGATGTTGATCACCCACTTTTTGCGGTACACCTGGGTAACCTTGCCCTCGGCGCCCTTGGACGAACCACGGACGATCAGAACCTCGTCATCCTTGCGGACGGGGAGCGATCGGATCTGTGTTGAGTATAGAAAATAGCAAAAGAAACAGGTCAGAAACGTTTCGGCAGTGTGGTGGGAGCACGAGACATCTGAGCGCAATCATCTGACGTCGATGTGAAAACGGGGATGTAGGTCGCCATGCACTAGCGCAAGTTGTCGATAGAGTGGTGTCGGAAAACCATACACAGAGACAGTGCTGCTTCGAGGACGTGAATGCTGTAGACGAGACGAGCCTTTGGTCGATGGTGCTGTGGCTGTCTCCGGATCGCAATGCTTGGTCTTATATGGATGCAGTCTGTCCCCAGAAACGACTTCACCTCCAAATGCTGCATATCCACGTCCACCGGAGCGAAGGTGCTGAGTGCGTCCCGGATCCAAGCTCGAAGCCGGCAGAGACGAAGATATTCCATCTTGGTCGGCCTTGCAATCAGCATCGGCGGCGAAATCGGGATGTCTGGCAGAGAGTGCCTGGAACATAGATCAGCATCGCCAAAGATTTGTGGCATGACCACAGCGGACTCGTCTTTGGTAGTCCCTCGTCCCACACCAAGCATCTCCTCTGTCCTCCCTTTCTGCATCTCCCCATTCCAAGATGATGCGTTGAACGAGATTGACGTGGGGGAGGCCGTTCAACTACAAGAGTATCAGTGTGATGTGCATGCTGGACCGGGAGCTGATGCAAATCACGGCTGGTTGGCGTTGATGTTATTTCAAAAAAGTGATGGTGGCGATTCTGCTGGTGCGTTGAACAGAAGTTGATATTCCAATGTATGGCGCTGTCTCATTCCACGTTGTTGGATTGCGGTCGTGCTAGTGCTTTCCTGGTTGGGTCGGTCAAATGTCGTGATGAATATTGCTCGATGCTGTGTGAGCATACTTACTCCGTGCTCGGCGCGGAGCTCCTTGTTGAGGGAGGCCGACATGATCTTTCTTCGGATGTGAGCGGGGGCATCGAAGTGAGCCTTGCGCTGAACGCGACGCGACGAAGAGACCATCTTGACGAAATGTGTGTTTGGTGACGAAGGGGTCGGAGAGGTTGGTGGTAGGTAAAGAGAGTTTCGCTTGTACTGTAACGAGGACGACGACAAGGGACACACACACTTGGCTCTGCTGCTGCTGTTGCTGCTTCCACGCTGCTCGTCTGCCTCTTGGAATCTTCTCAGAGGAAGCATCTGAATGCAAGAGCCACTCTCCAACCTCATTGACACAACAGCTGAACAAGCTCCACACACAGCTCGAGGCACTGTGCTCTACTGGCCTCGAACTTTAGGCCAAGTCCCAAAGGTTGCAGGCCCTCTATCCTGAAACTGCGCTCGATGCTAGCCACAAGATCGCCGTGTGCTGCCTTGACTTTTCGAAATTTTCCGAGACATTTTCGATCAATTCTTGACTCCACTGACTTCAATTGCCGAATACAAAAAAACTAGCTGCGCACGTGATCCGAAAACAACCACGGCCGAGCTTACACACCCTAACAATGTCGAATTTTATTCAGCCCCCCAAAAAACAACATCGCCGATGTTCCATCTCTCATCATTTCCCGATGACGATACCAGTCTGAGCTTCGTAAGCAACACATGTCATACGCCGATGTTGAGACGGAACTTGACCGCTACAGTAGCCGACACCCAAGCAGGCTCACAGCGTATTCAGAGTTCCAATCACAGTCGCCTTGGCACAAGGACGTTCCGGTCTAGCTTGCCTAGGTATTGTCAATGAGCAAAAGGTGATCCCAGCCGGACGTACACTTTGTAAAGAAAAGGATATCACGAAGGCGAACTGACAGTAGATGCGGTGATCATGCCGCCAAACGATCGATGGCAGCTCTGGCCCCATTCGATGCTGGCCCACTTGACGCGTCTGCGGTTGGCGATATTGAGCTGCTTCCATTGACGCCATTGTTCTTGGTTGCTTTGCTGCTCGCCTCGGCGTCAGCCTCACCGTCATCGCTCCAGCTCTCCAACTCTTCTTCTTCCACCACAGGATGGTAGCGGTATTCGGACCGCCCACCTGCACCAGCAGCACGAGATGATGCCGAGTGGGTCGACGCCTTGGACAGCGGCAAGGTGCGGTAGGTGCCGTGACGAAGATGCAGCGCATACGAATAGAGCACAAGGGCAAAGTAGATCTTGATGAGCCAGCCAAGACCCAGCACGGCGGCGGAAAAGTCCTTCTCCTCGGTCCAGATGCGTTCGGCGCTGATCTTGCGCTGTTCGCCTGTGAGCTTGTCGTGATGCAGCTTGGCCATCTGCTCGGGCGTTCTGTACTGCGACTCGATGGTCTCGATAAGGTCCATGAGTCCCGTCTGATGCGATGACTGGCTCGTGCTTGGACGGCCGTCGTGCGGGGTAAAGTAGAACCAGTTGAACATGAAGAGAAGCGTCCAAAAGGTGGAGATCATGTGGTCGAGCGTGAAGAGGTGTGCGTAGGTGAGCACATGCTGGGCGTCTTCGTCCGAGATGCCCTTGAGACCCCAGAGAAAGACCACGATGGTAGCTATCGAGTAGAGGTACAGCGCGACCTGGGAGAAGGTGCCTCCTTGAAAGACAGCGAGGATACCGTATACGCCTGCTGTCTTGTTGAAGAGTGCAAACAGAGTCAAGATGGAAGCACCGATCTTGAGATCCATGAAACCGAGGAACGAAGTGATAGCATGGTGGAACGACGGCAGATGGGGTAGTCGCAAGTAGAGTCGTGACGACATGCTGACCGTGCGCAGATTATGATGGAGCGAGACGAGCACGTATCGACAGAGGCTACTGCTTTGAGACCAATTCGGGCAAGCGCGAGGAGCCAGGGTAAGGTATCAGACTTGTAGCATAGTCTCTTGTTTGCTGATCAACTGGGGTATCGATGCGCCAACGAGCGCCTGCCGTGTTCGCGAGCTTGATACGAGGAGTGGCAGAGAAGGTATGACTCTGATGGGAGAGAGAAGAGCCGGCGTTGCAACGTGGTCCGACCATCCATGTGCCAAGGCGCGTCTCTGCAAACTGAGCTTCGGAACTCGGTCAATTTCAGCTGTTGGACGTGAGGCAAACACACAAACACACACAAACACGCACACACACACAGACACGCACAGACAGCGCCAAAAGCACACCAAAAGCACACCAAAAGCGCAAGCCGTAAAGGGTGGAGGAGAATTTCAGAACCAGAATTCGTAACAGCAGAGCCAAATGTGAGAGGAACACACACACACAACACACAAACACCGCCGTAAGCACAGTCAAACGCAGGGCGTAGCAACGTGCATGAACAGCTCAGCGCACTGTCCGCCTTTCGACAACCTCCCACCACCATCTCCGGACCGAGCAGCCACTCCAAATCCAGCGTCAATATGCGCCAGCCCCGCCTGGACGGATCGTGATCGGTTCACAGACCACATTGCAATCGTACCCGAAACACACTTTGCAACCCTCGTCATCAACCACAGCATAGAGATTCGATAGAATTTTCGGCGGGCACCGGCACCCATCCCCCTTGGATCACCACCGGAACACCATGTCCAAGGCAGTCTCACAGCGCGCTTCTTCCAACTCGCTCCACAGCAACCACAAACAGCACAAACGTCATGTATCGCTTCGCAATCTACCAGATCAGCCCGGTCCCCAAGACCATATACCGCCTTCGCTGGCCCTAGATGCGCATTCACCTCGTGATTCTGCCTTTTCCATCAGCTCGACCGAGCAACACCTTGGCGTAGGACCGCAATCCAGCTACGATGCCGCTCGTGCTGCTGGCAATGCTGCTTTCTCAGACAATTCCAGAAGCAGCCAACGGCAAGCTCTTGCTGTTCCTCCGACCCACAGCCGCAACGCAAGTCATATCCGTCGACCCACCGAAGCCTATGCAGAGGAGCTCGATCGTCTCCTCGAATCTGAAGGCGAAGATGGCGTCAATCTCATCAAGGTGGTCGAGCGTCAAGACGTCTTCCACCTGATCCACGAGATCCGCTCCGACCTGCGCAAGACCATCGACACGCATCTCAGCTGGGAGGAGCTCACTTCGGTCGATCTCAACTTCTCCTTGGTACGCCCGCTCGCTATCAAGTACAGCAACTTTCGATCCATCGCCATCCTCTACTGCCTCATGCTCAACCGCATCTATTTCCAACGAGAAGCCACGCGCGATCTCGCTTTCCAGTCTGTCAACAATACCCGCGCTGCTCTCTGCGAGCTGCTCGCAATCAAGCTCCTTCGCACTTTCTCCAACGACGGCCTCGAGCTGGTCACCTCGCTCACCGCCAGTTTTCATCCGTTGGCTGGTGCCACCTTCACCGAGCTCCAAGAACTGCACCTATCCAGCTCGCAAATCGATTTGGATGACATCACCAAACACGGTCTTGCTGCCAAACAGTGTTCCAGCACGCTCGACCTCGCCATTGCTTCCTCTGCCAAGCGTCTCATTTCCACGCCTCTCTGTCAGCGCTGCATCGATGGCATCTGGAACGGCAAGGTCGTCCTCGCACCTCTACAGGCTTCGCACGCCATTCTCAACGACAGCTACAAGAAGCGTCCGCTTAGCATCTACGACCCGGCCAAGGCGCCCTTGCTCAACCATCTGCGCCTCCGTGTGCCTTCGATCCGCAGCAAGCTCGAGTTTGTCACCTTTGTCGTCATCCTCATCCTCTACGTCGCCGCATTGGCCCAAAAGGGGAGCCCGACATGGACCATCCAGGAAACGCTCTTTTCCATCTGGCTGTTTGGCTTTGCTGTCGATGAGCTGGCACAGCTGCAGGAGCATGGCCCATCGCACTACTTTGGCACGCTCTATAACCTCATCGATGCGCTCTTTTGCATAATATCCTTCTGCTGGTTTGGTCTGCGAATATCGGCTCTGCAGCATGGATTGCCTGGGAGAAGCGATCTCAGCTTCGACTGTTTGGCGCTCGGTGCGGTGGTGCTGTGTCCCAGGGTGGCGAGCTCGCTGGTGCAGGACAATGTTGTGCTTCTCAGCCTCAAAGCCATGTTGTCCGACTTTGCCTTCTTCACCGTGCTCGCCATGATCTGCTTTTCCGGTTTTGCCTATGCTTTCTACTCTCTGGCATCGGAGGAGCGTTGGACGTTCAAAGCGGTGCTCTGGCTCATGCTGAAAGTGTGGTTCGGTAGCTCTTATCTGGGATTCGACGAAGCGAAAAGCTTCTCGTTGACGTTTGGTCCGCCGCTTATGATCATCTATACGATCATGAGCAACACGCTTCTGTTGACGGTGCTGATCTCGCTGCTCAGCAACACATTCCAGGTGGTTGCCATGAATGCCAACGAGGAAGCCATGTTTCAGTTTGCATGCAAGACCATGTCCGGCATCACCACGGATGCCATCTTCTCGTATCAGCCTCCACTCAATTTGCTAGCTGTGGCCATCGTCATGCCGCTCAGCTTTGTGGTCTCGCCACGCTGGCTGCACAAGGTCAACGTGTTCTTGATTCGATTGACGAGTTTCCATGTGCTGCTCATCATTCATTTTTGCGAGCTCAACGTTTTTGGGCACGGGATCAGCTTGACGGCCGAGAAGGGTAAGAGTCTGTTGAGCAGATTTGTCGGCTCGGGATTGGAGGGGGCGAATTCGGATGTGATCGAGGCCGCGTTTGACTACCAAGCGCCGCAGGATAAGGATGAGTGGCAGGTGCAGGATGGTGCGTCGGGCGACGAGGCGGACGTGGAAGCGGATGAGGCAGATGGTGAGGACGAGAGCGCTCGAGGTGGGCACGAGGACGGCAGTTGGGAGGTAAGGGCGGCAGATCAACTAACGCAGAGCTTGTCGGGCGAGTCTTCTGGCAAGCCTCATGAAGGGGGGCAACATCGAAGCCCTGCGACACGTTGCAAGCAGTCGCAGCTGCAGACGCAGAAGCAGATTTCCGCCGAGGCCACATCATCACACCAAGAAGCCATGCCTCGAACATTTACACAGTCTTCGATCGTCAACAGTATCAGCTCACGTCGTGCTCGCGATGCACCCAACAGCCGCTCGGTGCAATACCTGCATCGAGGACCGGAAGCTCGTGGACTTGGCTCGCTCAGCTCTCCGCTCGCCAGAATATTCAACCGCGCCTACGACCCGGACGACTTTGAGGGCAGTGTTCCCAAACGATCATCGTCTACTCGTCGTTTCGATCGATCCTTCAGTCCGACGCGGTCGCAATCCGCTTGGCGACTGGCTGATGATATGCGATCGCAAGAGTCGAGTCCAACGCGATCCAATATGCGGAAACCTATGAAACGAGTCGATTCGAACCAAGAGGTGGGTGACTCGACGCTGGCTGCTGTTGGTGAGACAAGTGCTGGTGGCAGCGGCGGCAGCGGCCAAGTGGAAACCTTCCTGCAAAAGGACAGCCTAGACGCGGAATTGCGGGATGTAGCTCGTAGAGTGCAGCAGATGGAAGCGCGAGGAAAGAGGATGGAGGATTTGCTCCTGCAGTTGCTGGAGAAGCAGAGGTAGCGACACCAGCCTGTTTCTCTGTCTCCATTGATGACTTGTAGATCTCCTATGGTTCGAAACATAGACGGATGCGCAACGATCGTCTCTACAATGCCCATCTAGGCCAAGTCATATTGCGAGTCGCAAGGCTGCTTTTGGTTAGGAGCCGTGCCATAGAAAGACAACAGCTAAAGACACACAGGCTGAACACAGGTTATATTTGCTATATTCTTCCTGCTGCACATCAAAGGCGCTTTGGCGGAGTGGTTATCGCGTGGCACTAGAATCGATCAGCATTCTAGAGTAAATTCTCTACTCAACAAATCAATATGCCATTCCCTCTGGGAGCATAGGTTCAAATCCTGTAGGCGTCGTATTTTTTTGGTGCCTTCTTTTGTTGCTCTCTTCTTTTGCCAACCTGTGTTGGCATGGGTTAGAGTCAGGACGAGGTGTCATATGTGTCACAGGCTTCTAGAGATATATCATGTGAACAAGGGCAAGAATCAATGGATAGATGGAAGGACGTGGGGTATATTGCGCTGGCTGCTATACACGTGCCGACGGACGCGTACGCGCGGGGGGGATTGAAGCTGCGAGCCAGTCGCAACGTCGATTCATACTACTGATGAGCGGCCACCAGAGCCTACGCTAATGATAGGGTTGCGACGAAGTTGGACTTGGGCCACCGGGCTGTGTATTCAGAGCGTCTAGCTGAGCCAAGTGGTCCGCTAGATCGTCCAAGGGCGTTCTTTGCTGCTGTTGCTGCTGGTGCTCTGTTTGCTTTGCATTCCGCGCTTCCCCTGTCGCTATCGTCTCTCCTGTACCTCCCCCCTCCATGCGCGCTATACTCGTCGAAGGCAACAGCACATCACCACTGTATCCCGGAGCAACTCTCCGCAACAACTCCCTCTGCTGCTCGGCTTTGTGTCTCTGTCTCTCCTCCAAATACCTCGCATGTTTGGCCAGCAGCTCCCCAACCCTAGAAGACGACGGAGTATTGGCATCCAGAACGTACGACTCGAGGCTAAAGTTGTAGACAAAGTAGGCCGAGATGTCGGCGGGAAGAGGGTGAAGGTCGGGCGGAAGTTGGACAGGTTTGGGAATCGAGATGGAAGGCGATTTGATGAGCGGCACGCGTGCGGCGAGGGCGTAGAGTTGGGTTTTGGAGGAAGAGGTGGCGTTGGATAATGTAGCGGCGGCTGGATGAGTGGTGGCGGTGGAAGGCGGTATTGACGAGGAGGAGGTCGACATTGTTGGTTTTAGAAAGTAGGTCGTTGCGAATCAGTAGCGACCAGATGCTTGAAACCTCGAAGCGGGGGCGCCAAGGAACGAAGATGGGTTGGAAGAGCTCTTTGCTGAAATTTCGCTTTCGCCGCCTGGAGAGCGATTGATTGATCATGACAGCAAGTCAAGAAAGACGAAAAGCAACACAATATCATCCTCATCATCCTCTTGGATGGTGTCTGCACGGACCCGATCGATGCCTTATGCTCCACTTAGCTTTTTTTTCCGCCGCTCCGAGTTGCTATATCGGCAAATTTAACAAAAAGAGGCGTGCGGAGAGGTCCTTCTGGAAACTCACCCAGTCGGGCCAAAGTCTCTTTGTCGCATTACTTTTACAGTCCACATCAACGACCATCGCTATCTCTTGTAGCATCACGTACACTCTCGACTCCGAAGTAAACCACACCTCACATCGGAGCTCATCCGCTACGTATTCGGGGGCAATCGACGACGACAAACGACTGCGGATCGCAATTTGTTTAGCATTCACGCTTGCCGGTCAGCCGCCGTCCTCTCTCGATTCGAACCACACATCACTGCCCCCCATCGCATCGGCATACAGTCCATTGCGGCTCCATCACGACCAGTCATGCTGTCACACTCGGCATCGAGGCGACCTCGCCTTTCTGCCACGCCGTCTCCGACACAGAACGAATCGTCGTCCGCATCCACTTATATTGAACAGCCGCAATCAAGCACAAGTGCTCGGCGCTCAAGCAGAACCCTCCGCTCAACCATGACTTTGCTGCTACTCTCCCTCGTCGCATTCCTCGTGCTCATACCCGCCGCCTCGGCATCTGAAGGCGACCGTTCACCCGAGTACTACCTCTGCGTCAACTCATGCACCGCCGATGTGTGTAGGGACCACGTCGACGACGGAACCATGTATGCCCATCGTCTGCCCTTCATCCTCCGCCTCACCCGCTGGACATGCGAAGACGACTGCAAGTACCACTGTACGCATCGCATCACCAACGAAGCAGCAGAACGCGTACACAAGGTGCAGCAAGATGCCCGCATCGAGGTGGAGGAACTGGCTCGATCGCAGCCCATCTCTGCGTCCGCCAAAGCGCAACGTATCAGAGGCATCGTCGAAACACAGCTGGCGGAGTTGCGGCCGGTGCAGAAACAGATGGTGCAGTTCCACGGCAAATGGGTCTTTATTCGGTTCTTGGGTGCACAGGAACCGCTGTCGGTGCTGTTCAGCCTGCTCAACTTGAAGGTGCATTGGAATGCGTTGTTCATGATGCGCAAGCAGCTGCCGGATGTGTTTCCGTTGAAGCTGGTCTACATCGTACATACGCTGATCAGTATCAATGCGTGGCTCTGGTCCGCCGTCTTCCACACCAGGGACAAGAATTGGACCGAGAAGCTCGACTATTTCAGCGCCGGATCGGTCATCATGTCGGCTTTCTTTTTCAGCGCCGCGCGGCTGTTCAGGATTGCTCCTGGAAGCGATCGGTTTGTGCTGTTCAGGAGGGCGTGCATGGGTGCGTTGGGACTGCATGTGCTATACCTCAGCATTGGACGCTTCGACTATGCGTACAACATGGCGGCCAACGTGGTGGTAGGCTTGCTCCATACCTTGCTGTGGTTGACGTATTCGCTCCGACCGACGACGTTTCCTTCAAACCCGCTGGTGGATCGTACCGCGTATTCTCGGGCAGCGATGCGGGCGGCGAAACCTTCGTTGTCGGCGCTTTCGACTCCGACGCCGCTCAGCAACGGTGCGGCTACGCCTCCTGTGCCAGTATCGACCAACATCGGACCGCCGAGCTCGCATGCACGACAGCGACGTCGACTACAACTCATATTGGCGCTCATGTCGGCATCGGTGCTGTTGGAGTTGCTCGATTTCGCGCCCATCCTGCGTATCTTGGATGCGCATGCGCTATGGCACCTGGCGACCGTGCCGATCACCAAGATGTGGTACGACTGGCTGGTCAACGATGCGCAAGAGTGCGTGAGCACGGGTTGGTGGCTCTCGGACCGTTCGGCCGTTGGTCAAGGTGGAGAGCTTGCGTCGACGTTGGAGCAGCTGAGCGACAAGTTGAAGGGTAGAGCCGCGAGCTTGGCGCAGAACATCGAGTTGCATGCGCTGACGACCAAGTTGAACGAGTTGGCCAACAAGGCCGGGTTCAGTGGGAGGGGAGGCATGAATGCGAGTGCGGCTTCCAACGCGAGTGGGTTGGGGCTGCAGACGGAACAGCAGGATGCGGTGGCGGCGACGGGCACGAGTGTTGGGTTGGGCACCTTGACGGATCGCGATGGTGCCGGGGCAAATGGGAGTGCGGCCAAGGCCAAGAAATGGTAGCCTGTCGAGCCGAATGTACGATAGTGTGCGGGGTGTCTGGATTTACGCAATGTCAAGGATTTGCAAGTTTCATTCTCTGCAAAGCTGTGACCACAGCTGGGTTCGTAGCATTTGCGACCGATCAGCTGTGTCTTGGATCAAATGCTAACGAGGGATAGCCATAGTAAGCTCATATCGAGAGAGGGAGGGAGGGAGGGAGAGATTCCGGAATTCGGAGCTGAGATTTCTTGTCAAGTTTGTAAATTTCATGACATTTTGTCTCGCTCCACACTTTTTGCCTACCAACTTTTACTCGTCATACTCGGTTCACAAGATGGTCGCAGACACGACGGCGTCCACATCGACGTCCGCTGCTGCACCGGAGACTGGCAGCGGTAGCGCCCGAAAGCGTGTTCGAAAACGGTCGAAAAAGACCAAATCCACCCACACCCAGGAGGTCGCCGCCGACGAATCGTCTGATGACGAGCAACCCTCCACTGCTACTGCGGCTGCGTCCAGACCTGTCGCAGTAGCTCCTCTCACAGCAGAACAAGCCGTACCAGCTGCGCCATCGTACGGCGCTACACCAGCAGCTCGATTGAGCGCAGTGAACCCGCATAAACCCTCGTTCCTCACCCGCGCCACCACCACGGGAGGACGACGATTCACGCTCACGGTCGCGATCCCCGGCTCGATCGTGCTCAACGCCCAGTCGCCCGAACTTCAGAGTCGTCTTGCGGCGCACATTGCCCGAGCCTGTGCCATCTTCAACGTCGACGAGATCGTCGTTTTCGACGAAGGTCAGGTGCGCTCCGACGGCGGCGGTGCGGATCTGTATCGCCATCGGCACAATCAGCAGCATCGAGGAACCAAGCGGCGGTTGGAACCGACTGCAACGCCGGTCGAATCGACGGAACAAGCCGCACAGGGACAACAAGATGGTAAAGGGTTCGATCCGCATACGTTTCTAGCACGGGTGCTGCAGTATTTGGAAACGCCCCAGTATCTGCGCAAGGCGTTGTTTCCGATGCATCGCGATCTGCGCTTGGCCGGGTTGATGCCGCCGCTCGACTGTCCGCATCACCTGCGCTTTGAGGATGCGAGCGAGTATCGCGAAGGTGTCACGGTCGAGGCTCCTTCGTGGGCGACCCGGTCAGCCGGTGCAGGGAGGGTGTTTGTCAACGTCGGGTTGAGAGATGCCGTGGAAGCCGAAGTGCCTAATGGAGCCCAAGTGGCAACAGGGACACGCGTGACGGTGAGAATGGCGTCGAACCGATCCGAGATTGTCTCGCCCCGAGAACCGGTCGAACGGCTCGGCTGGTACTGGGGCTACACTGTCCGCTTAGCCTCTTCGCTCTCTGCCGTTCTCACCGAATCGCCGTTCGACCAAGGGTACGACCTCGTCATTGGAACCTCGGAACGCGGCACCTCGCTCAGCGACCTTTCGTACGCCACCTCGACCAACACCCGCGTTGCCCTAGCTTGCGGCTCAACCATTCCGCCGCTGACGCCTGACTTCAACCACGCGATCATCGTGTTCGGCGGACTGAGCGGTTTAGAGCTCGCCGTGGAGCAGGACGAGCATATCAAGCTCGATCGACATTCGGCTCACGACCTGTTTGACGCCTGGGTCAGCGTGGTGGATCATCAGGGGTCCAGAACGGTACGCACGGAAGAGGCGGTGATGATCGCCTTGGCGAGAATCAAACCGCTGTTGGATGAGGTGGCCGGGAGCAAGAGGTGAATGGGCATTTTATTTGGCAGCACAAGACGAAGAAAGTGTGTGTGTGTGTGGATCGACTGCCATTTCAAGTAGCAAGAGGTGACCGAAAAAGGCGCAATCGGGGACCTTTTACACATCATCGTCCTCGACATGATGCCTAAACCTAGGATTCTTCTCACTCTTACCGTACAACTCTTGATCCTCATCATCGTCGTAACTCCTGTCCCTCTTTGTTGGTGCCCTCTGCTCTCCCTCGCCTACACCGCCCCACGCGTCTGCCGCACCAGCATGGCCTCGCGCATCGCGCTCCAATTCGCTATACAGATGCTCGGCTCCGGTCGGGACCATTCCTCCACCACCGGTATCCATGCCCACCACTCCTTCCTGATAGAGCTTCTCCCTCTCGCTGCGCCTTGCCTGTTCGGCCTCGATGCGCTTCCTCTCCTCTTCCTCCCTCAAACGGTTATGGCCCCAGCCGCCGCGACCGGCGTCGTACTCCTGCCGGTACTCGTCACGTACCTGTCCGCCGCTTCGACCGCGACCGTACTGCCGGCCTTCCTTGTAGCCCGGATCGAGGTCGCAGCGGATGACGCGTTCGTCGACTTTGGTTCCGGAAACGTAGCGCATGCAGTCGACCGCTTCGGCGTGGGTGTAGAACTCGACAAAGGCAAAGCCGCAGGGTGTCTTTGTGTTGCGATCGAGACCCATGATGATACGCTTGATGCCGCCGCCGGAAGAGACCGAGGCGACACGGCCAAAGACCTCGTAGATCTGTTCTTCGGTCGTGTAGAACGAGAGGTTGCCGAGGTAGAGTGTAGAGGTGGCGCGCAGCGCCTGTTGCTGTTCGTGTTTGCTGCTGTGGGAGCGCGAATCTCGGTCTGTGAGGTGTTAAAGAAGTGTGAGTAGGACAACAACTTGAGCTGGACGTGTCAAAGCTAAAGAAAAGAGGTATGCTGAAGCGCGGTAGTCGATGCTTACACGAAGACGGAGCGTCGAGCGGCTCCAAGATGTGCGACATTGTGTTTCAAGGGTGGTTGTTTTGCTGGGCAGCCAAGATGGGTGACTCGGTTCAATGAGCAATTTACTAGACTTCGATGAGAGGCTTGTTTGTTGTGCTCGATCCTTTCTCCCAGCGGTCACAACGCCTTCGCCGTCGATATCGATGATGATGGTTCGAGAGCGCAAAAGTGAGAATATGGCTTTTGTCTCTTCTTACTGTACTTTTTGGCCTGCGTTTCATATCTTAGAGTCGCCCGAATTCCGAAAGAGCGCTCCTCAAAAAAAAAAGGTTGGAAGAAAACTGCTCCACTTTGCTCCTCCTCCTCCTCCTCCTCCTCCTCCTCCTCGTCTCTGCTTGTCCGCTCTTTGTCCTTAGCTTGTTTGTCGCCCGCAATGAGCGCCGAAATCAGCACGAGCACTACCACTGACTCACACAGCGACCCTCTCACCCCGCCACTCGAAGCTCTCTACTGGACACAGTACGGTACCTGGTATCCCATCTTCCGCCGCCATGCGCCCAAATCAACCGTCATCGATCTGGATTCCGTCCAACCCGAGTTGATCGACTGGATGGATAGTGAGACATTTGTACTGCCTGATGGAAGTGGACCGTCCACAACTGTCGCCGATAACACTAGCTCTTCCAACTCAAGTTCATCCTCCTCTTCCTCCTCCTCCTCTTGCTCAGAGGGCGACGCAGACTACCAAGAGCAGCAGCCGGTACGATTGCCAAACCTAGACGCAGCCATACGCAGCGTCATCTCCAAGTACGACTCTGCCGTGTTTCCCAAACTCAACTGGTCAGCACCGCTCGATTCGTCCTTCATGCTCGCCGGAAACAACCTGCAGTGTCGGCATCCCGAAGACATATACCTCGTGCTCAAGAGTAGCGAGTTTGTCGGGCGTGATTTGGAGCAAATTAGCGCCGTTGCCTCGTCCATTGCCAGCACATCCGCTTCGAACGGCTCTACGACCGACTGCCAAACGAAAGGAATGGTCATCCGTCCCCAGCTCGTACTGAAGAAGTGGTTCGCCCTCAATCGGTCGTACGAGTTTCGCTGTTTCGTTCGTTCGCGCCAACTCGTAGCCATCTGTCAACGCGATGTGACGTTTTACGAGCATTTGCAGTCGTCAGCGTTGCAGTCGCGCATTCGCAGTGTGATTTGCGACTTTTTCGACAGTGTGGTCAAGCGAGAGCAACGGTGGGCGTTGAAGGATGCTGTGATGGATGTCTATGTGGCCAAAGGGTTGGATCGGGTTTGGTTGGTGGATGTGAATCCGTGGTTGCCGAGAACCGATCCGTTGTTGTGGGACTATGAGCAGCTGGAAGGCGTGCATAGAAGGGAGAGGGAGGTGCGTTTGGCTGCGATGGAAAAGGCGTCGAGCCAGGCTGTGGTCCAAGCGGACCAGGTAGAGGATCGAGTGAGTTTACATCTAGACCGACCAGATCATACAGCGACGCATGGGAAACCGCATCCACATGTACACGCCACCCCTTGCGCATGGGGTCAAGCAGACATCCAACTCCGAATCCTCTCCGACCGCCGCCTACAAGCCGGCCGTGCAGCCGCAACCTACAGCTCCAACATGGTGCCCCAAGATCTCGTCGAGTTGGCCAAGTCCTCCTCGGCCAACGCCGCAGACATGTCGGTGGATCAACTCGTCGAGCGTTGGAACGACCAGGTGGATCGCGATGGGTGAAACCGAGCAACGCGGCTAGTGCTACAGCTCCAACATGGTGACCCACCGTCGAGTTGGCCAGGTCCTCCTCGGGTGTCGATGGTATCAGATTGTCAAGCGAATGCTCAAGTGGACAAGCAAGAAGCATAGCAGAAGCAATGGGACTCGGGTCCACAGCCAACGGTGCCGAGGCATGGCGGTGGTATCAGAGTAGCGCTGGCTCGACTGGATCGAGACCAAGTAGGCAAGCAATGGGTTACGTCGTCCGCGGGCAACAGTGACAAGTCGGCAGATCTTTCAAGCGATGCTCAACTGGATCAAGGATCAAGTGCAACTCGCTTTCCCGGTCATTCTTCAGCGACATCCTCTTTACTCGTCTTTTTCTTCCTCCGACCCTTTTTCGCCTTTCCGTTTTTCGCGTCGTCATCCTCTTCGGCCGGTGCATCTTGCACATGCTCTTCTGCTTGCGCTTCATCGTCGCCTTTCGCCCACCATTCGCGCAGACACGTCTGCAATCGTTGATCCACGTGGTCGACGTTTCCGAGTCCATCCCATCCGAATTTCTGCGCTACGGCAATGCGCGCTCGATTGCGTCTGCCCAAGAGACCTTTATACCGCTCGACCAAGCCAGCAATGTGGTCGAGACTCTTCATCAGCACCACCGCTTCCGATCGTGGCCCAGCTCGACCGTCGATCTTTTCACCGTCAATCTCAATCCCTCCCCCACCTCCTCCTCCACCTGTCGTCTCGACTGGCTTCTTCTTCTTCTTCTTCCCCCCCGCCGCCTCGGCCGCTTCGTCGTCCGAATCCGATTCCGGTTTCTTGCCCTCGCGCTCCAACGCCTCTTTGAGACTCGGCACGATATCGCAGAGCAGCTCGTAGCCTTTACGAATGTTGGCGCGTCGTTTCTGTTCCGAGGCAATGTGGTTGGCCTTCTTCTCTTCAGTGGTGAGCAGCGTGTGCTGTTTCTTCTCCTCGGCTTCTTCGCGTTTGAGCTCGTCTTCGGTAGGCGGCGCTTTGATCTCGAGTCCCGTGTTGGGGTCGAGAAGGCCGTCGGACATGTGTTGGGCACGAAGCATTTCCAGATGCGGCTGGCTGCGTTTTTCGACGCGAGCGGGTGTGAAGTAAGGGTGGAGATGCGAGGGTAGGTTTCGGTGCGCGCCTTCCAGGTCGAGTTCGACGTTGGCCAGATCGCCAAGGGCTCGGATGAGGGCGCCCGTGGGTCCGGTGTGCAGAGACGAGCTCTGTGTCGGGGCCGTCTTGGGCGCACCCGTCGAGGTTCGTTTGGTACCTATGCCGGCTGAACCGCTGGGCGAGGCTGAAGACGCACCACCACCCGCCGCCGCACCCCATGTCGCCGACCCGCTTCGTGCAACTTTGTTTTCGGCGTTGGCTATTGGCGTACGAGAAGCTCGTCCTCTGGGAGTGGTATTGCCACCGACGCCATCACCATCTGCTCCGGCAATCGAAGACATGGCACTCAACCCTGCATCGCCATTCAGCATCGCCAGCGCTTGAGCCGAAAAGCCTCCTGGTAACCCACCCGTATGACCTTCCTGCTGCTGCTGCTGTTGCTGTGGCGCACCGCCCTGCTGCATCGAGCTGAAGGTATGACTGCTTGGGAACTGAGCACCCAACATGGCCAAACCTGCGTGATGCTCCTCCATACCCGGATAGAACGGAGCTCTCTGCTGCTGCTGCTGCTGCTGCTGCTGCTGCTGCTGCTGCTGTTGGTGTTGCTCCATATGCTGCTGCTGTTGTTGCAAATGCTGCGGCGTGCCAAACAACAGATTCTCATACGGAGCCGGCCTGCCAATCATCGAAGTACTCGAGCGTCGATGGTCAACATGATGCGGAAGCGCAGATGCAAAATGTTGCTGCATCATCTGGTGCTGCTGCTGCTGCTGCTGCTGTTGTTGTTGCTGCTGACCGCGATTCGCCTGCGCTTCAAGAAACGAAAGTTGCTCCATCTGCCATGCTTTGTTCTTGCCATAACCCGCTGCAGCCGCCGAGGGCGATAATGGTAGATTGGAAGCGCCAGAGAAGGAAGCATGACGACCGTTTGGACTTGTATAGCTGTACGCATCGTGGAGATGACTAAAATACGAAGGGCTGGATGCGTTGCTTGCACCCACCGGAGGCGTAAGGCCGGTAGGACGGTGGCCGTACAGATTAAAGCTGTTGAGTCTGTGCGCGGCTGTGGGATTGGCTGCGTAGACGTCTGAGCCTGGCTGAGCGGGCGACGAGGTGGCAAAGTTGGGAGCTAACGCTTGCTGACCGGACAGGCTTCTAGACCGCAAGTCGAGATTTGGAGTCGAATCAGTCATGGTGCCGGCGGACGATGTGGATGGACCTGATGGCGATGTGGTCAAATGATCGTGTGTGGCGGCGATGTTGGGGGGCAGTAAGGATGGCACCTTGAAGCCGGGCGCACCGACGGTGAAGGGATCGAATGATTCGGCTGATGAGAGCGAGTCGGTGATGAACTTGGACTCTTCGGAGCTGAAGAGCGAATCCGACGCAGGTGCAGCGGATGAAGCTGCTGTCGACGAGGATGGATCTGAAAAGCCCGTTCCGGCAGTATAGCCGTGAGCCGCGGTGGGTGTGAGCGACGCCGAAGAGCCAGAGTCGGACGAGGCGGATGGTGGATGTGGATGGGGTATAGCGAACGACATGTCGGGCTAGAACACGAGTTGGCCTGCCAAAAAAACGAAAAACGAGAAACGGTGTGAGCCGTGATGTTTGGGCACGATGGCTCTGCGAAACGACGTTGTATGCTAGGAGCCAAGCATGTGTGCGCTGAATGGAGCGTTGATGTGCCAAGCGGATGGCTGTGCTAGTTGGCTTTGCTGCTTACGCAGTCCGTGTGCAGTGTCGTGCGTATCACCTGGACTGTCGAGCTCGATAGTTGGATATGCTTGCTGAGAGAGGGAAATGAAGCCAGAGTATGATATGGTGGATCGTGGTGTGAGGGCAGCCCGGTACAGTGCGACTTGACAAAAGAGTCTTTGGGAAATTGTGGGGATGCGCTCTCACTCGGATCCGTGGGCGAGCGCCCAATTGCGCCTGCATCCGACTTTTCACACGCTGCTTTTCAATAGTACTGCAGTATACACAAACACACACACACACATACAAACACACTCTGATGTTGGTAGTAGACGCTCAATGCATTGACTCTCTTGTCCGCCCACACGCTCTACTTGTCATCCTCGTCCGTTGTGGTGGTAGGGCTGCCTACCAATCCAACATCCGCTTCTCGCAGTTTAGCCGCCAAACGCTCCTCCTGACTTCGATGCTGGCTGTGCGACCTTGGCCTTGTGCTCAACAAAGCAAGCAGCGTCGCCGACTTGCCCGCTGCATCATCCAGCTGCCCTTCGCGTCGGCTGCTGTCGACTGCGACCGAGATCTTGGGCAGTGTCCGCAGCTGCGTCCGTTCCGTGTTGACGGGAGTCAGAGCAGCCGAAGCATCAAGCTGTGTCGTCGTTGCACCCACTTGTGGCACTGGCCGTGATTCTTGATCCTGACTCGTCATAGCACGCAGCGCACCAGTTGCTAAGGGAGCAGAGCGAACGCTTGGGATCCTTGCCAGCGATCCTTTGCCTGGCGTTGCCTGAGTTGGCGTTTGCTGCTGCTGCTGCTGCTGCTGTTGATTGGCGATGGAACTCGGCAGATAGCTCCATCCATAGACGTCCGCTACAAACTTGGCAATGTCCGGCTGGGGCTGTCGTGTTTCCGACTTGCGGATCAACGGATGGCTGATCATCTTGTGAGGTCCCGGTCGTTTGGATGGCTCCTTTTCCAAGCATCGCTCGATGAAATCTCGCAGAGCTCTCGACCATTTCACACCTGCCGCTTCGTCGTCCTTGAGCTCGGGCACCTTCATGTTGACCACGTACGAGAGCAGATCGATCGGCCCAAGTGGCGGCTCACCTTCCGCAGGAAACGGGAACCGATTGCTTGCCACTTCCAAGATGGTCAACCCCAGCGACCACACGTCCGACGTAATGGTATATGCCAGACCGCGAATCCTTTCCGGCGCCATGTAGTAACTCGTACCTGTAAACGTGCCGGCGACCGAGTTGATCAACTCGCCCGATACACCAAAGTCGCACAACTTGATCTGACCTTGCCTTGTGACCACAATGTTGCTTGGCTTGATATCGCGGTGGATGATCTTGCGTTCGTGCAGGTAGCTCAGGCCTTTGAGCACGCACTCTGCCACTTTTCCCAGCACTTTTTCGCCTGTCCTACCGTTGCGGCTCTTGACCTTTTTGTAGATGGCATCGAGCGAGCCTGCCTCTGCGTACTCCATGCAGATGGCAATCGAGGTATCTTGATCTTCCAGGAACGCGCCATAGTAGCGCACAATATAGTCGGAATGGCACGAGCGGTTAAACGCGAGCTCACGCAGAATCTGCCGATGAATCGCCGGGTTGGGCGAGGTCGAGATGGTCTTTTTCGCCATGATCAGACCGGTAGGACGGTGTCGCACCTTGTGCACTTCGCCACTGGCGCCTTCGCCGAGTCTCGAGAGAATCTCAAAGTTGCCTGCGAGCGCCAGATCGTCATCATGGCCGCTTGAAGTGCCAGCGCGTGTCGATGCCACCGACGAGCTCGAGTCGGTCCTGCAACGCAACGAGGAGGCTTCCGTATTAGCCGTCTCTGTTTTGTCGCGACCATGCGCATTGCTAGCAGTGGGTGCCGAATCGCTCGTCATCCAGTAGCCGTTGGACGAAGATTTGCCACCTGTTACGGGAATTCTGAGCCCATTGGCATCCAGACGTTCGGCGTCATTGTCGGTCATCGACATGCCACCGATGGCGCGTCGGAGATCGTCGGTGATTGCAGTGTGCATCTGTGCATTGGTGAGGTGCGGAACCGTATCGGGATAGATGGTGGAGGCGGTCGAGTTGAGGATGCCCGGATGGCCGTCTTCGTAGCCTTCATCTTGGTATGCGTGACCACCTAGAGATGATGACGAAGACGAAGCCTGTGGAATCATGAGCAATGGCTGCGGTCGTTGCGATTGCTGTGCTGGCTGTTGAACGGTTGGTCGTGTATTTGAGCAAGCACCAGCAGTAGCAGCGTCAAGTGCAGCATCGTCGCGTTGGACCGAACCAGCGGGCGCGGATGAGGACGAGGTAGGTCTTGCGGGAATGGTGAGCTTGGGCATTCCCGGCTTGCGCGGTTTCTTGGGTGGGATGAGGGACGCCATAATGTTGGTTGTGCCCCGGTCGGAATGAGTCGGCGGTGAGTCAAGGCCGCGGGTCTGCTGATGGCGGAGGCTTTATGAGACCTGCTCTGCTGCCAGCTGTTCGCAAGCGAAAAGGGTAACTGGATGATGAGATGATGGTTGTCGAGTAGGCCTTGACAATGTTGTAGCAACAGCAACATGAACAACACCTCGAAATGCAATTTCGCACGCATGCAAAAGCTCAGCTCGCACGGTTCCAAAGCCTTCTTCCATGACTTTGTTCAACATCACCACCGTTGCACTTGCCGCTATGCGCACACCCTCATGATCCAACAAGCACCCGTTCAGTCGGCTATCTTGCTCCGCAGCTTCACCATTGGCCATCGTCTGGTGTCCTCCACGTCCCGACGCTATTCCACCTGCACCTCACACGCCGTTCCCGCAGCCCCCTACGACATCCTCTTCTGCGGCACCGACACGTTCGCATCCACCTGTCTCTCATCTCTCACCGTTCACTCCCATCTCTGCGCATCTCTGCACGTGCTGACTCCACCGGATAATGCTCAGAAATGGGGTGGTTCGCGGATGAAATCGTCTGCCGTAAAGCAGGTCGCTCTGCAACACCTATTGACGCACCAGCACGTTCCTGCCGGAGGAATGGTTGATTATCATCCGCCCGATTCGCTCATACGCAATCCGAAAGCGATTCTTGTCACATGTTCGTTTGGGCATTTGATCCCGGATGGACTGCTCGATGTGTTTCCGAATCCATGGCAGAGATTGAATGTCCATCCGTCGTTGCTGCCTGAGCTGCGTGGGGCTGCTCCGATCCAGTGGGCGTTGGCGAGGCGGATGAGTAGGTCGGGGGTGAGTGTGCAGACGTTGGAGAGGGGCAAATTTGATACGGGTAGGATTGTGGCGCAGGTCCAGCTTGACTTTCCCCCGCCAAATATGGCTGGCAAAGGGTTTGTAGAGGTGGAACAGGTGATGGCCGAACGAGCGGCTGGGTTGCTCATTAGTACGCTGAAAGATTTGCCCGGGTGTTGGGCAACGAGTTGGGACCAGGACGAACAACACAGATCGTACGCGCCCAAACTCAAATCGCAGCATAGCGTCGTTCGATGGGACAGGTGGTCAGCCCACGACGTGGTTGCACGCGAACAAGGATTCGCATACCTCTATCCGCTCTCCACGACGCTTCTACCACCTCCGTCTGCGAGCTCCACCTTTCGTCCCGTCTCTCTCACCCTCTCCAACACCTCAACCCTCCCCCTCGTCCAACTGCGCACCCACGATCCACCACTCGCATCACTCTTTGCCTCCCCGACCACACCCGCCGGATCCGCGCTCTACTCGGCGCACCTCGATGCGTTGGTCGTCAAGTGTCACAGTTCCGACGTCTTGACGGTCCGCACAGTCAAGGTGGCCAACAAGAAAGCCAAGTCCGCTCACGACTGGTATGCGGCTTATAGAGATCGGGCCGAGCGCGCGACTGGGTTGGTGCGGTTCGCATAGCCGAGCGATTGCGGGCGGCAATGTATTTGTACTATGCGTCTATGATTTCCATGTGTGAGCAGACAGCTTGGGTGAGCTTAGATGGTTTTCTTTGACTCGAATGGCAAGCACGTTGTGAATGGCCAGAGCGAGTCCTTGCCTGTAGTACGCAACGCTCTCGTCTTGGCGTCTTGCAACAGCGACATTTCTTGCTCGACGGTATCCGCTCGTTCGGTCAGCCTAATCAGCTGCTCCAGATCCTGCCTTGCCGCCTCCCTCGCCCGGACCAAAGCCTCCAGCAGCTGCTTATCCCGCTTTTGCGGCCTCTGTCCCTTCTCAAACGCCCGATCCACATAGAACTGAATACTCGGTTTGACGCTCAACATCTTACACACCTTCGCCGCCGCCTCTCCCATCCGTCCCTCTGCTCCTCCCTCCACCAGCGCCTCCACGAATCCCTCTATCCACCCGTCTCCCTTTCCCTCCTCCTCCACGGTGATCACAGGCGTAGACATGGCCTCGTCGCTGCGCACCCGATCCACCACCTGATATTCGTGTTCGTGCTCCACCTCTCCTTCCCCGACCCAGTTGGCTGCATGGGTTTGTGCAAAGGCGTCAAACTCCCAGACTTTCGCTTCCAATCGATCGGCGCCTGCGGTCCAAGTGTACACCTCTGCGTCCACTTTTTTATCCGGACTGGAGCAAAGTGAAGCGATGCGCGCCGGCGTCAGCGACGAGAGGATGGCATGCAGCGGAGCGCTGCCGGCATTTGCGATGCGGGCCGAGTTGGTTTCGATGGGCGCGGCTGTATCTGGGATCACTGAAACTCCGAGTCGCGTATACTCGTCGCCTTCAAAAGCATCGAGACATCGCAGGTCGGATGCGGTGAGACCGCTGACAAGCGTGCCTTTGACCGCGTTGATCGATGCGGCAGAAGACTCGACTCGAAGCAAACCCGGATACTCGGCACCTTTGACATGATACAGCTTTGCGCCGTCCAGGACGGCATTTTGGATGTGCAAGTGGGCACCGTCGTTGCCAATCACTCGAGAGAGAATCTTGGGATGAACCAATGTACCGTAGAAGAACAGACTGCTGCCCTGTTTCCGTCGGACGCTCTGCGGTCTCGAGAGACCAGCGCGGTACGCTCTCCATCCGAATCTCACTTGCTTGACCAGCCCGTACGCCGTATCGACACAGCTACGATTCAAATCGTGCAACCACCAAACCCCCGCCATTCCCACCAGTAATCCGGGCGGCGACCATCTCGACCACGCCATGGTTTTGACAAGCAGCGTCGAGTACAGAATCGAGGTCAGCAAGAAGCTAAACAGCGTTTTGACGGATGATAGAGATTCTTCTTCGCGTCCTGCGAAATGGTGGGCCAGCGCGTTGGGGATCACATAGGTTGGTAGAAGGGTCGTTCCGAAGATCGGAATGTAGATCGGCAGTCGCACCAGCAGCGATTTGCAAGTGGTTGCGAACGGCGTGGTGAGTGTTTTGGCCAGCGTGGTATTGTCGACATCTGCCAGGTGGAGCAGGCAGGAATAGACGAAGAGCGAGCGTCTTGTGTGCTGGCTCTTTTGCTGAACTTGTGGTGATAACGATGACTGGTCGAGCGTCAGAATTGTCAAGATGGCTCTCGACAGCTCGACGTACTCCTCTATCCCTTCCGCTCCTTCGAAGAGTAGCTCTCTTGCCATTCGCACGGCTTGAAACGTCTCCCAGTCCGGCGCATTGAAAGTCAAAGCTTCCATGGCGCTTTGCAGATCCTTTGTCAACCTGGCTACCGCTCGGTGTGCAGGACTCGCATAAGTGTCTTGGTCAGTGTTGCTCCTCGTCATGCTTTGCGGTGTAGCCGGAACCGTTCCATCCTCTTTCGCCGCCTTTGCCTCTCCTCTCGATGGAGAGGAAGGGGCTGATAGAAACTCGGCAACGTATCCGTCCAACGCCAGCGGCTTTCCAAACTTCAACACGGCCCTACTCCTAAACTTGCTCTTGTCGTCAAACACCACTGCTGTCGGTAGGATCTTGACTCCCGTCTTTCCCTCTCCTCCTTCCTGCTGCTGCAGATACCTGCTGTACTCTAACGCCGCCCAGGCGGCGCCCATCTTCAACGCGGCCAGATTGGGAATCGTATAACTGCCCCCCTCTGGAAACAGCGCAATGGCTCCGCCGTTCTTCATCGCCTCAAATGTGCCCTCGAAGAGCGCCTGGTTGTTTTTGTTGCGACGATCGACCTTGATATTGCCGGAGCTGGTGAGGATGAACCGAGTGATGGGGTTACGAAAGAATCCGGCTTTGGCCCAGAAATGCAGAGGACGACGTTCGGGAAAGTGAGAGGCAAGAATGGCCACGTCGAGGAGGGTGTTGCTGTGATTGGAGCAGACGATGAGCGGGTTGGTGGGGGAAGGCACGTGGTGACAAGACGAAATGTGGATAGAGGAGAAGAAGAAGGGGAGCGACATGTCACCGATCGATCGCATGATGGTCCACATGATGCCGAAGGTGGGCGAGTCTTTGTGGGTGGAGGCGGTAGCGGAGGCGCGCGGCTTGCTCGTTGAAGCGGTGGGCAGGGGTATCGACGCCATGATGAAGGAGAAAATGGGGTCGCACGAGCGTGTATATGCGTGTGTGGATGGAGTGGTCGTGGTGGGTTGAAGAGTCAGATCAACGACGAGAATAGCTACGCTCGCAACTTCACCCGCCCGCCGGCGTTTCGCAGATCAATAGCGCTCACCACGTGAATAATATCTTATCTCCCGCTTTCGCCGCACGGACGTCTATCTGTAACAACCAGAAATGACATCTTCACCAGATGGAAGCTTCCCCTCGCACTCTCCCACTCGGCTCAAGCAATCTTCGGTCAGAAGACTTTCAATTGAAACTATTGCCAACTATAACAAAAAGCTAAGCAAAAACTCAGGCACTCTTATCAGCCTTGACCTCGTCCAACAGGCTCTGCCTGAGCACGTCTGCCGTCCTCCACACATCGGTAAAGGTCGAAAACTGGGCCAAGGGCGCCAGCCTCAACATATCAGGATGCCTGATATCCGCCACCAATCCACGCTGCTTCTCTGCTCGCTTGTGGGCCCTGGCAATCAGCCGCTTACCGTCAATGGGAGGCGGTACGTCTTTGCCGTTGGTCTTTGGCGTTTCTTCTGGCTTCTTGACTTGCTCCTTTTGCTCGGTAGGCGGGTCGGGGATCTGGATACACAGCTGGCTGCCTCTCTGCATGGGATCGCGAGGAGTGACGACGCGAATGTCGAACCCGTCAGGGAAGAATCCAGGACTGAGCAGCAGCGCTTCCAGGTACGCGGTGAGACGCAGACTCTTGCTTCGGAGAATCGGCATGATGGTTCCCTTGCCATGCTTGCCTTCCCCCACCAAGCCTTGATCGCGCGCATTGCCCTGTCCATACTCGGCGGCTTTGAGCAGCGTCTCCAGCGATCCCTTCAACGATGCCATATCCAGCATCGACGGGTTGGATGTCTGCCATCCCTCGGCGCCGCGCGTGGGGACGAATTTGTCCGGCATCGAAAAGCGGGTCTCCTTCTCGTGACCCCACCACCCGGCTTGCCTCGTCAGGTTGGCATGGTGCCATTTCTCATGCACAAAGAGGCCGGCGATGCCTCCTGGACCCGACGAGCCGTACTTGTACGTGCACCAGCAGGCAAAGTCGATGCCCCAGTCGTGCAGCGCCAGGGGAACGTTGGCAAAGGCATGGGCCAGGTCGACACCAAAGAGGATGCCGTATTCGTGCGCTTTGGCTGCTAGCTTCTCGAGTTCGAATAGCTGTCCAGTAAAGTACTGGATGCCGCCGATCAGCACCATGGCTGTCTCGCCTTCCTTGCCGCACTGCTCGATGGTAGCCAGGATGTCGGCCGTGTCGAGCGTCTTGGTGCCCTCTTTGGGCACAAGCGGCACCATGGAAGTGGCAGGGTCGAAGCCGTTGAGCTCGATGACCGACGCAAGCGCGTACTGATCCGAGGGGAAAGCCTTTTGCTCAAAGATGATCTTGTGCTTGATCTTCTTGCCCTGTTTCTTGGCCGCCTCGACATCACCAGTGAAGTCAACGCCGAAAGGTTTGGTAGCCGGGCGGTAGAACGTAGCCATGAGCGAGTGAAGGTTGCCCGTCAGCGTTCCCATGACCACCACTTCGTTCTCCTTGGCACCGACAACGTTGGCACAGAGCTCGCCGACACGCTTCTCCATCTGCGTCCAGGGCGTGCCGTAGGGGTGCTCAAAATGACCCAGCACCGCTTTGCGACCCCATGCTTCAATCTCTTGCTCGAGATATTGTTTGCCCAGGCGCGAGAGTGGGCCCAACGAGTTTCCGCACATGTAGAGAGACTCTGCATCGGGTGCAGTGTCGGCCGAGGTAGATGGATAGTCGGGGCTGCACACGTCCTTGAACGTGGGCAGGATGTAGCCCTCTCGCATGCGGTGCAATGGATCAGCGCTGTCGAGGTGTTCAGCGATGGCCCGGTCGGTGATCTTTGCGCCCGAGCCGAGCTTTTCTGCGATCGACTGAAGCTCCTGCAGGAAGACTTCGGCCTTGAAGTCGTCATTGGCTTGAATGACGGGCTTGTGCTGCACATTGGAGCGCGACGCATTGGGGCCTGCAGAGAAAGAAGTGGACGAGCTGCGGAGAACGATTCCCGTGCTAGCTTCGGACAGCACCTTGGACAGCGCGTTGAACTTGGCGGCAAAGACGTGCGCAAAATCTCCCTCTTCCTCGGTGGCGCTAGCAACGTTGACCTTCTCAACGAGCTCCTCGCGGTCAGTGACGTAGGCAGAGAGGCTGACGACGGCCTGGACATACTGCTCAAAGGTTCGCAAGATGGCCTTTTCGATGGCCTGCTCCTCGGTCAGATCTGCGTCGGCGTCGCCACCAGCAGTGCCGTTGGCGTGACCATCGTCGCCGTCGTCTTCGGCATCGTGATCAAACATCTTCATCTCGAGACCTGCATCTGCTTCACCATACAGGCATGCAGCGACGAGTTCGTCCTGGGCTTCTTCGAGCTGCTTGCCAAGCTCCTCGACCTCATCCAAGTCGATATTGGTGCGAGAAGCAGTAGACTTGGCGATCTCCTTGAGAATGATTTCGTGTGTGAGGTTGCCCATTTTGACCAGGTTGGAGAGCTGACGGAGACGATCCTTCTGCTCGGGCGAGAGAGGGGTTGCGGCGGGGAACGAGAACTCTTCGGCTTGGTCGACCTCGTGAGCAGCCGCAGCTGTGTGCGACTGATCTGCTTCGATTCCCTCTTTGAGCTCCTGAAGACCGTCTCGCATGAGATCGACACGGTTGTTCCAGCTTCGCTTGGATGCTTCCAAGTTGGACCTGCTAAGACCTTTGACGTGCACTTTGGTGCGCACGCCATTGGGAGCGACCGAGGTGATGGTGCGCGTGGTGCCGTCTGCGTTTCTTTCGCCAATGTACTTTGCGCACGTCTCCCAGACGAGGTTGTTGGCGGCGAGAGTTCGCCTTCGAAGCTCAGCAGGATCAGCATTGGCGCTTACAGAGAGCGACTCGAGCTTCTTGCTGACACCAGCGATGAGGCCGTCGGCACGATCACGAGCCTGGGAAGCGTGTTTGAGTGCCTTTTTCGCTCGGTCGTCCATGAGCGAATGCAGAAGATCTGCAATGGAGCCGATCACGTCTTCGACAGCGGAACGAATCTCGCGAGCGAACGAGTTGCCGAGCGAGTATCGCAGATCCTTCTCGAGATCGTCTCGCTGCGAAGGTGGCATGCCGAGCTGGTCGGCCGACATGAGCTGACCGCCCATCTCCTTTGCGAGCTGTTCGAGCTTGCGCCTCTCTTGGATCTGAGCTGGGTCATTCTCATCGGATTTGGAGCGGTGCTGAAAGACTTCGCGATCCTTCCAGGCCTTCTTGGCGAGGAAAACGATCTTGGGAAGCAGGTCGGTGCCCAACGAGACGATCTGGGCCTGCGCGGCCTCGAGAGACTTTGGGTCCAGTCCTGAAACGGGGGATACGGCGGTGGTTGACGAGCCGTTGGCGGCTGGTGCTGCTGTGGGAGATGATGCCTTGGCACCGGGCTTGAGGGCGATGGCGAGATTGTTGGAATGCTTCTGGACAAGGGTGAGGAGCTGAGTCAAGTCGGAAACGATCTGTGCCGAGAGCTTGTCTGCGGTTGGAGG
Organism: Ustilago curta; assembly: GCA_928722295.1. Taxonomy (NCBI): domain Eukaryota; kingdom Fungi; phylum Basidiomycota; class Ustilaginomycetes; order Ustilaginales; family Ustilaginaceae; genus Ustilago; species Ustilago curta. The sequence goes on along the minus strand of CAKMXH010000017.1, from coordinate 404,403 downwards.
CGACGGGGACGAAGACGAAGCTGACTGGTCATGGGCGGGGAGGATAGTAGGCTGTACCGGTTCACGCAGCGATTGGATCGAGGATGCACAGATGATAGAGATGCGGAGCAAGGAGGACTGGAGCTCCTGCTCGGCAGCTTGCGTGGTGGTTGTCATTGTGAGGAAGAGCAGTGAATATGCTTGAGGTCGTAAGAGACGGCGACGCCAGCGTGTTCTGATAGAGTGTCAGATGGATTGCCTCTGTGTGCTGTTGCGACGTCGACTGAAGAAGGCGACGATGAAAGAGAGAGAGAGAGAGAGAGAGGGAGAAAGAGAGAGAGGAGATAGTGAGGAAGGTGATCAGCGGTCAATGTTAGCAAAAGCTGAGCTGAGCTGCGCTGAACAGTATTAGCAGTGGTTGAGGTCGAGGTCGAGATATCTGTGATGATACAAAAACAAAGGATGGCGGAGAGCAGCGCTGCATGACCCAATTGACCAAACCGGGCTTTGCGGCACAGACGGCAAAATCGACCGCGGCCAATCTTTTATTATTTTATTTTGGCTGCTCGATTTTCGCAAGTCGCCTTGCCGAAGACTCGCTACGCTGATGGAGAGCTCAGTTCTACACACCCGACGGAAGCGCAACACTTACAGACAGTGGAAGAGCCGACACAGATTGGTGAGTGGCTGAATGCTCTTTTAAGTGGGGGAAAGGGACGTAGGAGGGATTGAGAGAAAGAGGGGGGCTTCCAAAAACAGTCGAGAAGCGTCACTTTATTCGCACACGCTTTGACACCAATAAGCTCATCACGCTGTGCTTCGGACCACTTCCTACACTCCTCGGACCATGTCCGAACCGGGCACATTCTCAGAGCCTGTCGTCTTGTCATACTTTGAGCTCCGAATTACACTTGAGCAAAACGATGCTTCCAAAGACGAAAGAAAGAGAGAAAGAGAGAGAGATAAAGAGCTCGGAAAGCAAAGCAAAAAGGTCACACAGCCATGCACTGTCGTCTGAACGCGGCTATTTGCGGCGTCCAAAAAGCCACTATTCGGTTATTCGACCATGTTTTCCTCTGCATACGATGTAACATGCTTAAGCGGAAAAAAGGAGGATTTGACTTAACATCTCCATCTTTCCCCTCTCGGCCTCGCGGCAGTGCACGAAGCTGTGGCGGTGACGTTTTCGTGCAGCATCAGGACCCTACAGTAGGTCAGCTTTGCGCAGCCACGTTTCTTTCGCATATACTGTACAGTACTGTACAGTACTGTACACTATCGCTGGTCAGGGTCGAGGTGGCGTTCGTTCTTCTTCCTCTACCACCATCATCCTTCCCTGCCATCCAAACACATTCACTCCAGCAATGTCGTCGAACGCAATCCAACCATCTGAGGCTCCACCATCCTACGAGCAGGTCAGCGGCTCGTCTCGACCTGCTGCCTCCCACGCCACTTCCTCCAACGCCGCAACCGCTGGCGGTCATCTCGGTGTACCCAAACACGACGATCTGGCAGTCCGCAAGTCGATGGAAGACATGCTTCGACCCCTACCCCAAGGTTGGATTCGGCAATACGACCCTTCGACGCATCACAATTTCTTTGTAGATACTCTGGCAAACCCGCCTCGATCGATCTGGGTCCATCCGATGGACGATGAACAGTATCAGCGCGAGCATCCGGAGCAAGTTCGGCGCGAAAGGGAGCGTTTGGAGAGAGAACATATGGTTCACGCCGATACCGACGACGAGGATGATCATCATCATCCCCCCCAGCAGCATTCTAGTTCAATGCCACACCCGACCTCGGCTACCGCGGCGAATGCGGAATCCCAGGTCAAGGGTGTCAAAAAGTTTGGCCGCTCTCTCAAAGACAAACTCACAAACACAACGCATGCCCAACGAGAGGCCAAAAGGCAAGCTCAGAGAGAAGCCGAGCAGCGCGCCTACCAACAACACCAGGCGATCCGTCAAGCTCTGATGACCGCCACCCGCACCGGTCAGCCTCAGTTGGTCGGCAGAGACAGGCAGGGACGAGAGATCTTTGCCCAACCTCCTCCTCCCGGTGCCTACGGGCACGGTGCAACGCTAGGCTACGGACCGTACCAGACGTTTGATGGTCCGTATGGCGCCTACGGCCCGTATGCTAGACCGATGGGTCCGTATTCCAGGCCGTACGCCGGCGGAATGGGCATGCCCCTCCTCGGTGGCTTGGCGGGTGGTATGCTGCTGGGTGGCTTGCTGTTCTAGTGGTCTATCAAGCAAGCAGCTGTGTATAATGATTGTGGATAGGCAGAGCTAGACTCGGAATGATACCTCAATACCATCGTCTGTCCTCAGTCTGCCGTCTGTTTTTAGGTGTTTTTCACTGTGTGTACGATTTCACATCATCGTCAACTGTCTGGCAAGGTACTATCAAGCAAGCTTGTTCTCCAGCCTCCTCTCCGACTTGAGCGCCTTGAGCAACTGCACCGTCCTCTCCAGGTCGATCGTCTCGGCTTTGCCCTTCTGGTTGGCATCGTCCCGGTTGCGAATGTTGACGCTCTTGGTCTCCATCTCTTCGTGGCCGACGACAAAGACAAAGTTGTACTGGGCGATCTCGCCGTTCCTCACCTTCTTGGGCAGCGTGTTGTCGCTCAGATCGACATCGGCAAAAAAGCCTTCGTCCCAGAGACGCTGTTGGACGCTCTTGGCGTAGTCAAAGACGGTGTTGGTCACGGGGACCACGAGGATTTGACGCGGGCTGAGCCAGAAGGGCCATTTGCCAGCGAAATGCTCGGTGAGGATGGCGATGAAGCGCTCCAGCGAGCCGACGATGGCACGGTGGATCATGACGGGTCGCTCGGCTTGCGTCTCACCACCTTGCGAGACGGCGGTACGGTATTCGAGCTTGAACTGTTGCGGCAGCTGGAAGTCGAGCTGGATCGTGGCGCACTGGTGGTGTCTTCGCATGGCGTCCGAGATGGTGATGTCGATCTTGGGGCCGTAGAAGGCGCCATCGCCGGGGTTCAACTCCCACTTGCCGGGAACGAACTTGTCCAACGCCGCGGCCAGACGAGCCTCGGCCGTGTTCCAAGTCTCGATATCGCCAAGGAACTTTTCGGGACGCGTAGAGAGCTCGAGCTTGAAGGTGAAACCAAACAGACCGTAGACGCGTTGGAGGAAGTCGAAGCAGCCGGCCATCTCCTGCTCGATTTGGCTCGACATGCAGAAGATGTGCGCATCGTCCTGACAGAATCGTCGCACACGCGTAAGACCGCTGAGCGCACCCGAAGCCTCGTTTCGGTGGATGACGCCAAAGTCGGCCAAACGAAGCGGCAGCTCCTTGTACGAACGATCGCGCGAGGCAAACATGAGACAGTGACCGGGGCAGTTCATGGGCTTGAGCGCAAATTGCTCCTTGTCGACGCCGAGGACAAACATGTCGTCCTTGTAGTTCTGCCAGTGACCCGAGGTCTGCCACAGCTTCGAGTTGAACATGTTGGGGGTGACGACCTCGTCAAAGCCACGCTGGCGGTATTCGGACTTGATGAATTCCTGCAGCGTGTTGTAGATACGGGCGCCGTGGGGCAGCCAGAAGCACGAACCGGGAGAAAGTTCGTGGAACATAAAGAGCTCCTGCTCCTTGCCGATCTTGCGGTGGTCGCGCTTGGCGGCTTCTTGGAGGAACTGCTTGTACTCGGACATCTGCTTTGCGTCGGGGAACGAGATACCGTACAGACGCTGGAGAGAGTCGTTGTTCTGATCGCCGAGGAAGTACGAGGCCGAGTTTTTGAGCACCATCATGGCCTTGATTCGGCCCGTGTGGGGAATGTGAGGACCAACGCAGAGATCGATCATGGGACCGCAACGGTAGACGGTGGTGGAGGTGCCGTCGGGAATCTTGGACTGGATGATGTGCTTCTTGTACTTGTTGTAGTTAAACATCTCGAGGAGCTGATCCTTGGAAACGACGAGACGTTCGAACTTTTGCTTTTCCTTGGTGGCGTTCTTGACCAGCGTCTCTAGCGCGCTGAAGTCGGTCTGGGTGATCATGCGGTCGCCCGAGTCACCCATGGCCATCTCGTAGAAGAAACCCTCTTCGGTGGGAGGTCCAATGCACAAGTGACAGCCGTAGTGCTTCTCACAAGCCTCGCCAAGAACGTGGGCCGACGAATGCCAGAAGACACGCTTGCCCTCGGGCGATTCAAAGTCGAAGAGCTCGAGTTTGCAGTCGCCCTCCAAGGGACGTTCGAGGTCCCAGAGTGCGTCGTCGACTTTGGAAATAACGATTCGCTCCGAGAGTGATTTGGAGATCTCCTTTGCAATATCCATGGGCGAGGTCTCGTAGGAAGTGCCCTGACGCTTAGATCCGTCGGGCATGGTGACGGTGATGGGCTGGCGTGGCTTTGCTGCAAACTCGGCATCCTGCTGTGCCTTGAGCTTTTCAAACATGGCGATACGGTGGTCAAAGTAGGCGGGCTTGGGGGTGAACTCGAGAGGAGCTTTTGATGCACCATCAGCATTGTCCTTTTTGGCTTTGGGCTTCTTTTCTCCCTTTTGTTGTTGTTGTTGCTGCTGCTGCTGCTGCTGTTGTTGCTTTTGCGGCTTTTGCTGCTTCTGATCCTTTTGCTCGGGCTGAGCGTTCAAGTCGACCTTGGCGGCATCATCGGCGAGGTTCTGAACCGGGTCTCGTGGCTGTGCCGATGATGACACGGGTTGAGGTGCTGACGACGACATGATGTAATGTCTAGCAGCAAGATATGCAAGTGGGAGACGAGAATGATGGTGGTGGTGGTGGTGATGGTTCAGGAGCAAGAAGAATCGGGTCAGAGCGCAGCAGAGAAGCAAAGTCGAGTCAGCTCCGATGAATTGCGCTGTGCTGCGCCGAAAAAAAGTGGTTCGGCACGCCCGACATCCAACACACACATACACACTTTGGAAATATTTTGTCTCTCTATTTCTCTCTCTCTCGCACGTGACTGCGCAGAATCCATGCTTTGGTGAATCAGAGCCGCACCGACCAGCTTTTGGTTGATATCACAGTCGATTGTCGTTGGATTGTCGCCATCTTCTTTTCATTGATCGCATCCATCCATTCAGTCACTGAACTGAACGATCCAAGTGGCATTCGCATCGATCATCAATTACTCGTCACCACCGTCAAAAAGCATTTGAATCTTCACGCAACGCTCGCAACCATGTCGGCACCAACACCGGCCACCCAACCGGTCAAGACCAAATCCAAGGCATACTCTTCCACCGTCGCCATTCAAGGTGATGCAGCCAAGTATCGTCTCAAGTACAAGGAGCTCAAGAAAAAGGTGCGCGAAATCGAAGTCGAGAACGACAAGCTCCACCTCAAGACGCTCGGCATCAAACGCAACATCCAGCGTATGCGTCTCGAACGCGCCATTCTCTACGAACGTCTCGAGGCCGAATCGCAAGCCACGCCTGGCATCGCAGCGTATCCACCACCGCAGCACTACGATCTCGAGCCGCGTCGTGACGATCCGTACCTGTCTGCTGGAGCCGCTGCTGGTGGAGTAAGTGCACCTTCGTCGAGTGGAGCAGCACGTGGTGGTGCGGGTGAATACGGCGGGTACGCTGCACCAAGTGGGGGCGAGAGCAGCAGCGCATATCGTCCGCCTCCATTGTCGTCATCCGCAACAGCAGTGCCAACTTCAAGAGCGCCATACGCGTCCGCATACGACGACTATCCACCACCTCCACCTCCTCCGGCTAGGTCGCATCCTCACGCAACACCCCATCCACACGCACATGCCAGATCCTATGCACCGCCATCTTCGTACGATTCACGCCATCACTCTCCACAACCGCCGCCGCCCGCTTCGTCCACAGGCGATCGCGCCGAGAGGCTCAGACAGTACACAGAGAGTCTCTCTCCCGAACCCGCGTCGGGACGCGACGTGCGTGGTGCCAGCCCATCACTAATCGGCCGCTCAGCAGACTCAGTCGTAGCGGGAGTCGACGCGGGTCTGCCTTCGTCTTCGTCTCGCTCCAACATGAAGGTTACGCTTCGTCGTGCAGCGTGACTTCCGGCTTTGCTTTTGCCCGTCCTGTATTCCTAGCAAGTCGCCTTGCGGCGTCACAATGTCAGTCACTTGGTCAGTTTGAGTTGGCATTCAGACCAAAGCTTTGAAATTGCCTGCTGTGAGAAGCAGCCTAAGCTGCTGGATCCTCCTTTGGCCCTTGCGATGGCTTGCTTGTGGTTGGAACAGGCTTTCTGAGAGGTGGCACCATCGCACTCGCTCGACTGCTCGCCGACGCCGTTGGCAGCATAGTCCGCGCCGGTCTTGCCATCTGCGCCGTCGGTCTCGGACCCAACCCCAATGCGTGGCCCAACCTTGCCGCTCCTCCACTACCAACGCTCCCGATCCCGGCGCCACCCATCCTCGCCGTCGGTACACCCATACTGCCCAGATTTCCCTTAACCCCGCCCAGGGCCATCCCGGCGCCTGCTTGTCTTGCCGCCGCCGCCGTCACCCCCATCGTCGGCGTCGCACTGTCATCCCAAACAAACCCAACGCCACCAAACGGAAAATGCTGCACCACCACCTTCTTACCCAAACACTCGGCGCTGTACATCTTGAGCATCCCGCCGTACACCTTGACCCAGTTCGGCACCGTGGTGGCTATGTCGTGGAGCAGCGGAGAGTGTTCGTGAAACGGCCCGCGTTTGAGCACCTGAATGCGCAGCAGCGACGAGAGGTAGAGATTCGGAGCTACCACCGGGTCGGTTCGGACGAGGAGCGTTTGTGGCAGGTGAAGCGCGTGGGCGATCAGGGTTGATGGTGTACGGTCGGGCAACTGATCCGTATTGGTCGAAGCCGCGATGATCGATCCAGGTTGCAGCGCAGACTGAGTACGCAGCTGAGCCGCTCCCAAGACGTACGGTAGGAACTGAAAGTCGTCGAGCCCCCATACGCCATGCGAGCCGGCTGGTTCCAATCCGTATCGGTCCTGCAGCTTCCATACCACCATCAAGTAGAGTGGGAAGATCTCCACGCCTATCCTCTCCTCCACCTTCTCCACCTCGTCCTCCTCTCCAAAGAATCCAAGCCGGTAGAGCATGCAGACCCAGGCGAAAAACGCAAATTCGTGTCCACTTCCATAATCGATCCGCGTAAAACTGCCAAAGCTGTCCAACAAGTACGCCTTCAGCTCGGTGATAAACGGATGTAAGTGTTCCGGTAGCAGCTGCCGATGGAGTTCTTTGAGCCGTTCGGAGAGTCGGACACCCCAATCGCGAAAGGCGAGATTGCCAAATCGTTGCGGTCTGGCCTGAGGCTCAATTTCGGACGTCCATGAGTCGAGAGTGTAGAGAAGCTTGACGAGCTTTGCCCGTGGGCTAGCGTCGCTACTAGACGGAGGAGCGGGAAGCTGCGTAGGCTTGCCAACCGACGCCTCGCATACGCGCTGCACGAACAGCAGGTAGTCAGCGTACGATTGGGACGCTTTCCATTTTTCGACGTCTTCTTCAGAAGCGATTCGTTTGACCGGCGGAGTGATGCGCGAGAGTGTGGTTGAGTCGAGGGGGATTTGTGCGAGCGGTGGGAGCGCTTGTGCTGACAGAGTGGCGGAGGAGGATGAAGTGGCGGCGATACTCGAGCTTGAAGACGAGGCAGAGGCCTGTCGCAGTGCGGGTGTGATCATTGGCATTGTGTTAGCGGACGGTGTTGACGGTGTCAAGGATGGAAGGAGCTGAGTTGTCAAAATCAAGGGTCCATTGGATATGCTCGACAGGCGGAATGTGTGAGGCAAATATCTGTGTGGAGGTTGGTCGTGCTGAAGGCTTCTTCCCATCACCACCAACTCAAAGGAGCCATGGCGGATCAGTCCAAGTGGTCCAGCTCGAGGATTACCCATCTGCGGACGGCGCAGCAACAGCCGCCCTCCGGTCGGAGCGCTGAAGCACCAGCTAAGGGCACGCAGCAAAGTCGATGGGCTACGACCAGCAACGCGAGCAGCTCGTCCCACTCGTCGGCCGCCTCTGCCTCTTCCTCATGGCGGTCTCGTCCACATCAAGCATCTGCTTCGTCGTCAAGCACCTGGAGATCCTCTACACCATCCAGCAACACCGCCGTAGGCTCTTCAGGATCACGATGGGCTCGCACACCTTCCCGCACTGACGCTCCCCAAGACGCTTCGGTCTCCGACTTGACAGACTCTCTCTCGCGCACTTCCTTTGCCTCTGAGCCACCATCGATATCAGTCCACTCGTCTGCTCCTACTACCACCTACACACCGCCTCCATCAAGCAGCATGCCCACCACCACGCTTCCGCAACGATCTCTCGGCCGCCCTCTCGGAGGAAAACCTCTCGACCGGCTCGCGCTTCTCGCATCTCCTTCCCGTGGTCTCGATTCCACCGCCTCCATCTCCACCGCCCTCTCTTCTCAGGGAAGTATGGATCTCACCCTCCCCACAGTACAGGCGGAGCTACGCGAGTATATCTCCACCCGCATTGCCAGCACGCTTCCTCTGCTTTCTGCCGTGCCGGCCTTGAGAGTGTTGGATTCCGACCGGTACCTCCCTCACGGCAAAGGCCAGCTGGAGAAGGTGAGTGAGGGTGAGGAAGAGCTCCAACAAATCGTGCTGCTAGTGCGGAAGCTGCGCGAGGCTCTGGTAGCCAGCAGGCGAGTCGATGGGTTTGCCGTGGAAACGTACGAGTTGTCCACTTACCTGGCCGTGCTGTGTGGGGATGCGACGCAGTTGGCTGCGACGCTGCCGCGGTTGGTTTTGGAGCTGTACACCGCCACCGCAACCGCTGATAGTGACTGCGCAGATGTGGAACGGCTCGCATCGAAGCTCGGCATCCATCACACCAGGGAAGGGTCGAGGTTGAGAATCGTCGCACTCTACCTCCTCGAAACGCTCTGTCTATCCGGCCGAGCTACGAGACTCGGTCAGTACTCGACCGGATCTGAACCACTCCACCGCGGATGTAGCGAGTATCGACACCTCCGAGCGACGCTTTCCGCTACCTACGGTGACGCCCTGCATCCGCAATTGACGATCTGCGATGGCGTCTATATGGCGATAAGAGACGTCGATCCGTTTGCACTTTGTCGCCTGCTCACAGGCGGCACATTGGACGGCTGGCAGAGATTGTTGGTGCTTTCGATTGTACCAGCTCTTCGCGAGGCTGCTTGGCGGATCGCGAGCAAAGCGTACATGTATCTGCCGGTTTCGAGTCGGCTCGTTAGTATGATCCAGAACGACGTAGCAAAGATGGAAGAGGGGGAAGCAGGAGAGCCGGAAAGGTATCTGGTTCAGCTACTTGTGCTCGGCACGGACGTTCTCCCCGACACCAACGCAAAATCAACGCCGAATCAGCCAGCGCCAGACGACTGGGACGCCGACGACGACAACGATCAGGTCGAACGCACCCGACTCTTCCACTTTCTCACTTGTCACGTCCCTCCTACGCTCACAGACCGCATAATGCCGCTCAAGCACGGTTCGGCGATAAAGCTTCGCTAGCATTCCTCGCCCATTCAATGTACGCTACGCTCTACATCTACTTCTTACAAAACTCCAACGCACTCTCCCAACTCTCCACCGGCTTCACCGACAGCTCGACAAACGCCAGCTTCCCCTCTGCATCGACCACAAAGTGGCTTCTTCGCGTCTTGTCGTCCGAACCCGTCAATGCCTTGATGAGTTTACGTTGAGGATCCGAGATCAGATCGTAGGGGAAAGCCTGTTTGGTCTTCCAACTGGAGAGCGAGGTGGGGGAGTCGTTGGAGAGACCGTAGACGGTGTAGGATGCAGAGGTGAAGGCCGAGTGGTTGTCGCGGTAGAGTTTGGCTTGCGTCGTGCAGCCGGAGGTGTTGGCTCGTGGATAGCTATCGACAGCGGTTTGGAAGGATTCAGCCCACTTTTCCAACAGAGATAAATATGGATGGGCGGCAAAACTTACGAAAACAGAACAGCACTCTTCAACTCAGCCGTATCAATCTCTTTCCCATCTTGAAGCTTCAACTTGAACGACGGCAGCTTGTCTCCAACTTTCAACTGCCCTTCCGCAGCAGGCTTGGACTTCTTCTCTCCACTCTTGGCATCCCCTTCCGATTTTCGCTTGACCGTCTGTTTCGCAGGCGCTGCAGACTCAGCCGCCGCGGGGGCAGCCTTCCCAGCGTTGCGAGCACTTCGTCTTGGTGCATCCGTCATGGTGCCAGAGATGGTTAAAAGACAATACAAGGAAATGGAAGCGCTGAGTCGAAAACCTTATTTCAACCCAGTTTGCTGGCCCGTGCTCGATATTTCTTCTTGTCGCGACGCTGGTTCGCGACACGTTCAGATTCGCATGCACACCATGGCACACAGGCTCTCTCTCACTCGTGTTAGCAGCAAGCACTTTCGAGGTGCGGAACATGTGTGACCACTGCTGCTATGCAATGCAAATTTCTGCTACGGTCGCTAGTACACTTTCAAGAGCCTTTGGCCTTGTTCAAAAAGTTTCGCACCAACCTGCGCTTTCCCGTTCCAGACGCCTGTTGCTGCGATGCTGTGCTACCACTCAGATCTGCTTTGCCAGGGTCGTCTGTCGACCAGCGACCGTGACTGTTTCCATCGCCTCCATGCGACGATGTGTGGCTCAGCGTCTGCGAATGCGTCGATGACGAAGTAGCACCTCGAAGCATGTTGAGACTTGGCCTCCTCAACGCTTCCCACCGACTCGAAGAGGTGGAGCTGCCGCCCATGGTGTGGTCCCGGCTTAGATCGCCTTCGCGCGCAGCTGTCCCTTCATCTGACCGCCATGTGGACCGCGCGGCCGAGTCTGGACTCAGCATCCGACTATCGCTGCTGATGTTCGATTCGTCGGGTCCAGCAGAGTGAATCGAATCGTTGCGGGGCGGTAGTACAGGCGGCGTTGAGCCAGCAGTGCTGCTCGAGTCGAAGCCGTCAGTCAAGGCGGGATGCGGCAGTCGCGTAGGAAGATCAGACGTGTACGAGCTCAGCTCTGTCGGTAGGGACGGGCTGTGCCGATGCAGGTGGCCAGGCGGTGTCTCGAGCCTATCGAGTACCGCCTTGTTGCCGCCCAACACCGGGGTCTTGGGGTCGTCCTCGTCGTCATCGCAGGTTTTGGCTGCAGCCGTTGTGCTGCCAGTTTGCTGATGCTGACCGATGCTGAAGGGAAAACCTACAGCGGAACTGAATACCACAGGCTCGTGACGACGCCGTTGCGGCTGGTCTTTGGGTGGCACGCCTGGTCCAACGTCGCTGCCTTGATCGTGATCGGAAGCAGGAGCGCTGGCCGCCTTCGCTTGTCCGGGGTCTGTCGTGGACCCAGTAGCACCTTCCCGTGGCGCTCGTCCTGAACCTGCGTCAAGAGGGGATGCAAGGTCGCCTCCACGCGCCATATTCGGCGATGCAGTGCGCTCGCGCTCGGAGGGCGACGGGGCTGACTGTTTTTCCTGAGCGCGACTTTGCTCTGGCATGCTGCTTAACGAAATCGGACTCCTGTTCTGCCCAAGTCTGGCCTTGTCGATTGCTGACAGGGTCGATGGGCCGATCGTCGAGTTAGCTACTCCAAAGAAGCCACCACGCTTGCCTCCTTCCTGCGACTGCCGACCTTCGCTGCTGTGTGGTCTTCGGAATACACGGCGGTTGTACGACTGGGCTGCCGTCGCCGGATAGTTGGTCGCACGCTGCTCGCTCACCGAAAAGCTTCGTGAGCTATGGTTGGCGGATCGCGAAGGCGATTGGTCTTCACTGACGCTCGGTAGCTTGGAGCGCAGCGCAGCATTGCTACCTCTGGCGCTCAAGCTGGGCGAAGGTCCACTTCGTGCATCTCCAGCTCGTCGCCTTTCCAGAGCTAGTGCTTCTCCGTACGCAGCGAGTTGGGCCGCCAATGACGTGCTCGTCCCGTCAGGACCGTCTGAGATGTAAGGCGTCTCGTGATTGAGGATCGCTTGCGCTTGCTCGGCTGCACTGAGATAATTGGAACGCAGAGAAGAGGACGACGCATGGCTAATCAAGCTTTCGGCCACCGACGGGCGATTCACGGTCGCCGATGATGCATGCGGGGAGGGGGACTGCACGCCATTCTCCTCGGCGATGGAAAGGGCTTGGAAGTTCGGCGTGAGGCCCGGAGAGTTTCTCGGGCCAAGATCGATGCCTCGCGAACTGTGACCGGATTGAGAACCTGAGCTCACAGCAGATACGTGACTGCCGGATCGATCGCGCGTTCCCCGATTGGCCAGAAGGATGCTGCTGATTCTCGGGCTGTCGTCGTTGGTTGCACCGAGAGGATTCAACGACGGACGAGTTGGTGCAGGATCGGTTGCCTGAGAGTCTCCTGCGTCTCTGACGTTCATTTGCTGTCGAAGAGCTGTCATGGTGCGCAATCCAGCCGGCAATTTGTGCGAGTCGTGACGCTCGCCGCCGTCCATGGTGCAATCGCCAGCCTCGGAAACGGTATGGTCGAGAAACTCTTGCAGATCATCTTCGTCTGCTGTCTCATCCACTGTTGAATGCGTGTGGCTGCGTTCATTGTCGGTGGTTGCCGCGCTGTGAGAGCTACTGCCGCTGACCGACCTGTCCCTGCTGGCAGGAAGGATTGCGCCAGGTGATGCTCCGGCGCATGAACTGTTGGACTCGGATCCGGCCGCCAGGCGTCGCATGGCATCGATGCGACTGTTCGGATTCGAAGCTGAGGAAAAGCTCTCTGCACTTTGCCTACCTGCCGTGATTGCGCCATCATCGCTCTGTCCAAACGAGGCAGTGGGACGCAGCAGATCCAGGGATGCATTTGAACGCAGCGGGACGCGCGAGCCGGTCGAGTTCTGCTCATTGGACCCGGTACGGTTGTGACGCGCTTGGCTGTCGGCCTTGAAGGGCTCGCAAACTGCCGAGAGCGACGAGGAGGAGGACGTGTTGCGAAGCGTGCGCTGGTGATCGAGTGCAGTGGCATCTGAGCGCGAGGTGGGCAGCGGCGGCGCATTTGACGTGAATTGCTTGCATGCGTCTGTGTCGTCGGTGGAGGCCTCGCTGCCAGTGTTGCGTCGGGTGGCGCGCTGTGAAGAATTGGCTGCCGACGATCGCTGATGATCAAAGGATCTGCCAGGAGTGCGGCCGGGTTTGGCGAGAGCGTCCATGTTGATGGCACCTCCACTGAGCAAATGATTAGCTCCAGCAGTCGATGCATCAGTGAAAAAGGAGCTAGACGAAGAAGGCAGAGGGGTCTGCTGGGTGGTGCTGGCGTTGGAGCCGGCGGCTTTCCTGAGGATGTGAGACAGACTGCGTTTTCCAGCTAGCTTTCCGTGCTTCTTGCCAGGGCTGGTGGTGATAGCGTCATACGAGTGGTCAAGGTATCTGCTGGATGAGGCTTGCGACAGGCTTGCACCAGCGCCGGTGTGAGTCGACGAGCCAGTGGCAAGCGCTGCTCGTAATGACGCAGCCGGATGAGCGGCCTTTTCCAGAATGGACGGCAGCGAAGGTCTGCGCTTGGATTCGCGTGCGCTGCCAGACCCGAGTGCAGATGCAACACCGGCAGGCACAGCTGAGGCAAGAGATGGCGATCTGGTGGCGGTAAAGGATGCGGTAGAGGTGGACAGATCGTGCTGCGGGAATGAACCCAGACCAGGAGACGTGGCCGATGCCGTTGGAAGTGCCGAAGAGGAGTAAGTTTGTGATTGTGATTGTGATTGTGATTGTGATTGTGATTGGAACTGGGACTGGGACTGGGACTGGGATTGAGAAGTCGAGAGAGAGGCAGGCGATGCGACAGAGAGGGGCGTGCTCATTGTTGAGGCAGCTTGGTTGCGCAAGTTGGGGTTGGAGCTGGTTTGAGCCAACCATGCACCTTTGGCGACGGCGATCTTGGAGCCGCCGGCGTTAGTAGAAGTCGCAACATCAAATGACGACTGCGGCGTCAGTTGCGAAGAATAAGATGTGGTGGAGGAAGACGGGTTGGTGGCAGAGGATGTGAGGGTGGGCTGCGTGCTTTTGGATGCGCTGCCTGGTGAGAGCGGTGAGTTGCTCCTACCTGAAGCGGCATAGCGAATATAGCCTGCTGGGCCTAGGGTGACATCGCCGCTGACGGTTTCGCGTGCTTCCACCATGCCTGCCAGACCGTTTGAGCCGTAAGCTGAAATCCAGGATCGGATGAGGGTAGCGCACTCCGAGTGACCGGCGGAGAGTGCAAGAGCTTCTGGGACGACGCCATCCTTGTCGGCAGCGGCAGGACGGGCACCGGCCTCGAGAAGGATGCGCACAATGTCGAGGTGACCGTTGGCGGCGGCAAAGTGGAGCGGCGTGGAGCCTTCTGCGCCTGGACCGGCGGTGGAGCCTTTGGCCTTGAGACGCGGAGCATTGACGTCGGCGCCGTGGAAGATGAGCATGCGCACACTCTGTTCGCTGCCACCAGAGCAGGCGGCGTGGAGTGGCAAGATGCCGTTGAGATTGCTGTTGGCAGGTTGGCCGTTCTCGAGGGCGAACTTGACGAGACCAATGTTGCCAGTAGCGGCGGCACTGTGCAAGCCTAGGTTGGGATGCATGGCCTCGGCATGGCCGGAGGAGCCGCCGAGGCCACCCTGACCGACGGCCTTAAGGGTAGTGCGGCTGACAGCGCTGCGCAGCATCTTGTCGATTCAGACAGGGCCGAACTGACTTTCGACTGTACTGAAGACTGTTGCTCAAGAAAGGTGAAGCCGTACGAGGCCAAAAAGGCCAAGAGAGGCTTTGTAAGAGCGACGAGCTTCTTCAGGATGATGATGGTACTGGCATGCTGAGATCGACCGGTTGCGGAACAAAGACTGCTCGGTTGTTTTGGGAGTGTTGCTGCCGGCGTGGTGGAGATGCAGTGTTTTCAAGAGACGGGTGGGTGGAGCTGGCCCGAGTTTGGACCGAAATGAGTCGAGAGTTGGACGAGAGCGTGTGAATATCAAGAATGCGCAGCGAAAGGCTGCGTTACGATGGTGAGCGGGATGGGAGAAGAGGATGAATAGACTGATGCTGAAGGTGATGATGGAGCCTGGGTCGGATGCGATGATCGTGATGATGGTAAGGAGATGCGATTGATATGAGAGAGAGAGAGAGAGAGGCACGGAGAGGAGCACGGACAAAAAGTGGAGTTAGGCGACGCTGAATCAAAAGTGAAGAGACAAAGGTGAACCGTGCTAGTCAAGTCAAAAGGTTGCAGCTTGCAGCTTGTAGTTTTGGCGCTTGGGAAACTAACTTAAGGCTCGTAAGAACCGAGGATCGAGAAGCCGCGGCTTCCGATGAGCCCGAAAAGCAAGACACACAAAATCGGATCATTTCTCTCGCTAAGCCAACTTGGGAGATGGAGAGCGGCGGCTGAGCTTGGCTTCTGCGCGTGCTAGACTAGTTATTGTCACTCTTTTGTCTCCCACACCTGTCGGAAACACCCGAATGGTCACCAAGTCGGCTTCTACCTTGTCCTGGTTCTTGCAACCCGTAGTCTGTGCTTAATTGCCGACGGTAGGGATTCTAGACTCGATGGTCGGAGCGGCCATTTACCATTTCTTAGGTTCTGAAGCAGCGCTGCAGCCTGACTCGAAAGAGTCACAGTGTTGGCCGATGATGCACCGACAAGGTCGAGAACACGCCACCTGCAAACGAGTGCATGTTTCCATCTCTTTCATTCTTTTCACCCAAAAAGCTGAGCCGCAAAAAGGCACGACTGGTTATTAATAATAGTTGCTGCGAATGGATCGCCTCCTGATCCTCGTCCATCGTGGTCCACTTGTTTTCGTTCGAATCTTGACCATCGGATATCGATTCCGATGGGGATCATTCATCCGAACCGCACAAAGTTCACACTCTGTCACGCCTCGCTCCGTGTCGCTTTGCATACTGTACGCGCGCGTAATCGAACGACGCTAAGTTTGAACCGTCGGCTGTCACTTGCCATCTCATCGCTGACCTCACATCGCATAGAGGACCGCCTTTTTGCTTGTCTTGCATGATGTGACGTGAAGTTTCTGCAAGACAGCTGGCACACTAAGCAGCATCGCCGAACAAGCTACAGTAAGTACATCATTGCATGCTTTTGTGGTTCCGACGCTGACCTTGCTCCTCACTTGCTACGACGCCTGATTTTGCGACCCCACCCTGCAGGGGTCATCCGTGTGGCTTGTTTCTTTTTTTTTTTTTGTGACAACCCACTTGGTGCCTTGCGACGCCTTGCGATATTTCACTTGAAAAGAGACAGGATAGAATTCAGGGTCCTCCTCCTGGCTCGGCTGTGCTGCCCGTGTGCTTGTCTGCTTGTCTGCTTTGATGGAGCTTCGGCTGCTGCTGCTGATGCTCTTGGTTGCTGCTGCGCCATCTTGGACTCACGTGCTGCGGCTTGGCATGCTGCAATAGCGCATTGGCATTTGGTCTTGCAAGATCTCCCGTGCTCGAGCTTGCGCTCCAACACAAGGTCAAGCATGACTATCAGACATGAAAAACAAATGATCGAATCGACTTGGAACACGTTCTCCTCCCTCTTCTGACTCAGCGGCTGTCTGTCTCCCTTGGCTCTTCCATCATCGTCACCGCCATCTTCCTTCGCTGTCACTAGCACCACCACCACCATCAGTACAGCCAATCTTTCTTCAAGCATCGTCTCCTGGGACAGTACGCCCATTCCACCAATTCGACGTCGTCAACCAGCAAGGATCGGCTTTGCCGCGCGCATTTGCTCATCAGCCCATCTTGACTTCATTTCGCATACAACCAAGGTTCTAGGGAGCCCCGCACATCGCAGCAAGCTCTGGAATTCCCAACCACCGGCAGCCAGAATTGCCCCGAGTTGCTCTACCGCCAGCCACACGGCTTCTTTCGCACACCTCAACGTGTCATCGTTACAAACCCTTTGTCTCTCAAAAGCTTCACCATCAAGCTCAAGCTCACCTGCGCCAACGCGCCTTAGCAACTCGATCTTGTCTTCTTATCTTTGCATCTCGGGTGTTGTTCTACGCGGCACGCTCTCCGGGCCAACCACAGTGCGCAGTGGCGTTGCGGCCTGGCCAGCCACTCTGGTGGCATTGGACGGTTGAATCCCACGAGTCGATCGGCAGCAGCAAATCATGGCGTTGGAGGCTTCGCGCAAGGTTAGCGGCTCAACCGGCCTTGCACCTGGTGCATCTGCTGCTGTCCCTGCTGCGATCGGCGGCGCCAGTAGCATCGGCAGCAATGGCAGCACCAGCCCTGCACCCCAATCGACTTCAAGCATCACTTCAGTGCCCACTTCGGTTCTCAGCGTTTCTCCAGTCTTGACTCCCCGAAGCAGCACGTCTCGTGATAGCGCCAAGGACAAAGAAACTGCGGTCAGCCGCATGGCAAAGATGAGGGCCGCCATGCATATCGGCTCCGTCTACGACGACTGGGTAAGTAGCCGCTCCTTTGCCTTTCCTCGCCTCGCCTTTGCGGCTTTGTCAAACATGTTCTTGCCGTCAAAGGCGTGGCCAATCGCAACACTTTGCGACTCAAACTTTAGCTTGGAAAGAAAACAAAGATGCTGACTCTCTCTTTCACTCGACGTTGCATTCTCCAGCCCATGTATTCTGCCAACGGGCATGACTACATCGTTGGAGATGTCATTGGGTTCGGAGCCTCGTCCGTCGTACATCAAGGCGTCTTCAAACCGCTCGAAAAGGCTTGCGCCATCAAAGTCATCGACCTCGAAGCATACGGCCGCGACACCGAAGAGCTGCGTCGAGAGACCCAGCTCATGTCTTTGTCCAAGCATCCCAACGTTCTTCGAGTCCGTGGATGCTGGGTCAAAGGCGCAAAGCTGCATATTGCCACGCGGCTCATGAACAGCGGCTCGATGCTCGATATCATGCGCTTCGCCTACCCCGAAGGCTTTGACGAGACAGTCATCGCCACGGTGCTCAAGCAAGCTCTCGACGGTCTCAACTACCTCCATATCAACGGCTGGCTCCATCGCGACCTCAAAGCAGCCAACATCCTTGTCGACGACGATGGAACCGTGCTACTTGGCGATTTCGGGGTGGGTGTGTTTGTCGGCGATACCGACAAGGCATCTGGCTTGGTCTCGAGCGAAGGCAAGCGCAAGAGTTTTGTTGGCACGCCGTGTTGGATGGCGCCCGAAGTGATTGAGCGCAAGCATTACGGCACACCCGCCGACATTTGGAGCTTCGGCATCACGGCGCTCGAGCTGGCGCAAGGTCGAGCACCCAACTCCAAACTCAACCCGGTCAAAGTGCTCATGCGCACCATGCAAGACGAGCCGCCACAGCTTGATCGCACTGGAGGCGCACACAAGTACTCCAAGCTCATGGACGACTTTGTGCGCCAGTGTTTGCAGAAGAATCCCGAGAAGCGACCCACTGCAGAGAAGCTGCTAGCACACGGCTTCTTCAAGCAGGCCAAATCGCCCAAATACCTCATCTCGGCGGTTCTTGCGGGACTACCCCCGCTGAAGGATCGACAGGAGCGACGTCGGCTGGCTTCGATCCATTCGACGCAGCATTACCTTTCTTGGGACTTCGGTACCATCAGCAGCAAGACTACCACCCCAAACCTGGAGAAGCTGGATCCTTTCCGCAACTTTACCGGTGTTGTCTCGTTGCCATCGCCGCATGGATCCGTACGATCGACCAAGCTGGTCTCAATTGACGGCCACCATGTGCTTGCCACCGAAGAGAATGACAAGAGTCTTATGCGCAGGTTCAGCAGCTATGACGATTCACCCACGAAAGAAGGGCCCGTGTACAGCAGCATCAGCAGACGACGCGATCGTTCGGTGGACGGCTTGTCACACCGAAAGTCGGTCTCGTTTGATCAGGTAGATGCCAATGGCAAGTCAGGCACAGAAGGCGAAGCGCCTTCGATCCATGCCGGCCATCCTTCGCTGGCTCCGATCGGAGAGAAGGCGTCACCGACTGTGATCCCTGCTGGGCAGAGTAGAGGTGCAGAAGAGCCATCCGAGCTCCGGCTCAGCGCCGATGCAACCACACCAAAAGTATCACCTACGGCAGAACACACCTCAGATCAGCACGAGATCCCGGGTGCGACCTCAAACGGCGTTTCTGCTGCTAGCAGTGCATCGAGTCATAGCACAGAGAGTGCGCCGCTTGCATCGTCACCCAAGCAGCAAAGGTCCGTCTCGGCTGCCACCACGGCCACACTCAAGCCTGAGCGGAGTGACCAGGACAAGGGCCCTGTGGCTCCGGCAGCGCAGAACATGCTTCAACGCACAGCCAGTCGCTTGCGAGGCAATGGCGGAGTAGCGGAGACAACCAAGCTTCAAAAGCGTGAATCGGTGATTGGCAAGTTGTTCAAGAGTGCCAGCTCGAATCGCAAGGAAGCCAAGGTGTGATTCCGCTCTCATACTGTTCGTATATCTTGGATTCTACCTTGGATTCTCCCATTAGCAATTACGATACCCCTGATGCAAGACAGGCATGCCGTAATGCTCTGCTCATATCGATCTCAAGCTGATAGTGTGAAGAGAAGACCTGTTTAAAGGCTGGCATGCGAGTGTGAGTCGGAGCCAAGTTACTCTGTAAGAGACGCCTGGCAAGTGAGCAAATTCTCCGCACGTTGCGGGTGCATCATCGGTCAAAATTTAGAGCTTTGAAAGCTGTGGTTGCAACGAGAGTGCACGGGCCTGTGTGGTGACGCAACTTTTTTTGTTTCTTTATTTGCTCCGGAAGATTTTGATGGCGCGGTCCTTCTTTTGACTTCCTCCAACTCCACCATCCTGCCCGAGCTCTTGGAGAGGAGGCTGCACAAACCACAGGATTCCGATCCCAACTCCGCTTGATCCACCCTCATACGAAGAGCCATAGACTTGGACGACTCGAAAGGCATCGGCTAGCCCCGTATTGCCCCGACTGCATTACAAGACCATTCGAAACCTATCGACGCGTCCGAGGGATCGCCGAGACACACGATGAGATCAACACCGTCAATCGCAAGCTCGCTCTCTCTGCCCATCGTCACCTCGTTCGCCGGCGCACAAACGCACTGGTGGCCGCCATCGACCTCTGGCCCGCCGCGTGTCGTCCTCCTCTTCATCCCAGGCAACCCCGGCGTTTCGTCGTACTACATTGACTTTCTACACTCGATCCACACTTCTCCCCTTCTCAAGTCGTCCGGAATCGAGATTCTCTCCGTTTCACATCGCGGCCATGCACCTCTACCCAGAGTCGGCAGCAACTCTGTGTGGGGAGATAACAAGGGCAACCAGTCGCAAGCGAGCAAAGGCTACGGCTGTACGCTGCGCGATCAGGTGCGACACAAGCTTGCGGTTGTTGATGCGATCAACCGCATGTATAACAGCGAGGAGAGGCAGACAAAAGTGGTGATAGCGGGTCACAGTATCGGAGCGTGGATCGCAAGCGAGGTGCTCAAGGCGAGGTCGGAGGTGGATGGGCTGCACCTATTGTTTCCAACCCTGGCGTGGATTGGGAGGACGCCGAATGCGCGCAGGATCAATGCACTGTTGTTGAACCCTGTGAGCACGAATCTGGTGCTACCGCTGCCGCTGTTGGTGTTTTCGCTGTTGCCGATGTGGGTCATGGTGTGGTTGGTGAGGCTGATCACGGGTCAACCGGAGGCAGCGGCATTGGCGACTGCTGAGCTGCTGACGACCAGGGGAGCGGTGTACAACGCGCTCAATATGGCTCGGGAGGAGTTTGCGACGGTGCAGCAACTGGAAGCGTCGACGGTCGACTCGATGTCAAAGTTTACCTCGGACTCGGTAGGTGGGACCGTCCGCTCCTACTGGGCCGGCGAAGACAGCGATGCCTGGGCTCCCTCCTGGATCCGGACTCAAGTTGAAACTGTGCTCTCGCTGCACCGAGTCCATCTACCACCCGGTCTAGGTCTAAGCGGCAACATCACCCGCCCACGTCCCAGCACGTCCCACGTGCGAACTCGCAGCTTTAGCGTTTCGGAATATCGCTCCAGCCCAGGCAGCGTGCCCGATCTGCGCAATGCGAAAGCGATCCGCAAACCGAACGGCGAGATCGTGATAGAGGCACAGGTCAACGAGTCGAGTAGCGACAGCGAGGATGAAGTGATTGCGGACCGCACCGAGGCAGGGGGAGCAGGCAAAGGCATGCAGTATCATTTGGCCCGTTCGCGAGCGACGAGTACGCATTGTCGGGTGGGGATGCCTCATGCGTTTTGTCTCAAGTATTCGGAGGACATGGCCAAGGTGGTGTCTCATTGGATTGCGTTTGACCACTTGTCCCAGGAATAAGAGGAGAGTATTTGAATCTAGTGGTGTATCAAACTTGGCTGCTGTTGCCGTCAGAGAGAAGCACAGATATGAACTGGATGACAGGGTCCAAAATGAGATATAGGAGAAGAAGAGCAGAAGAAGAAAACGAGACCAACACCGTTTGTCACACTGTGCGTTTTATTGTCTGTCACACGCGTGTCGGACGCAACTTGATTTTCTCCTTGCAGCTCAAAGCGAAACGTAATGAGCTGGCTCGTCATTCAGCCTTCACTCCTCTCCACCATCACTGCTCTCTCCCACGCTCCTTTAACCATCGCTCCATTGCAGACGAAACCAAGCGTACCCGGCTTATTCGACATTCGAGTTGCGGGGTCAACACACAGCTAGATAGAGCACAGCGCCTGGTGTTCTCACGACCATCCCCCTGCCACACTGGCCAACGAGCGTGCGGATCCGTTTGAACAACTCATGTCGCATACTTCGGATCCCGATGCCACGTCAAATCGACCAGCCAGCGTAGAACCGCCCTATCTGGGCGGCACTACCGCCTACCCTTCTTCACGCACACTCAACTCTTCCTCTCGCCTCTCCTACTACACCGAAGCAGCAACAAGACGATCTTCGTTCCAAAGTGCACGAGCCAGCATCTATCAGGACACCGATGCATCGCTCGCCTTTGACGATGCGAGCCAAGGTTATGACCATCCGGATCTCGACAGCGACTTCGACGTTCGTAGTCAGAGGCTCCCCTCCGTGAGCGGTCGTGCCGTGTCTCCGTTCCAACCGCCATCCATGAGTCGACGGTCGTATAGCGCCGATAGGGATGCCGGGTTGGAGACGACGCTTGATGAGCCCAGTACTCCAACCATCGGTTTGTCTCGGAGACGGTCGTCGAGAACGAGGCAGTCGGTGGAGCTCTCGCGTCCGCTGTCCTCCTTGTCGAGGCGCAGCAGTTTGAGTGGTACCGCTCATGAAGATCCGCATCATCGTCTGCGAGATGCCGCGGCTGCGGTTGCGAGTAGGACGTCCATGTCATACCGACGTCATTCCGTCGAAATTGATCAGCTGGCGAATAGCCTTAGTCGTGCTTCGACCCCGCATGGATTTCGCGTGGACGACAACGACGATGATGCGGCAATATCTCAGCCTAGATCGCGTCCCGGAAGCTCGCTGGCTCTGCGCAAGTATGGTCAGGATGGCTCTTTCATCAAAAGAGACAGTGGGAAGGATAGGGGATCGATCCTGCCGCCTGCTGGGTTCTTTGCTCCGAAAAAGCCGTCGGCTCGCACTTCGACGGGTAACCTTCTTGCGACGTCACAGCAGGGTGGCAGAAGTACGACGGCTCTGTCTTTCTACTCGATGGGTCCGACTGCAGACACCGATGATGGATTTGAGGCTGATCGAGCGCGTCAAGAGGGTTTGTCGTATCGAAGCACCACGCCGTCGGCGTCGGGCCACGAACAGCAAGCACCACAGGGGGCGACGGCAGCTCGCGCTCCCAGCCCTTGGGGCCCAGCAGTTGGCGATTTGAGTCAGCAGCATCTCACTGCCGACAGTGCCGGTCATAGAAATAGCCACGTAGCTGATGGAACGGCACCGATGCACCCCTTGGAACCAAGCGAAGGGCTCTCGACGCCTCTGGCTCAGCCCTCGCCACATTCGGTCGTGCGCATGATGGCCAGCACCGATCCGCTGTTGCCTGCACGAGCGCTGTCGCACGCTACCACGACTGCGGCTACCAACGACAGCAAGGGTCCTGGTGGGCGGAATGTCGGGCTTGGACTTGATTCTAGCGCTGGTACCACAGAGTCGAATATAGCTGGGGCTGAACAGCGGGCCTCGTCGACGTCGCAGCTGGAAAAAGGCAAGACACAGGCAAATGGCATTACGCCAGTCAACACTGCTACAGCTTCGAAACTTCAACGAGGCGCACGCAACTATCGCAACCACAAAGGTGACAACCGTTTCCTTCTGTGGGGCCTACTCATGACGTCTGGCGACAACCCGCTTCCGTTCATCCTATCGTACCTCCTGCTGCTCGTCCTCGGCGGATTGTTTTTCGGTTTCGAAGCCGCCTGGCTTTCGCGCAACATCAGTCCGGCGCTCATCGCCGTCTTTGCCTACCTGTGGCTCCAAGCCGTCGTCAATATGGGCGTCACTGCATTTCGCGATCCGGGCATTCTTCCTCGCAACCTGGACTCTGACCCGCCGTGCGTGTTGGGCGATACGCCGTTCGAGCCCGGTCGACAGGCGATGGCGGATCCGGAGGACCCGATGGCGATGCCTGTGCAGCGCGTGTTGCGGGTCCATGGCCAGACGGTCAAGGTCAAGTGGTGCGAGACGTGCGGAACGTATCGACCGCCTCGGAGCAGCCATTGCCGCGTATGCGACAACTGCGTCGAAAACATCGACCATCACTGTACCTACCTGAACAACTGCATTGGGCGGCGCAACTATGTGTCGTTCTTGGTGTTTTTGGTGGCGAGCATCGGATCTGCGCTGTACGTCGTTGCATGTACGGCGGCGCGGTTGGCGCTGATGACCCGGCCGCGGACGTATGCGAGGGGCAGTGAGGGCAAGAGCTTTCGACAGGCGTTGGCAGCAAGTCCGGTTTCGGCGGTACTGTTCGTCCTGTCCATCGCGGCGGTGGTGCCGTTGGTGGTGTTGCTGGCGTACCATGTCAGGCTGGTGCTACTCAACAGGAGTACGGTCGAGCAGATCCGTATCAACACAGCGCGACAGTACGGCGAGCATCGTGAGGTGGAAGGTGTGCATGGGGACGACGCGTCCGTGTTTGGCGCGGGTGAAAAGGCGAGGGGTTGGACGACCATACTGAGGGGATGGATGGAGAAGGTTGGAGTGATGAAGCCGAGGTATCGCGATCCGAATCCTTTTGCGAGTCGCAGCTGGAGAACCAACGTGAGGAATGCGGTGGGTTGGAGGAGTGTCCAGTTGGACAGCTGGATCGACAGGAGGGGTCGTGTGAGGGTCGACGATAGGAAGCCGCATCCCAAGGTGGCTTTGAGCGCAGCACCAGCTGCGAATGGGCTCGAATGGAAAGCCTGAAACCCCACACCCCCCACACTTTTCAAGGAAATCACACTTGGAATCATTTTCCTCACTTTCACAGACAAGGCAGGCGAACCGTCTGATTACCGCTGCACATCTATGTCTACTTGAGATACGGACACAACCTCTTGAGGCGCGGTGCAGCCAACTCGATCTGATCATCCTTACAAAAGCTGAAGCGGACATAGTTCTTACCCACCTGCTCTGCGCCGTTTTCCGAGTAAAAGGCGGTTGCGGGGATGACGACGACGTCGCAGACTTTGGCGATGAACCACGCCTTGAGGTAGTCGTCTGGTTTACTGAGTATTGTATTTGGCACGTTGTTCTCTTGTACCCAGCCGTTGGGGATGTGGATCTTGGACGCATCGGCCATGACAAAGTAACCGCCGTGTGGGATGGTGTAGTTGAGACCGATTTCGTCGAGTGCGGACGAGAGGAGTTGACGACGGTGGACGTACTGGTCGCATTGGGTGGTGAAAAAGTTGTGTTCGGAAGCGGATTCCAGACCGATAGCGGCGCCTTCTTGGGCGGACGAGTTGACGGCAAATGTGATTCGGGTGTGTACGGCGCGTGAAGGGCCGATCAGGTGGTTGGGACCGATAAGCCAACCCACCCGCCAACCTGTGCAGGCGAACGATTTCCCCGCAGATCCAACGGTAACGGTTCGATCCCACATGCCCGCAAACGAAGCAATCCGCACATGCTTATGGCCGTCAAACGTCAAACAGTCGTACACCTCGTCCGAAACCACCAGAATGTCGTACTTGACGCACAGTTGGGCGATCTTGCCCAGTTCGGCGTGCGAAAACACCTTGCCCACCGGATTGTGCGGAGTGTTCAAGATGAGCGCCTTGGTCCAAGGTTGCGCAAGCACCGATTCCAGATGCGCCATATCGATAGTCCATTCGTTCGAGTCGATTTGGGTCGAACCCGAGCTGGTTGGTGGGAGCAGTGGGACGTACAACGGTCTGCCACCGTGAAACAGGATCTCGGCGTTGTACTGGTCGAAAAACGGTTCGATACACACCACCCCATCGCCCTCGTTGATAAATGCACCCATGACCGAATAGATGCCGCCATTAGCGCCACTCGTGATCTGGATCTCGGTCTCGACGTCCAATTTCCTTGCACTTGCAGGCCTCTGGTGTCCCACCTTCGCTTCGCCCGCCTCTGCCTCGGCCGACGGCAGGTGGAACTCGGCCGAATACGCCTCGCTGATCGCCTGTCTCAACCTGGGCCTGCCCTTTGGATGCGAATAGTGATGCAGGTCGACGCGCTGCTGAAACTCTTTGGTCAGCGTATCGAGGATATACGAGGGCGGTTGCCAATTCATAAACCCCTGTCCGAGATTGATTGCGGTGGGAAACACAATGGGATTGAAGAGCGTCCATACGTCGACGCCCGAGTTGAGCTCTGCGTGGATTCGGTCGGCTCGATGTGTCGCCCATCGCGTGACTGAGGAGGAGGAGGTCATGATGGTGCGATGGAATCGCTTGGGTAGGTTGGAGACGAGGTTAGAGAAAGGGCGTCTCATGCGCAAAAAGAGTCTTTATGATCGCTTTTAGTCGTCCCCCGACCGGATAGCTACGCCGGGTCTTTGTTCCAATTTGATTGCCGGAGTGATACCGGGTGGTCGATAAGAAGAGATGGAGGCGGGAAAGTGGCCCCAAGTCGGTTGATACGAAGAAGATTGATAGGGACAACATGTTCGACGTCCGACGTTTTTGTGCATGCGTTTGGGCGAGTCACACATCACCACCGAGGGCGGTGATCAGAACGGCGTATTACCCGCCTGCCTCTCTTTTCTTTGTCGATCCGTGCGTGAAGAATCTTCCTCAACACCACCGAAAGCCGTCTTTTTTGTCGACGCCGTATCATGTCAGATTCAAGTGTACCTGCCCCCACAACTGTGATTGGACCCTTGTATGCGGATTGGCAGGCAACAAGGGCGGAACACAATTTCATCATCTGTCGCCATCTGACGTGCTTTTTACGTTCTTTTTTATGCAGCATCTTTTCAACCCGAACTGGGCCAATCAAAAGGCCCTCCAATCAACCCCACACACCCCTTCTCCAAACTGCAGCGTCAAGTTGTGCGCTTGCGCCATCCAACATCGTCATCCCAACATCGAAAGTCGGTGAATTGGGCAAGATGAAGCTTGACGGTCCGCGTTGGTGTGAGGGTTGTACCGGTCAACAGTCTAACTCTGAATTTGCGGAGACGCAAAATCCACTTGTTGCGTATTTTTGGAAAGTCGGGAAAAAAAACGTCCAACTCTGCCGGCCAAAAGACGTTGGAAGCGGATACGAGATCCCACCTTCTTGTCGCAATCAACCCTGCACCTGTTGAGATGCTGTGGTGCAATTGTGATTGTCATTTGTCGATAGGAGTTCTGACCAGAAGTCGTGGACACGAGAGAGAGAGAGAGAGAGAGAGAGAGAGAGAGAGAGAGAGAGAGAGAGAGAGAGAGAGAGAGAGAGAGAGAGGATTGTCTTCCCCTGAATCGACAAATAGCTCGGCTAAAACTTGGCAATCCGCCCTTTCTCGCTTCGCACATGTGTGAACCGCTTTTCAGCATGGAAGCTTCAGAGCAGCTCGCAGTTGGCGGTTAGGTCATCGGTCAAATGGCAATACGTGATTGCAAACGCATCTTGCTCTATTTGTCGATTGAGATCCGACCGGAGTGGCACTCTGCTTGTATGTCACACCATCCTGCGGGTCACCGTTCCTTCTCTTCCACCATTCCTACGTGTGACCGTTGAGTTACTATCGATCGGATCTGTTCCTTGCCGCCTTTACCGAACCGCATGGCGTTTTAGCGCGCATCCTCTGACACGAGACAAGAAGGACCCCTCGTGGCTGTCAACGTGCTCGTGCCGTCGAGTCGTCTCACAAGCCCTCGTTGCGAAGTGTCTTCCGAGCAAGACTTGCAAGTCGATCCCGGAACGATTTCGATGGCTACTTAACCTCGACCTTTCTGAAACGAGTTCTTCATTCTTTCTCTCTCTCATCACCTTGATCCATAAAGCTTCTCCTTCCCGCTGCCTCCCTTGCTCGTAAGCGAGGCTCGACAATCATGCCTGCACCCATCGCCCCCACCGTCGTCGACGACGTCAGCGACAACAAGTCTCTCGGCACCGCCTCTGATCAACACGCCACCCCTGCTCCTCCTCCTGTCAGCAATGTCAAAGCAACGTTCCTCGAAACCATCGGTCTGCGCGATCCCAAACCCGAAGCTCGAGTCGCATGGGATGGAACCAAGCCGCATTGGTTCCGCTCGACCTTTTTCCAGATGACGGTGCTCGGTGGCTGTTCGTTCCTCGCTCCCGGCATTTGGGGCGCTATGGCAGCTCTCGGTGCCGGTGGATCTCAGAATCCCAGCACCGTCAATGCGGCCAACTCGTTGACGTTTGCACTCATGGTGTTTACCAGCATGTTGACCTCGTCGATGATCAGTTGGTCCTCGGTCAAGGCGGTGCTCATCTTTGGCACGTGCGGGTATGCTCCGTATGCCGCCGGCTTGTATCTGAACAGTGTCAATCAGTCGCAGTGGTTGATCATCCTCGGTGCCGCGCTATGCGGCCTAAGTGCCGGCTCGTTCTGGAGCGTCGAAGGAAGTATTGCTTTGGCATACCCTGAACGGTCCAATCAGGGGCGTTTCCTCTCTTACTGGCTCATGTTTCGTGTTCTCGGACAGCTGTTGGGCGGCATCATCAACTTGGCTCTCAACTATCACAACGATGCCAAGGGGTCGATCTCGACCAACACATATTTGGTATTTGTGGTGCTCCAGTGTCTTGGACCATTTTGGGCGATGCTGTTGTCGCCACCTCACAAGGTGCAGAGGTCGGACAAGACGCCCGTGTATCTGCGTATCGAGTCGTCGACGGGACGCGAGCTCAAGTTGATGTGGAAGACCATCACCAAGCCGCAAGTCTTGCTTCTTCTGCCCGTCATTTGGCAGTCGACCTGGTCGGAAGCGCTGATCGGTACGTATGCGGTCAACTACTTTACCGTTCGTTCGCGCGCGCTTGGCTCGTTGTTGTCGGCCATCACTGCAAGTCTGGCCAACTATGCGCTCGGGTTCTTCCTCGATTGGAAGAAACCCACCATCAACACGCGCGCAAAGTACTCGTTTATCGTCATCTACACGCTGCAAGCCGCCTGGTGGTCTTGGGCCATCTACATCATGCACCAGTATCACACGACAACGCCTAAACCGACGTTCGACTGGACTACCCCCGGTTATGGAAAAGGATTCGGCGTCTACATTTTCCTCCAGATCGGCTTCAACGTCATGTACGAACTCAACTACTGGATTGTGGGCAACATCAGCGATGAGCCGAGCGAGATCATCCGGTTGGCAAGTATCGTACGGGCGGTAGAGTCGGCGGGACAGTGTGTGAGTTACGGCATTAACAGTACGAGTTGGAGACTCGATGCGGTGGCTGGGTTGAATATGGCACAGTGGGCGGTGAGCGTGTTGCCCGCGTGGCTGGTGGTGAGGAGGATCGGGGTGTTGCAGGATGGAACGAGGGTGCATGAGGCTAGGACGTATGCGGGCGAGGAGGAGAGGGAGAGGCTCAAGCAGGCTGGGCTCAAGGCTGCCGAGTATGATCGCAAGGGGGATGTGTTGTGAGATGAGGACAGGGGTTGGTTTTGGGTCCGATACGAACGGATTGTAATGGTATGCTTCTTGGCGTTTTGACGGCTGAGGTGGTTGCGTGTGAGTGTTGGTTGAGGTGGACGCGATGGGTGGATCGCACAAGTTGTTGTGATGAGTAGCACTTGCTTCGGCGTTGCGGACAAGATCAAAGCTGAACGGTCCTTCACTGGAGCAGCTCAAACTCCGAATCATCGACGCTCCACCTTTCCACCTTTCGTGTCTCGATGGCGGCGTCAGCGCGAACATGTCGACGAACACAGACAACTACAACTCCAGGAGAATGAAAAAGTTTCGCAAGGAACGAATCCAACTCTGCCCTCCAGCGCTCGCCACACTGGAAGCCCATCTCCTGTTCGCCTCAGATTCCCTTGTTACCCATTCGTGTACAAGGACGAGCGACGTTGGCACAGGTTCCAAAGGTGAGGAGCTCTAAAAGGCCAACAAAATGCTCGACCCGCTGAGAACAGGCGACTTTGGTCTAGAAGCACTAGCGTCTTTGGGAGCCAGATTCGCCACCAAGATGGGAATCGACCCGGTACATCCCTTCACCTTTGGCTCTCGCTGCAACAAAAGAAGTCGCAATCTCGCCCTCGCCTTACGCTTGTCGAGGGAACCAAAGGAACAGATTGTTGCGACCTTGTTCTTAATCATCAACTTGGTTCGATTGGACAAGCCCCTTCCAGACGTGCGCCTGGATCTTGGGTACACTCTGAAGTCCCTCAGCTGGGTCAAATGGCTCAATATGATCAGTATCGTCATGATCAAACACGACAATATATTTGCAAGTTCTTGTCTTGTCAACATGCCGTGAAAAACTTTTCTGAGAAGCTATTACCAACAGATGAGAAACAGGTGAAGGACAAGACCAAATGCGAAGACAATGCCAGACGGGTCGCAACACTTTGTGGTTACAAATCCCAATTTCAGAAGCAGCGGCGAAGCACTCCTCGCTGATTTTGACGGGGTGACTGAAAGGGCCGAGGCCGCCCTTGCCGCCCAAGCTAGAAGAGCCGCTAATGCTCTGCCCTTGTGCTCGGCCGGGAGCAGCAGGTTGACCTATAGCAGAGGATCGTTGGTTGTCATGGGCGCCAGCTCTCTACACCGATCGAGGCCAATGATGGCAGGTTGAAAGTCTTGCTTCTCGGTGTGAACGTTCATCAACTGCAAAAGGAAGTCTCGGTTGTGATGGAACTTGGCCTGGTTTGACAGAATCCTGCGTTCATCAAAACGCGAAGCTCACGAAAGAAGAGATCTGTATGTACATGAAAGTGAAGTGCTTCGCACTCGTGAAACAGCTCTGGCACAGCTGCACGCTGCGAGCCCATCCTCCTCAAGGAATCACCCCTTTCCCCCTTTCCTCTCACCTTTCGCACCACGGCTGTCACGCTGCGGCGATTCGATCATGGACCAGAAACAGGTATCTGTTGAATTTCTTCACGGCGTCACGGCATCGCGCAAATGCCAGAGCAACATCTCGGCAAACAGCGCACCGCACGGCAACTGGCTAGGAGCAAGCGGATTCAACGAATGCTGATCCTGCCCCATCATCACTTGGGCAAACTCGAGCCCCACAACATCGGCCGGCAAACGGGCGCTTCTTGCGCGCTCTCCCTTGACGACGTCGTCACCGTGAACCTCCAACGCCGACTTTTGCGCCGAGTTGAGCTGCGCAATCCGATTCGCATGATACAGCGGGTGGTTTTTCCGTCGTTCACCTTCAATTCCCAAAAACGCTTCCACTGTACTAGCTTCGGATGCCAACGGGTACGCGGTATTGCGCCAAACGATCCGCGTGCGTCGGAAGGCTTTCCTCACCGATCCCAGCATATCCACCATCCTCGACCTCCACCACATGATGCGCTCCTCCGACAGATTCTCCAGCAACCCTACCCCCGTATCGATATCGTAGCGTGCCCAACGCGCCAAGTCCCACAGCCCAGAGTTGAAGAGGATCAGATCCGGCTCCGCTTTGCTCCTCGGCAACGGCAGAGCGGGCGAGGTGTGCTGCGCCGAAGCCACATCCCGCAGGTAGGGCTGGAAGAGGTCGGTGACTCGATCCTCAAACAGGCCCGGTGCGTTGTACAGATCTTCGCCGCGCCATGCATCCGACATGTCGGCACCGTACGAGTACACCGAGGTGAGCAGGAAGTCGTATTCGGGCAAGTAGCAGTAGTGCGCCAGTGGGGCGTTGTTTTTGATGGGTGTGAAACCGTGTTTGGGAGGCACAGAGTTGAGACTGTTTCCCCAAGGATGCGACTTGTCCACGGCCTGTATTGTGTGACCCGTGAGAGCGCAGAAGTGCGAGACAAGCGATTGGTCGACCTGATGATCGCCGATCATGAGGACGGTTCGATTGCTGAAAAACGCGCTCAGCTCTTGGACGCTGCTGTCGTCTGCAGAGAGCGCGTGGACGACGTGCGGGCTGATCTTGGAGGGGTCCTTTTGCTGGATGTTGAGGGTAGAGATAAGGGTGCCTAGGAGGTTTGATGTGGAGCAAGCTGGATCAAACGTGCGCCAGGCGGGGAGATCGTTGGTACCGATAGACCAATCGACCCACCCTGGCAGGCTGAATGGATCACATCTTCCCGAAGGAGTGGTGTAGAAGCCTCGCCGCGGCCCGCTCGATACGCTGACGCCGCTCGAGGACCCAAAAGGCGTCACCGAGCAGAGAAGCGAGAAGCTGATAAACGCAGACGAAAAGTAGGTGAGAAGTCGGCCTGCCATCTGTACTCGTGTTTGCGGTGCGTCGTACGGTTTGCCCTTGCCCGTAAGGGGGCGCACATTGGAGGGCATTTTGGTAAGTCGAGTATTTAACCACCGTCGCCGTCAAGGCAGCGAAGCAGGTGTGATGATGTTGGCCGTGGTATGTAACAGGAGACAAGACGGCCAGACTGCCGAAGAACGAACGCAGGAATGTGTCGTCCTGCTGGTTCCTGCTAGTGCCTGCCGCTGACGGAGATCGATACCGGCGGCTGGAGCAAGTCCGCTGAGCTCGTCGGCTCTTTGAGCGTCACGGCGTTACGGAGTAGATTCGGTACAGCGCTGGAACCAATGACGAGCAGAGAGACCCGGCGGTCCGATCGAACAAGACAGTGGACGGAGGTCGGTCAAGTCGCACGTGGCTTGCTTGTCCAAGGGCTTTACGTGGCGAAGAAGAGAGCTGACGGGTGTCGACACAAAGCTGGCGTCCGAGTAAGAGAGTTGAAGAGTACTCCGCCGTTCAGGTCTGACGATCAGGAAACTTTTGCAGTGGATGCAGGAGGAATCCGATACGATCGACGGCGGAGAAAAAAGAGCGAGATGACCGAGGAAACGAGAGAAAGGTTGACCGGTGCGCAGGGTTTCGAAGTCCTGCGCACCGATTGTGCGCTCACACAACAGCTCTCTTGCCTCGCATCCGTGCGAAGATGCGGGGGAGAACCTGCTCCGAGCGCAGTCATGAAATCGGGGCAACCGATGCCTTCGGAATGTATCGGGTTTACGTGAGTTTTTCTTGTTGTTAGACCGCTATAAGTTGCGGTCTCAGACCAGAAAAAGCGATCGAACGACGGCCGACTTGACTGATTGTTGCACGTGATATACTATAGTTCTTGCCATTATTGGTGAATTCAATCAAAGTCAATATCTGACCGCGACAATTCAAATCCTCGCCAGTTGAGCTCGAGAATAGCAACTCCCCGCAACGATACTGCGCTGTGCTGCGATAAATTCAGGAAAGAGGCTGCACATGGCAGTCAAGACGAGAACAAGGTCGTGAGAATGCTCTCCAGAACAAAAGTCCAAGTTGGCAGAAGAGAGGTCAGCCCGTGTGCAGCTCTCAGCTCGAGTCTGAATCAAGTTCAGTCAGTCAATCACCAGTGAACTCGCACTCTGCGTTGCCCCAGCCAAGACACACTGTTGAGAAATCGTGCCCAGCGCCCAAGGAAGCTTTGTCGCCATCTGGACATCCTCCTTACTCTCACCCTACGTCAACAGTCCCACCTTCACATCACCTCAAGGTTAGTATACCCGCCATATTGCACCATTTGCATCAACGACAGATATACAGACAGCCGGCAACGCAGCACGAGCACTCGCCACCAAATTCGACTACATTGGTATCGACACAAATGGAACAGACTACCGTGTAGATACGCAACGACAAATCACCGTCAGCCACCGCAACTCTCTCTACACCATACCATCTCCACTGCATGCTATCTACGTACGCATCGATGCCTCTTAGACCATGCACCCTTAATACGATCGGATGCCAGGAAAGCGTCGCCGAAGTCAGACAGCGGATATGTCGAAACAGCGAAAGAGTTGCATCAGCTGCGTCACATCGAGACGCGCATATGCTCTTCGGTCTCCGAACCACGGATTGCTTGTCATGGCGGAGCTCTCATTATAGGAACGCTCAGGTTGTTGACGGATAGCAGGACAGGCAGCTACAAAAGTGTACCGCATGGAAATCACGCTCGATTGACCAAGGTCAACGTGGCATTCAGGTTGCATGAGGTCCACCGCACATATCTCCACGAGCGGCCACACCATCTCTCGACGTAGGGCGACTCCGTCATGCCACTGCATCGCGTTCCCAACTTCCAACATCTCAACTCGCTCGTGCCAGCCGTCTCATTCTGTCGTCGCATTGCACCACCACCACCCAGCCTTACGCGAAACAGCAGACTGACCACCGCCATCCTCTCTTGTACCATTGCGACCAACAGAAAAGATGTTGCAGATCTTCAAGGAGCTCGACCTTGCGGTCCCCGCTGACGTTTCCGTCACCGTTTCGTCCCGTGTCTTCACCGTCAAGGGACCCCGCGGCTCGCTTACCAAGGTAGGCATCCCATTACCAGCACACATTGACTCGACAACATGACTTGATTCGGCAGCAGCAGCAGCAAAAAATGGCGGATACCTCAGACAATCCATGGCAGCAACACAGAAGCGGAGGATGCATTAGCAGGCATTTACCTCGGACCAGAAGTAGCACGCAGCAAGACAGTATTTCGAGGACAACGAAGAATCAGACTGGAAGCATCCACCGATACGGAGTATTTGGAGAGGACAGTCGTACAGGAAAGCTGGCCAGAGGTCCAAATGGTCGCGCACATTGCTCAGCACCTCTGCACATCGCAGCAGAGACAACAGAACTCGGTATCGACGACTTGCATGCAATTGCGACAGGCTCGCAAGTCTCAAGTGCGCATCAAATGCGGATTGGAGGAGACTCAGGGGAAAGCAGCTGTTCAGGGGCATCCTGGAAAGAGATACACAAATTGCCGCTGCCTTCGTTGCCAAGTACAGAATCAAGTTGTCGAGCTCGACGTGTCAGCACACTTCGTGTCAAAGCGACAAATCACTGACCCTTCTTATTTCTTTCCATAAAACAACAGTCGCTCAAGCACATGAACCTTGACGCCCGTATCATCAAGAGCCCCGCTGGTCAGAAGATCAAGTTCGTAGTGTGGCACGCTGGCCGCAAGCACGCCGCTTGCCTCCGAACTGCCCAGGCCTGCGTTGCCAACATGATCAAGGGTGTCACCGTCGGTTTCCAGTACAAGATGCGTGCTGTTTACGCCCATTTCCCCATCAACATCATCATTGCCGGTGACCAGAAGTCGGCCGAGATCCGCAACTTCTTGGGCGAGAAGCGTGTGCGCAACATCGAGATGCTCGAGGGCGTGACGATCCAGGAGGACAAGGCACAGAAGGACCAGGTGCTGGTCGAGGGTAACGACATTGACCTTGTTTCGCAGTCGGCTGCTCTGCTCCACGGTGCCACCTTGGTGCGCAACAAGGATATCCGAAAGTTCTTGGACGGTATCTACTGCACCGGCAAGGACACTGTTGTCAAGGTCGACGCCTAAAGACAATCTTGTTCTGATTCCTTTCTACGTAGCCCCCGACATTCATCCCGACACGCATTCTGCATTCTCACTCTTACTTTTAGTTGGTCAGAAACCTTTTTGTCTTGCCGCTTCACTACGCTATGTATTGGGTACAGGCTTCTGATTCCCCCCCTCGCACACACGCCTACACCCTGCACACACACAAAAAAATACTACACTCCCGTATGCTTGGAGTAGTTTCGATCCCATAGATTTCTCGGTCTGCGAGAGGCGTTGCAAGGCGAATGAAGGTGTCTGTGGTGAGGCTGCGCTTGAATAAAGAGGACCCTGGTTGAAACACGTTGCAGTCGACTGGCTCTTCACGGCGGACACGCGTACGAGCATCGAACAAAGCTGATATGAGAATATGCAAATTGATTGTCGATGCATGAATCCATGTGCTATAGTGAGAGTGAGAGGAAGAAAGTTACAAGGAAGCATCCTTCGCTCCGCTACCATACTTGGGGTCTTGAGACAGAGCATGCCCGGGGGGGTATCGAATGACGCTTTGAATCCAGCCCGTTGGCGTTGGATACGCAGCACTTGTCATTTTAGTTGGCTCAAGCCGGGGATCAGAGCATGCGGTGGATGCTGTGGTCGGTCAAGTGAGCCAGCGACTTGGCATCCAACGGTTTGGACTCGTCACCGTCCCTCTTTGCCAGTAACTCGGACCACCAGGGGAAGAGGAATTTGTGAACAATCAACTTGAACCAAGGCGTGAACGAAGCTGGATCCAACTCGGTCATCAACGATTTGAGTTCGTCGGGTGAGACCCATTTAGTATCGCAAACCTCGTTCCAATTTGGCTCCAGAGTCACGTTGGCAGTGATGAACAGAATGTAGTCAATCTCGTGTTCTCCCCAGAGGTTGTCCGCATCGCCATTAGGCGCCAGATAGTGAATCCTGGTGAGGTACTGGAACTGATCCAACGGCACCTGTTCGGCCGGAATTCCCAGCTCGTGGTGCAATTTCCGTTGGGCAGCACGACGAACACCGATCTGGTTTGCTTCTTCCAACTCGCCCTTGATGGCCAATGGATGCGAACAGCACGTGTTGGTCCACATGTTGGGGAAAGTGATCTTTTCAAGAGCTCGACGTTGGAGTAACAGTTTGCCGGTGGTGGGATCAAAGAGGAAGACGGAAAAAGCACGATGCAAAAGACCCTTGTTGATGTTGGTCATGAGATGGCATTCTTTCTTGCTGCCATCGCGAAGGTACTTGTCGTCGTGGTCGAGGACGATGCAGCGTTCTTCCATAAGACGGATCTGTTCCTCATCGTAGCCGACCAGCGGGGTGGAGTCGAGGGTGAGGGTAGACGAGGTGGGCTGTGTGGCCGACTCGGTGGCGGTGATGGTAGAGCTCGACATGATGATAGGGAAGAGCCCGTTCGCAGAGTATGTGGTGAGGCAAAAGAGATGGGAAGCTGTCCAAGGTTCGACAAGAGAGTTGACAGGGTTTTTGCCCGCACGAATGCCGCCAAAGCAAAGCAGCAAAAGAGCAACACCGCTCAACAGCGGCAGACGGCGCGCGAATCAGGCCATTCGAATCTTCTCTTTTTCTTTGAACTGTGAATCGGGAGCCAATGTCCCGTTGTTGCGCTGAGGATCGGGAGCAAATCCTTTTTGATCGGACTGGGAGGCTACACGTGATTTTGCAGTCTGTGACTTGATAAAGAGAGAGCAAACGCAGTCTGAAACCTTTTCTTCCAAATTTGCTCTTTCTGGCTGTGTGTGTGTGTGTGTGTGTGTGTGTGTGTGACGAATCACTGTCGATCCTTCTTCACCACCACACCCACACGCATCGCACAACATGGCCTCCGAAACCGCCAGCGCATCGCAATGGGTCTCGCCATCGTCGCGACCCGAGCACATTGAGCAGCTCATCTCGGGGGTTGACCGGTACAACCCTCAGAACCTCGACGTTTTGCACGACTACCTCGCCCAGCAGCTCGATGACGGCTCTTACGATCTGCTTGCCAACCTCGCCATTCTCAAGCTGTAAGTACACATCATTGCGAAAGTAAAGAGCCAATTTCCTCGGCCCACCGCATCGCACGTACCACGAGTGGAATCGCAGGCTCGGCATCTTTGGAATCTCAATCAGCGACACACCACAGTCACATTGCACTGCACCAAGACATTCGCTTGTCAAGGCATCACATAGGAGGAAACACACAAGATGATCACATTTTACCAAAATTGCAAAGCGACTGGTTTTCTGGGAGTGAAGCCCCGGATTGCCGATGACGTGCATCTATATTAGCTCTATCTGATTCGTACCAGGAGGCATCTCCATCAATTGCCGGACGAACTGTGAGGCGGAGCATGGAGACATCTCGGCCAGATTCGCCATTCGCAGCATGGCCAAAAAGCGATCTGCAATTGCATCGATGTGGTCCGTGCCGAGGGGTTCTGTTGCCAATGACACAGGCCCATGACATGACAGCAAAGGAGCATATTTAGCTGACTCATGATGCAATGTTGCTATCTTGCACACGCCTGACCTTTCTGGCACACACAGCTACCAATTCAACCCCGCCGACTTCAACTACGTTGTGGTGATCAACATCCTGCTCAAGGCATTGGTCGCGGCTCCTTTCCCCGATTTCAATCTGTGCATCTCGCTGCTCGGCGAAGCACCGTTGTCGACCATCCCGGCCAAGGCCGAAAAGGAAGCCACTACCACCACCACCACCACCAACGGAGACGAGGCTGCATCTCTCGCCGGCGACGACGAGGAACCAGTGGTAGAGAAGCCTAAGGACGTTCCTTCTGCGGGCCACTTGACGGACCCATTGATCGTGCGACTTTCTGAGCTCAGCACGTTGCTCTTCCAAGCACGATTCCGCGAGTTCTGGTCGACGCTGGCCAGCGAATCCTACTCGGACGTTCGCGAATACGCCGCCAAAATCAGCGAGTTTGAAAATGCAGCACGCAAGGTGGCGCTCAACTCGGTGAAAGGATCGTTCACCTCAATCAGCGAGAAGCGGATCGGTAGCTACTTGAACCTGTCCGGTTCGCAGCTGCAAGAGTTTATCAACGCACAAGCAGGGTGGAAGATCGCTGACGGTACGGTGAGCGTGCCGGCCAACCCAGACAACGAGATCAAGGCCAGCGTGATTCGCGAAGAGATTACACTGGATCAGATGCACAAGTTTTTGGCCCAGGCTCAGTCGCCTCTTCTGCGTGCATAGTTGCGTGGCGTCCATCTTGCTGGCGTTGGATTCAACCATTCGGTTGAGATGATGCCTAGAGCGACCATCTGACCAACCTCCCTTGCAGCATCCCACTCAAAAGAGAAAGCTCTTGACTTGACTACCTCCTCCTTTTTTTCTCTTCTGTACCATATCCCACATGCAATAGTCTCGGCTGACAGCTTCTCATGCATTCATCTGTTATCTTTCAGGCGGCTTCGGACGCTGCTGTTGAATTGAGAAGTCTCGTATTTGCGTTTGATGAGACGAGCAGAGCAAGTGAAGCATTCGATTCAGACCATGCAAAGACCACATTTAGATTTACGAGCCTCTACCGTCACACTGTCTTGGATGAGCAGATCTGATATCGATGACCCGATTGCCGACACACGCAATCCAAGCATGGCGGCTCCGACCCCGGCGGTCATGGATTTCTGGCTCTTTCTCATGTGAGCCACTTCATGCTTTACAGTACAGCGCCGCTGCGTCGGTGTAGAACAGTGCCAGGATCCCCTTTTTGGCTCGAAAGCCGAACAAGCAGAGAGGCCTTACGCTCATCAAGGCCATGGGAGCAAACGCGTCGTTGCTTTCATTCGTAGTCGAGCACTCGGCGATCCCGCTCTGGCCGCTTACCAACGCACTTCTCCATCTGGGCGCCACGACTGCAACCTGGATGCAGATCTGCGTTTTGATACAAAGGAAGTCCATCACCCTGCTTTTGTTCGCTTTGCGCGTAAGCATCCATGAAGAGCGAACGAGTTGTGTACTGTACTTGTACAGTAGCCTAACAGCGCAAGCGCACCCCCAAACCTTGGACCAGACCCGAGAGACGCGCTTTGCAGAAAAAAACAGGGAAACGCGACTCGAATCGAGGCTGCAAGGCACAAGAGCAGAGGACCCTCGGCTGGATTGGTCAGGGCAAGGCACACTGGTAAATTGGCTGTGCTCGACGCGATTTCATCCGTGTGAATGTGGACACCAGTCGAAAAGTGCCGCGTTGGATCCTTTTCCGGTGCAAGCTGGATCTCAGCTGTCAAAAGGCTTTGCGACACTGTTCAGACGCCCCCATTTGCGCGCCTCTTCGACAGTAATGCGGTTTCTCAGCCTTTGGCCGCAGCTGTGTCCCTGTGTGTGTGTGCGTGTGTGTGGTGTGTGTGTCTGTCTCGGGCTGGATGCTGTCCCATTCACGATCCATCCATCCATCTGCGTGCGTGTTGCGTTTTGCGTGTTGCGTCGTCACCACCTCTTTACACGACCGCGGCGCGCTTCGCCCTTCTCTCTCTCTCTCTCTTGCATCGCCGCCGCAAAACCTCAAGCTTCGTTTTCTCTCTTCCCGCCCTTGCACCCTGTTGTCCCACCCGACGCCTTCTTTTTGACCAACTTGTGTGTGTCGTTTCCCCTTCCGGTTCTCCCTCCCCCCCCCCCCTCTCTCTCTCTCTCTCTCGTGTCCAATTCCGACTTCCTTCTCCCTCCCTCTCTCTTTCTCGTGCGGACTTGCCCTTCTACTACCACCATCCTTGCTCCCTTTCCCTCGTCCCTTTTTCTTGCATACAGTACTTTGGCCCAGCATCCCCCTTCTTTCCTCCATCGCATCTGTTCTTCCTTCTCCCTTTCGTTTGTCCCTTTCCCTTTGCAAGCAATCCACCGTCTATCTATCGCACGCGTCTCCCACCTTTTGCATTCTTCGACACCTGTCATCGGGAAGCGCAACCTCCACCACCACGAGCGTGCATCCGAATACCCAA
Organism: Ustilago curta; assembly: GCA_928722295.1. Taxonomy (NCBI): domain Eukaryota; kingdom Fungi; phylum Basidiomycota; class Ustilaginomycetes; order Ustilaginales; family Ustilaginaceae; genus Ustilago; species Ustilago curta. The sequence goes on along the minus strand of CAKMXH010000017.1, from coordinate 364,700 downwards.
TATTAAATTTTCATCACCACAGCCGCAGGGTCCATACGTAGATCGACATTGCCGCTTTTCATTGCATAATACCCGTTCCCTCCGCATCATTTTGTTCTGGGCACCATCACCACCTCTCTCTCCCTCTCTCTATCTCGCTCGGCGACGTCACCACTCTCAGCAGCTCGGCTCAACATAGAACTGGCGTACGACTGGTATGGAATCGCACAGCCTCGACGTCGTCCAACTTGTTCTCCATCTAAGCACGTTATTTCTAGCGTAGCCTTCTCCTAGCACAACACCTCGACGCTTGCTCTCATCTCATCAACGCTTGCTTCGCCGGCCTGTAACACCCACTCGCTTCGTCTACCTCTTCTCCGTCCTGTCCAACTGCAAGACGTTGATCTACTATTTGCTGCCGAGCATAGGTAGTCTTGCCCCTCACATCGATCCAAAGCCCAGCAGGAGGCTTTCATGTCTACAGTCGTAGCCACACAGCTATCCTGCATTTGACCCTCTTCATCCTCGATCGACACCTGCAAGCGGGATTGCCTCCCGTCACCTCCTCCGAACCTCGGCTGACGCGGTGCATTCCCGCAACCTTTCTGTCATCCCAAGGACGATGCCAGACGGTGCTCAAGTCCTGCACCGCTCTTCCAACGTCGATTCCTGCTCGCTCTCGGCACCGTTCGTCTCACTGCGCATGGAACACAATCACGACCCAAGGCCTCCACTCGTTTCCGGAATCTTTGACGTGCCAACCTCCTCTACATCGCCTACCGTCACTGGTCCTTCCGGTCTTGCACACGACAAGAGAGCTCCGTCGGTCTCCTTGTCCTTCCTTCCGTCACCTCCATCGGCGCACGCAACCCAAACCGCATTCGTCGCACCACAACCCATGCAGCCTTATCCGCGACTCATGTCGCCTCAACCTCCCGGCGAGCCTGCCGCCGCACAAGGGAGTGGCTCAGGCGCCCGCTCACCTTCACCTACAAGACGATCCTTCAACTTTCCCATCGGTGACCCAGGCGAAAGGTGGAATTCCATCGGCCAGGTCTCCAGCAGCACAAATCGAGGCTCGGCCACCTTATCACAACGCAAGCCATCTCTGCACTCTGGTCTTTCCACATCAAGTACCGCCGCCGAGCCCTTCCTCGGCTACAACGAGCTCTTCTCTCCCAACGGCACCTCCAGCCTTGCCCCATCCGAAGCCTCCAAAAGCGCCAACGCAGCTTCGCTCTCCACCTCGGATCCCATGAACGTCGCCTTTCGATCGGGATCTAGTACCGATTCAAGATCCGGGTTCCCACTATCGACCAGCAACGAGCACGATCTTATCTCGAATCGATTCGGCTTGTCACCAGGACACTATGCAACGGGTGCACGCGACGAGTTCTCCGGTCAGATGGCAGCCAACCCTCGCAGCGTCGGTCACGATGACTACCATACCCGACCATCCTTCGGACCGCCCACTGGCAACCCAATGCTTGGTATGCATAATTCTGGCAATCTCAGTCCACGCAGCATGATGCAGTTGCAGCACCAACACATGCAGATGCAGTCGCAGCTTCACCATCAACAGCAGCAGCAGCAGCAGCAGCAGCATCAGCAACAACCTTCCCTCCAGTCTTCCCTCGGACCGCCACAGCAGCATTATCAACAGATCGGCCCGCAAGGCAGCATCGGCAACGCAGCTGGCATCGCAACACAGGGCGGTCCACCCGAAGAGATCACCACCGTCTTTATCGTGGGCTTCCCAGACGACATGACCGAACGAGAATTCGCCAACATGTTCCTTTTTGCCAAGGGCTTCGAGGCATCCACGCTCAAGATTCCAGCTGGTCTTGGCGCTGTCGGACCCAATGGGCGCCTATCAGACGGTAGTGGACCTTTGTCAGCAGGACCTGGCGGCCCGTATCAGGCCGTCAACATGGCAGGCTCAGGAGTTTTCGATCTTGGAGGCAACGCAGGCCCTGGGTGGGACGATCCGACCCTGCCTTTGGCACTCGGACGTGCGGGTGCGAGCGACCCTTTCTCGTCCCTGTCCAGCATACCCGGCATGGGTATGCCAGGTCTAGGCGCTGCAGGCGCCGCCAACAGCGCGCAAGCCGCCGCCGCTGCAGGCAAGATCAAACAGATCATCGGCTTTGCCAAATTTCGCACACGCGCAGAAGCGCTCGAGGCTCGCGATGCACTCAACGGACGCAAGGTGGACATGGAAAGGGGCTGCGTTCTCAAGACCGAGATGGCCAAGAAGAACCTTCACACCAAGCAGCGTCCTGTTCTGTCCGCGCCTGGATTTGGAGAAGCCGGTAGCGCGTCCATGCCGCCTCCTCCTCCGGGCGTTGGTGTGGTTGGGTCCGGTGCTGCATCCAGCAGTGCGGCTGCCGGCCAGTCTGTGATTCCTCCGTACGCTCTCGGTGGGCCATTCGATCCTCGCGCTGGTCCGCAGGTCAACGCTCCTGGTGGGCAAGCGGGGCCTTTCGGTCCATTTGGCAAGAATCCTGGTAGCTTTGAGCCTTTCAACGGCCCGATTCCGACGCCAAGTGATCTTTTGTCGCCTCTCGAGATGTTTGGAGGCCCTGAGTTCTTTGGTCAGGCTGGACCCCCGCCTCTGCGTTCTTCTGTCGGCACCTCGGACCAACACGGAGGGCGATCCGCCCCACCCTCTCAGCAAATGTCGTCACAACCGCAACATCAAGCCTCGACAGGCGCAGATAAGTGGGGCGGCTCCATGGGACCAATCGATTACTATGGACCCGAGAGCGGCAATGCTCCTGTATCAACGCCATCGAGAGTCCTTCAAGGAGGCGTCACGCAGGGGTTAAACGCACAGGGCGGTGCGCGACCCGATTGGCCTGCTGTTGGCTCACCGCCGCCAGGCCTTTACAGTGCTGCCGCGGCTGCGAATGCGACGGGAGCGATGCAGCGACCTGGCTTCCAGAGACAGGGCTCGCGGGGCACATCTGGCGCTGAGCAGGCTGCTGCAGGACCCGGGTTTGCGGCAGCACCTGGAAGCGTAGGCAAGCCCGAGGAGGGTTCGAAAGCCGACAACCATCGATCCAGCTCTACGCCCTCCTCGGCGGGTGCGGAAGCGTCGACAGTGTCAGCCACAACGGATGCTCAGCAATCTTTGATGTCGACGCGCTTCGGCTCGCTGAAACTTGGCTCACCTCCTGCCGATGACGATGCTGTGAAACTGCAGCAGCAGCAGCCACAACAACAACAACAACAACAACAACAACAACAACAACAACAACAACAACAGCAGCAGCAGCAGCAGCAGCAACAACAACATCAGCAGCGGGCATCGAGCCCAGACCAGTCAAGCCCTACAGTCGGCCGCAACGTTGTAGGCGACAACCACCCTCCTGTCAACACGCTGTTTGTTGGCAATCTGCCGAGCAACGCTTCGAGTGCGGTCCTCTCTCAGATCGAAGACCAGCTGCGAGCGGTGTTTGGCAGTTGCCGAGGCTTTCGACAGATCTCGTTCCGCCTCAAGTCGAACGGACCCATGTGCTTTGTTGAGTTTGAAGACGTGCACACGGCCACCAAAGCCATGTCGGAACTCAACGGACACTCGCTCGGCGGAGCCATCAAAAACGGCGGTATCCGTCTGAGCTTCAGCAAGAATCCTCTGTTCCGGATGAATTCCAACTCGGCCATGAATGCGGCGATGAACGGTGGTGGTGGTGGTGGTGGTGGTGGTGGTGGCGGCGGCGGCGGCGGTGTCGCAAGCGCTTCAAGCTCTGGATCGCTTTCTCCACCCGACAACAATGGCAGCGCTCATCCTGGTCCGAGCCTTGGTTCAGCGAGCGAAAGTCTTGCGGCTGCGGCGCGTCGTTGATTCCGAAAACCGAGTTTTATTTTTTGAACTCCTCGCGAAAGGGTCCAAACGCCAAAATTTGGAACTCTGGTCTTGCACACCGCTTCCTTCTCGACAACCAGCATCATCTTGACCGTCAACACGATTGCAGAGCCAGCGCTTCCATTTCCTTTCGCTTCGCCTTGGAACCATGCCAGAGTCAGCAGATCCGTTCGATTTTGACATTGATGCGGTCAACAATGTCGAAGAGACGGCATATCGAGAAGGCTACCAACAAGGCTTTGACCACGGCGCACTACACGGCACGTTTGAAGGGCGCGAGCTTGGACGCGACAAAGGTTTCGAGCTGTGGGAAGAGGTTGGATTCTACCGAGGCATGGCGGAGGTGTGGAGGGAAAGCTTGGAACAGGCCGATGCGGCGGGGCACAGCTCGCGGAAGCAAACCAAGCAGATCCAACACCTGTCTGGACTCGAGAGGCTGATCTCTTTCTTCCCCATGACCAATACGTCTTCGGACCCAACCCTCGATCTCGGTCAAGCCGCAGCAGACGAGATTGCCGATAGCGCCAATGCCGACGCAGAAGCCGGGGCGGATGCGGACACGGATGCAAACAACGATGACGAGCTGGCTCAACTCGACATGTTGACGCTGCTGGAAAAGATCCGAGCCAAGTACCGGTTGACGTGTTCAGTGTTGGGCGTGCCATCGCAGCGGCCGTTGTCCCTGGCGGAACTTAGCGCGGCGTTGGATGCAGACCAAAGCTCAGATAGCTCCAAAGCTGAGAGCAAGACGGTGCTCGTCGCAGGCAAATTGGTGGACCCTTCTCAGCTCAAGTATTGAGATCTCGGCGTTCCAATCGACCTCTTTATACCCCTCGAAGCCGAGGCACAACCGTGCAGCATTTCTGTCGTTAACCTTTCTATCCTTCATACGGACCAACAATACCTTTCCAGTCTATCGGATCCTTTTTTCCCGTCACTGCGTCTTGTTTCCTTCAGCTGCGGACTGCATTCTCTTATACATACCCTAAGCATTCTCGGCACACTCACATATTCCACTCTGGTTCGCAATTTTTTCAGTTTGTATTGGGGATATGGCTTTTCGTATTTTTGCTCTCGTTCTCATGGTTCGATTTTGCTCTCTGTTGTACTTTGCAATTTATCTCGTGCTTCATGGTCACCTGTTTTTTCCCCGCGCTCTGCTTTGCTCTGTGGTACCGTGTAAAGGGTGAAAGTGGGGGTTGGACTGTTGTCTCGTGGACGGCATGGTCGATGAAGGGTGGCTTTGTTCGAGGCTGGGCTGGGGGGTTTAACTTTTTCGCGTTTGATTTTTGAGACCTTCATTTTTTATTTTATTTTTTTCGTTTTTGTTTTCCCTCAACGGCTTATGCCTCAAACCTGGCTTGCAGACAACATGGCCCGATAGTCTTGTAAATATCGTTGCTTCTACAGCCCAGTACAGGCAGTCAGGAAAGCTCTTCTGCGTCTGCCTCGTCACTTGGCCAAGTTGCTAAGAAAGAAGACGAGAGTTGAGTCGATCAAAGCAGGTGTAGGAGGGAGAGGGTTTCTTTCGCGCGAAAAATGAAGCGCGCGTCCATGCAGCTCAGACAAGTGACGAAAATAATTTATTACCAAAAACCAAACGTGGGGTCCCGCAGCGTCCCGCCCGCTAAAAGCGATGCACGAGCGGCGTTGAGCGACCGGTGCAAGTGCAGCAATTAACCCGCAAAGACGTTTGACCCGAGCGTTCGATTTAACCGGTGCTCGTCCTCGCTTTCCCCCTCCCATCGAAAGCTTGTTTGTTTGTTTTTTTTTTTTTCTCCTTGCCTCACGACTACCACAATCCAAACCTTGATCCCGTTTCGATCGCGATCTGAAACCATGTCGCTCTCCGCACTCCGAACCGCGTTCCGCGCTCCACTGCGCACCCGGTCTCTCGCATCCTACCAAACAGCTTCGGCACGCGCTCCTCCCCGCTTCTATAGCACTACGTTCTACAACACCGACATCGCCAACCTCGACCCGGACCAACTGGAGCTGCGCGAAGCCGTGTCCAGTTTTGTCGCTGCCGAGCTCACCCCGGAGACCGCCGCGGCGATCGATCGGGACAATACGGCACCGCGTTCGATCTGGACCAAGCTCGGCGAGATGGGGTTGCTCGGTATCACTGTTCCCGAAGAGTACGGTGGATTGGGCAAAGGGTATTTGGACCATACGATTGTGATGGAGGAGCTGTCGCGGGCGAGTGGTAGTGTAGCCTTGAGCTATGGTGCGCACAGCAATCTGTGTGTCAACCAGCTGAATCGACACGGAACGCGGGAGCAGAAGGAAAAGTATCTGCCGGATCTGATTAGTGGCAAAAAGGTGGGCAGTTTGGCCATGAGCGAGCCAGGAGCAGGATCGGATGTGGTGAGTATGACGACGACGGCCAAGAAGCAAGGCGATCGGTACATTTTGAACGGCAGCAAGATGTGGATCACCAATGCGCCGATTGCCGATACGTTTATCGTGTATGCCAAGACGGATCCCAAAGCCGGATCCAAGGGGATTACCGCCTTTATCCTCGAACGAGGCATGAAGGGTTTTGACTTTGACAAGAAGCTCGATAAAGTCGGTATGCGCGGTAGTGAAACGTGTCAGATCCATTTCGACTCGGTCGAAGTGCCCGAAAACAACGTCCTCGGCACCGTCGGTCGAGGCGCAGCCGTCCTCATGTCTGGACTCGACCTCGAACGTCTCGTTCTCTCGGGTGGACCCCTCGGTTTGGCACAGGCTGCATTCGACTACTCGCTCATCTACGCCCATGAACGCAAACAGTTCAACCAACCCATCGCCCACTTTCAACTCGTTCAAGCCAAAATCGCAGACATGTACACAAAACTCAACGCAGCCCGCTCCTACGTCTACGCCGTAGGCAAAGCCTGCGATAAAGGAATTGTCAGCAGAAGTGACTGTGCAGGCGTAATCCTCTACAGCTCCGATCGTGCCGTAGAAATCACAACAGAAGCAATGCAGATGCTCGGAGGCAACGGATACACCAACGACTACCCTGTAGCTAGGTTCTGGAGAGACGCTAGACTGTATACTGTCGGCGCGGGCACACAGGAGATCAGAAGAATGCTCATCGGTAGAATGTTCAACGAGCAGTTTGCCGGCTAGACTTCACACGCGAAAATTGCAATGCCATCGACGTCGATTCCACACAAAACACCCGCAGAACTAACCAATCGCTAGAATTCTGAACCACCCAAACCACAAAAGCAAATCGCCTCTTTACGACGTAGGAGTATTCCTTCCGCCACTCAACAACGCCATCAGGTTGGCACCGTTGATGGCGTGCGATCCGACATTGACATGTGCCTGCGCCTGCTGGGCCAGCGGAGGCGACGTAGGACCCTGAGCCGCGTAGTACGGAAACTGTGTAGCCGCCGGAGACTGAGATCGTCGGTCTGCCGCGCCATTCCCGCCGCCGGCGCTTGTATTCTGACCTCCCGGAGTGCCCGGCATGTCGTAGGGCGATCGAGGCGGCATCGGCATGCCCGGTGGGAAGCCTTGTCCCGCCAGCACCTGCTGTTGGATTTGCGGCGGCATGCTCATCAGCTGCTGGTAGAGCTGCGGCGGCATGCCGGGCGGAGGAGGGTGACCGCCGGGGAAAGGAGCAAAGCCAGGAGGGAAGGCGCCACTGGGGCCACGCGGTCCACCGGGAACACCCATGGGAGGAGGAGGTGGCATGTTGCCCATCCCAGGAGGCATCGGTCCTCTAGCCAGGCCGAGACTGGCGGCGATATGCGGCGGCATCTGCTGGAAGCCACCGGGACCACCGGGACCGCCCATGGGGGGACGAGCCAGCAGACGCGGGTCCATACCCGGAGGAGGTGGACGGCCAGGCATACCGCCAGGGAAGCCACCAAACCCTGCCAATCCGGGAGCAGCGCCAGGCGAGCCAACACCCGGTCCGCCTGGGCTAGTAGGACCGCCCACTTGCTGACGAGGATTGTTGTAAGGGCTTGCCGCACCACCGATGGCTGGCGATTCGGATCGCTGTTGTTGCTGTTGCTGTTGCTGCTGCTGCGCCTGCTGCGGATATTGAGGATATTGCTCGTGTTGCTGCTGGTGCTGGTGCTGCTGAGGAGGCATCTGCTGGTGGTGATGCTGCCCCAGTGCCGAAGAGGTACTCGATTCTCGTTGGTGCTGGTGGTGTTGCTGTTGCTGGTAAGGCAGAGGCGATCGAGCCTCCATACCGTGCTGATGTGCCTCGGACGAAGACGGTCCTGGCGAAACAATCCTTTGGGCGCTGCCGTCTTCGCCGTTACCACGTCCCTGGGCGCGCAGAAATTCCTGGAGCCGATGGGCCGACTCCGCATCCGAGCTCTTGCCCTGTGTAGGCGTGCCAGCACCACTGCCAGCACCGCCTTGCAACATGGCCATAAGCTTCTGCATGCTCTGCTGATCTGCGTCTGAAACGTTCTTGCCCGAAGCATCCTTGCCATCGCCCTTGTCACGGATCGAAGTCTTGCTAAACAGCTCCGAAATGTTGATCGACGACGATAGAGCGTTGGGAGGCGACTGAGGGCTTTGCACATTGTTGGCCGTCGCATCCTTGTCTTCAGAGCCCCGGCCGCCCATAGATTCGAGCATCTTTTGCTGTGCGGCAAGAGCGGCAGCTTGAGGGTCACGCGGAGGTGCGCCTCTACCGTCAAAGAAACGTGCAAACCGACTGGATCGGACAGGCAGGCCGGGCGGAGCTGCTCCATCGGCACCGGGTCCTCCATGACTGTTCGAAATGCTATCGTAGAGCGAAGCACCTCCCGAAGAAGAGCGCTGGTTGGCAGCAGCAATCATCTCTTGACGAATAGCGTCCAGCTCCGATTGCTGAGAAGCCGCTTCACCGCCAAAGCGGTATTCTCCGGATGCATCCCGGTCGGTGCCGAAGCGAGCCCCATCCAAAGTGGCAGGATTCTCAGCCGGCTCAGGCTCACCCCTAGCAAGCCTTTCACGACGTTCGCGTTCCTTCATTTGCGCCTTGAACGCCTGAATACTGTCCACGGCACCTGCTGTGTCGTCGCCGCGCGAGTCATCTAGACCATCTCCGTCCCTGCGACGGCTACCAAACTGGCCAAAAGGAGCCCGGTTGTCGATGGGCAGAGGCTCAGAATCGTCCTCGAGCCAGGCGGGGTTGTCGTCAGCGTCGCCAGCCCAAGGAGCCCCACCCGAGCGCTGAGCACCTCGTCGCTCGCTGGGGCGCAGACGATCGGATGCGATGCTCGAAAAGGGACCAGCACGGTCTCGGTCGCCAGGCCTTCGCCAATCGGAAGCGGTGTCGGCACCGCCTGTGCGTCGGGTGCGGGGCGAGTCGACGATCTCTCCCTCCTCGCGGCTCTCGTCAGCGTCGAGACCACGTTCAGCTCGTCGCCTGTCGCGAGCAGGATCGCGCCTCCTGTCGTCTGGAAGCATTTCGCGCATTCTGTCCTTGCCGTAGGAAGCAGAGCGCTCGCCCATGCCGGATCGACGACCTTCGCCGAGAGCATCGGGATGACCGTCTCGAGGAGGACCACGGCCGCCGGGTGTGCCTGCAGGCTTGAAAGTGCCACTTGCTGAGATCTGCCCGAAGGGGTTCTTTCCTGCAGGTGCGTTTCGGCGTCCGCTCACTTCGCCCAGACGGAGTCCCTCGCCGCGGTCACGGTCTTCGTTTCTTCTGCCTCCAAAGCGGGCACCGGCACCTTCCCTCCTGGGACCGAACCCTCCCAGGGCGCCCCCGATGATGCCATTGTTGTTGGCGCCATCGTCGCCTTCAGCCGCGTGAGGTGCTGACTCTTCTGCGTGCACTCGTCGTGGCGTGTCCCGGTAGTTGTAGGTGGATTTATGATGGTAAGGTTCCCACTCTCCGTACCAATCGCGGAGAGTTGCCATGTTGGCAGGTCTGGCGACCAAGGCGGAGGCGCTGTAGGCTAGCAATGTGCCTCTGCCGTAAAGACGAGGGCAGTTGGCAGGGCGCTCATATTTGACTGTTGGTTGAGCAGGAGCGTCATGAGTGACGGGCGACTTGTGGGCGGCTTGTGAGCCATTTGTACCGAATGGATTGGGTGGTAGTGCTGCAGCTGGTGGTGCTGCTATGCCGAGACCAGGCGGAGGTCCGGCTGCCATTATTAGGGAAAGGTTGTTGTCAGAACAAGTGGAGAGGCAGACTAGGATTGTTCGATTCCCTAGTGCCTTTTGCCAAGGTGCTGATCAGTAGTTGAGAGTGGGTTGCGGTGATTGCCCGAATGCCGGAACCCTATGCGAAGTGGCCTTGATTTCTAGGTGATAGGTGTGGTAGCAATAATATATGTCTTGGTGGCAGGTGTTGATTGTCTGCGATGGTCAAGATAGGTAGATCCAAGTTGCAAGCTGCAGAAGTAGGGAGCGTCGAAAGGCTCGAGTGATGATAGCGAGGCAAATCCCGCGAGAGCGAGTGTTTGCGTATAGGTGCCAATGTGTGACGACAAGAGAGCGAGTGGCGTTGGATCACTGAAGACGAGTTGCAAGACGAGATGGTGACAACTGGTAAGCGCATGTGAGTGAGTGAGTGAGTGTGTGTGTGTGTGTGATTGGACGAGCGACGCTACAGCCAACTCGAAGCGGCGCCGCGCATCTCTCTCTGTCGAAAAAGGGCTTGTTTCGTACGGTGGCTGCGTCGCCTTCCGGATGCGCAATTTCAAAACTCGATTTTTTCTTGCGAAGAAGCGCGCGGTTGAAGAGCAGCAGAAGCAGAAGCAGAAGCAGCAGCAGCAGCAGCAGAGTGCGCTCAAATCTGGGCTGTCTGCGCAGCAAAACGTAAAAGGTTGGCCTCTGCGCAGCAGCGTCAATTTCAAAATCCATTCGATCAATCACGAATCGGGTCTCTCTTGTCGTGATCGAGGTAGGCCACTCGCCATTCAACACTTCTTTTTTTTGCTCGCTCATGTTTAAGCATGTTGTTTCAAGGGGCAGAACTACACCTCTGATTCGATGGGGACGAAAAGATGTCTTGGGTTACAGTAGTCTTGATTCAATTGCGGAGGATGGCATGTCCGGTCTCGAAGCTGAGATTTCTGCGCATGGTTGCCTGCCTCTCTCAAGCGGTGCCCGTCTCCTTCCAAGGGTACTCAAACGGGGGGTCATCCTTACGACGCCAGAGCTTCTTCTTCTTACCCGACGAATCCTGAGCCCAAACTTCGACGCAGTGCTTCTTTCGGAACTGTCGAATGAATCGAGGATCCCACAGCTCCGACGAGACACCCAAATCCTTGCAGCATCGCATCAGGGCGTTGGATTTGGCACCTTCCGAAGCGGTTGGCACGCCGGAAGGCTTGAAGAATTCCTGCTCGCCTCTAGCCGTGGCGACAAAGCGTCCTTGGCAGATGAGCACCCATTCACGGCTCACGATGCCCTGACCCACGTTGGTTTCGCTACGAGGTGCCATCCCCCATCCGCCTGGTCCAAACGCCTTGTTGAGGATTCGACGGTACTTGATCTCTGGGAGATAGATGAGTCCGTCTGGCTTGATCTCGACATCGGCCTCGTTGACTGGTGCCATGAGAACCTCAGCCGCCTCTCTGCTAAACGAGCGCTCGCCCAGCCCGGCAAAGCTGGTTCCCCACTCTTCTGAGATGTTGCTGGGCGGCACGGACGTATCGCTCGAGGAAGCAGGTCCCGTTGACGTACTCATGGAGCGCGACGATCCTCCGTTCGAGGGCGTGCCGTTGCTCGACGATGATCCGCCATTTCCTGACGACGACCCATTGACCAGGCCAGGGGCAGCTACACTTGGGCTCACCTCAGGCTCAGCTGGCTGAGAAGCAGGTCGGCTCGAATGGACGGTCGGGTCGTTGGAATTGCCCGTGGCTGTATATGGCTCTTCCGGTTCATCGGCTTTTTCCAGCTGCTCGCGCATCGATTCAGGCAACGGATGCAGATCCTTGAGGCCTGTTCGTGCTACTGGTTGCTGCTGCTGCTGCTGCTGCTGCTGCTTGTTGGGAAGGCCTCGACCGCGTGAGCTGAGCGTCGGAGCCGATGCCGAGCAGAATGATCGCGCCGATGCTGTAAGAGAGCTCTGTCTTAGGGCGCTGCGAGCGACTGATGCCAGCATTGTCCTCATTGTGGATGGGGAAGGATGGGTCCAGCTTGAAGGTAGAGGCTCTATCGATCTGGTAACGAAATTGGGGGGGGGGGTGTCAAGTAATCGTGCTGTACTTTTTCTTGCTTTGAGTTCGAGACGGGACGTTTCCCGGGACGAGAAATGTAAATCGATCGTTTGTGATGGGCGAGGGAAAGAAGAAGATCTTGTCTTTGAAGCTCTTATGAAGTCGGGCGTCGGACCATGCTCAGACATGCGAGTGCGCCAGGAAAGTGACGCCACCAAAGCAGCTTGACTCTCGTGTGGAGGCTTCCTCACCAAAAACTTGACCGTGCCAGAGCGCACGCGAATCTGTTTGCACAGTATCCTTCTCGCGCGAAAGGAAGCCTGGTTCATCCAACACGTCAAAGGTACGCGCAGCGGCTGGAAGGAAGGAATCACACAATCAAGCTTCTGTTGGCAACCATCTACAGTACAGTGTACAGTACAGTACACCGCGTAGACAGCTTCTGCAACATTACCAAGCCATCTCTCGCGGCTCCATCCACGGTCACTGTCCAGCAAGGCCCGCACGGAGCGCACCTCAGCTCGTATCGCAATAGTGTACGGCGCAGCACATCGGGATCCGTCAGCCTCGCAGCCTTTCTAGGCTCGTTCCCACGCACAGACATAGCCTCAACCCACCATGTCGGATCACGAGGCTTCCGACCCTACAGTGGCGGCCAAAGAGCCAGTCAGCGCTGAGCAAACTACATCACCAGCAGCGGAAGCATCACCAACGCCGGCAGCAGCTTCTCCGCAAGCACCGGCTGAACCTGTAGCGAGCAACCTCGAGGACACTCTCTTTGGCGATGACGACGACGACGACGGAGAGGAGCAAGTGCGCGCGGTCCAAAGAAATAGCAGCCAGAAAGACGACGATGCTGACGAGCAGACTGCGCGAGCTGATGACGACGATAAGGAGGAGGAGGACGACGACGAAGACCAAGCCATCCGCCGCAAGGTTCGCCGACCCAGACAGCGTGTCGCATCGAATTCCGCTTCTCCGCCTCCCACCGGCTCCAACGGCCTGACCGCGCCTCCACCTCTCGACCCATCCTCACCCGTCCGTGGAGTCGACGACCGCTCCGACCGATCCTCCCGCAGCGGTAGCCCGTATGGTCGAGAAGGCTCTCAAGAGATGGACGAGGATGCACGCCGCCAGCTCGAGTACAAGGAAGACGAAGAGGAAGACCTCCAGCCGGATGACAATATCGAGGTCGCGCACCTGGCGCTTCCGCAACTGCCCGTCCGAAGAACCAAAGAGCACTGGCTTGCAAGGATACCGCATTTCCTGCGCTACGTCACCACGCCCTTTGACGCCGCCACCTGGGACGACGAGCAGGAAGAAAAGATGCTCCTGGAAGAAGGTTTCAATGCAGGTTTTGCCAACGACGTTGCCGCTGCAAGTCTGCTTCGAACCTCCAACACCATCCGATGGAGATATACCGATCAGGTGGACCAAGACGGTGCCAAGGTACCCGAGTCAAATGCACGAATCGTTCGCTGGAGTGACGGCACCATGTCGTTGCAAGTCGGGAGCGAAATGTTTGACGTTACGCAGCAGACGGAAAAGGGTCGTGTTTCTGCCGTCAATACGGGCACCAACACGCCGCAGATGGGTTCCAGCTCACAGACTGCCGGTCCGTCAACGTCGTTGCTGAGCCAAGCTACGCAGAGCATGCCCATGGGTTCGAGCGGATCGTCCGACCGTCCCGCCCAGTCTCTGTCGTATCTCGTTGTGCCGCACGAGCGCGAACAGATCATGGAGTCGCAAGGTCCCATTGCAGGTTCCCTCGCTTTCACTCCTGCCGATACGCAGTCCGAGACGCACCGTCGCATCGCCAAAGCGCTGCGTTTCCAGAAGACCGCGCGTGTCGTGGCTACTGCTGCTGGCGCTGGCGCCTTGGATCCCGAGATCGAAAAGGCTCGTATCGAAAAGGAGCTCAAGGACGCCGAAAAGAAACGTATTCGCGAACGTCAGAAGGAAGACCGGAAGAGCGGCAAGTTTGACGATGACATGTTTGACGTCGATGCCCGTCGTAGAAGCCGCTATGTTTCTGGCAGGAAAGCCGGCGCGGGTCCACGCAACGACTACAGCGACGAGAGCGATCTCGGCGGTGCCGCCGACGACATTGGAGGTCGAGGTGGAAGCAAGCGCGCTGCCGCATCCCAACGATACGCAGAGGATGACGACGATGGATTCATTGTCGATGATGAAGGCGACGACGACGATGAAGACGGTGCTGGTCATGGCGGAGGCGGGCGACGCAAAAAGAAGCGCTCTTCCGACGATGAGGATGCGATGGAGGTCGACGATGAGCCGGACGAGATGGAGTTGGCCGAGCAAAAGATCGAAGAGGCGGAGAGGGCCAGGAAGAGGGCAGCTGCTGGCGAGTCGAAACCGCGCAGACCCGAACCGGCGTTCTCCTCGGACGAAGACGATCAGGATGCTCAGGGTGACGACGACGCTGCTCCGTCGAGTCAAACCATTGCGAAGAAGAAGCGCATCGTCGAAAGTGATGAAGAGTAGATCTTCCCCCCCCAGCCACGGTCTGAATTCGTGCACTTCCAGGCCCCAACGTTTCTGAACCAGCCTCACTTTTGTCATAATAGAAACACACACGATGCAATCCTCCTCGTCACTCAACCGGCTCGAACCGCAGCCTGAATCTCGTGTGCCTCGCCACAAGACCCACCCTGAAGCATAAGAGTGAAGTGACCTTCCCCCAAATTCCCCTAAAACGCCTCTCACAACTCCAGTCTCGACAAACATGCACACGGTCACGGCCAGCTTTCTTGGGAAAGTCATGTATTCTGTGCAAGGGCGACACCGGGGAAAAAGAGATGTGTAGATGTGATGATGGTGCGGATGTGTGATGTACAACGCGAACAGAGCCAACCTTTTGCGGGCCAACTCGGAACGCAAGACCGATATTCGCTTCCTTCACACCCTTGACTGTGCTCTGCTTCTTCTTAATGCAGAGACGCAGCCGAGAAGGCACGATGGTGGGTCCAGTTTTTTTGGGAAGGATGATTGAAGGCGTTCGACGATGTCATCCATTTGCAGAGTTGTCGATCGAAGGTCGCAATCAAGAAAGGTGTGTGAGATATGCTGGTAGAGACGCCGGGATTGGAATGGCCGACGTCAAACGAAAGTGCAATAACGAGAACGCGAAACAAGAGAGAAGAGACATCGAGACGGAGCCTAGCATGAAACAAGGAGGTTTACATGTTTAGGCGGCGGCGACCTTCTTGCCGGCGGAGCCAGTCTGGAAACCGTTCTTGGCGCGGCGGCTGACGTTCTTGAGGTAGCGCATGCGGCCAGTACCGGTGGTCTTTCTGCGCTTAGCCTTCTGGCCCCACTCGTAGGAGCGGATCTTGGCCGAGGGGTAACCGCACGAAGCGCAGACCTTCTTCTGACGGTGGAAGGCACGGGCGTTGCATCGTCGGCAGACGGTGTGCGTCTTGGTGCTGTAGAGTAGAAGCAATTAAGGGTGTAAATGGTGAGCGAGCCGCTCGATACTGATAGTGAAACGTGCAACCGACCCGCACACTGCATCTTAGGCTTGTTGTTGTGTCCGTAACCGTGATCGCTGTTGACACACGTCTTTCTGATCTGCTCCGTCCTTCATCCATGCGTTATCTATCCTGCTCCAGAGAAGCACGCCGTCGCGCTCTCCCGTCACATGTAGCGCAATGGATAGACTGGCTGGGGTGGGGCCATCTGGCATATCTGAAGTCTGCATTCTTGATTAATCGATGACCGATAAAAAGCATCCCCGTGCGATGCTGTGGTTCTGCTGTATGATCTCTCCGTCCGCCCCCAAGCCAGTGCCGATGTCGAAACCTTCCGAACGTGTGCATACCTGAACTAGAATCTTCCAACTTTGATGCTCCACCTTTGATGCAGTGCCAATGTCTGTCGAAATATGATGTCGAGTGATACTTACTGTCGCTTACCGAAAGAGGTGGTACCCTTCGTCATCTTTGAATCGGGTGTAGAGTAACGTGTTGGAAGATGGGTCGATAGTTAGACACGGCTTCGGACTTTGCGATAGAGAATGCCGGCAGTACTATGGACAATCCGACAAGTGCGATGCGATGAAAAGGTGTTGGAAGAAGGTCGAAAGTTGTAGAAGCGTTTGACCGTGCAAATTTGCGTGTTCTGTCGAGGATGTGTTTAGAGCCTAAGAACAAGCTTCTTCGTCACTTTTGAACCGAGGCAATGGCTGTATCAGAGGTTCCGACTAGCTCTGAATTTGCTGATGTGGCTGTTTATCCAATTGATGATGGTGTGTAGTCGCGAAGCAATGGATCAACGTGTGGGGAATTGTCGAGTTCGTCGAGAAGAATGATGCTACAATTGCTGACAGCCTGGAACTGGCAAGCTACGTGTCGATTTGATCGCAGTGTCGGATTGTCCAGAGGAAGTGTACGCCGAAGTGTCGAATGCCGAGCTTACCTTGGCTAGAGTATGTCTTGAGAGTTACTGGTGGGAGCAGAGAGAAGGTGCGATGGCGACGAGCGTATTCAGACCTTGGCTGGCTTGCTGCCGCTGATCCGCAACGTTGGCGTGGGGCTGCGCAATTGCTGCCTCTCCGCTCTTCATCCAATTCTTCACAACTGCTCAGCAGTCTCGAGCGTCTTCGCAAGGCTCTGCAACTAACAGCAAAAAACAGCAGGCGAAATTTCCACTCTACTGCCGGTTCAGGGCAAGCACATGGTCACGTGTCAAAAACTCCCACGCTTCGACCTTCTCGACAAATTATACGCAGCTGGAGAGCGCGCTGTCCCCGTCGAGTCTCAGTTTCAAAAGTTTCCTCAATCCCGGTCTAGGACGAAAGGCAGGGTTTTCGACTCAACTTTGAATGTTAGTTTGTCGAACTCGCGAAAAGAGACTCTGCGAAACGACCGCAGGTTTGGGCGTGTGAGTGAGCCAGAGGCAGGCGGCAACAAGGCTGACGTCGAGTGCGGGTCTGATGTAGGTCCAAGTCTCGAGGCGATCGTTCCTTCCTATTCCTCCAAGTCAACCCTCGACCTCACCGCATATATATCACATAGCGTAAGTAATCACATATCAACATCAGCAGCACAGTTGTCGTCATCAGCAGAGCAGGAGCAAGGACGAAACATGGTCGGCTAGCATATGAGTATCGGCACAATACGGCGCAGGTTTTGGAATTCGATGGAGAAGGTCTTCGCACCGATGGCAATGTCGCTATCACCGTTGGGGACTCGAGAGGAGAGCAGGCATGCTCAATCGACCTTGGGAGATACTCCATAGCACCGCTTCCAACAACAACTCCATCCGCTAATTGTTCGACTATAGCATGCAGCAATCCAGCAACGCAGCACTTTCAGCATACGCAGCCTACTCTCCAACCGAAGAGATGCATTGATCTGGAGAACTGTAGCAGAAAGGGATATCGGAAAGGCGTACTATTCGAGGAATCCTCACCAGCATTGGGAGAGTGACGCCACGGCCTCGTGCGATTTAATGAAGAGAGAGAGAGAGAACTGCATGCCGACCTCTTTCCACTTTTGCATCTTGCTCCTTCGACGCTCCGACTTTTCCGCCTCGTGCTCTACAGGGACCTTGCCTGCGAAAGTTAAGCATCACACGTGATACTTACTGGAGGCCTTCTTTTCAACCCACCACCCACCCTTTTCCAACTCTCCCCTTGCACCCGACAGAACCATGGCTCCCAAGGCTAAGAAGTCGTCCCAGGACAACATCAACACCAAGCTCCAGCTTGTTATCAAGTCTGGTAAGGTCGCTCTCGGCCTTAAGAGCGCTCTCAAGAACATGCGCTCTGGCAAGGCCAAGCTTGTCCTCATCTCGGCCAACACCCCCCCTCTCCGCAAGTCCGAGATCGAGTACTACGCCATGCTTTCCAAGACTGCCGTTCACCACTACCAGGGCACTAACGTCGCTCTCGGTACTGCTGCCGGTAAGCTCTTCCGTGTCGGGTAAGTTTTGATTTCATTACGTTGATCGCCTTTTTCAGAGAGCCAAGTTTGGTTCGATTCGATATGCTTCTGTACACGACTGCTAACCACCATTGATTGGCTTGGACTTGTTTGCCCACCTCCTCTCGTTGCAACAGTGTCATGACCATCCTCGACGCTGGTGACTCGGACCTGCTCTCCACCGTTGCTGCTTAAAGTGGCTTTGCATACGCTTGATGGGCGATCCTTTGCTCTTGTAGCAACGTCCTCTTCGTGTCTTACGGGGCTTCTTTCATGTACATTTATAGTCAACAGGACGATGCCGGATGTTCTGTCTGGTATCATTCACACCTCATCCTACTCCCCCCCAAAAATGCAAGTCTTGCATACAGGTCGTCACTCTTGCTTGCCACGGTCGTCTGTGAAAAGTTCAAGTGTCGGCCTCATCGACGGCCGCGTTGGCAGAGTATGCAAATCAACGTTGTCGCCGAATCATATTTGGAAGGAGTTTGAACAGATTGGGGAAGATCAACCACCGCTCGTTGGCCGGTTCTCGGCAGGCTGATATGGCGGTAAAGTGTCGACACTGGATCGTATCAACGCTTCTTGCCGAGGTGCCGTCGATAATGTGGGACGATCCGCATGAGGTGCGGTGTTCTGCGAAGCTGTGCTGGACGGCGTCTTTCGAGGTTGTGCACCACCCATCCTTGCGATCCCGGACACACCAGCGTTGGAGTCTACGTAGGCCGCGGGCGAAGACGTGTTGGTGCCCATTATCGTGGTTCTGTGGTCAGTACTAGTTCTTCGTGAGAGCCAAAGGAGCTTAGTCGTAAGCCATTGGGGCCGTCTCCAACGCGAGGTCCCGGTATCGCAAGCGTTCGAAGACGATGATGGGGTAATGGCCTGCTTTGCCGAGAGAGTGGAATTTTCCGGGCTCCTCTGGCCCAGTGTTAGAGAAGGTCTCTTTGCACATTGCAAAGCTGATTTTTCAGGCTCGGCGTAAGTCGGTTCTGTGCTACCACCACAACCAGCCCCGCGGACCATTGGGCTTTAGCTTGGTATTTGCTCGAAGCTATGTTGCGACCGGCGCCGACGCCAACGACGGCGGCGGCCTGCGTTTCCGAAAACCCAACGATGCCGGCACTAGCTCGGCAAAAGGAAGATGCAAGAGCGACTACTCTTTTTGACAGGGTGACATTCAGTAGTTACGGGCCGCCAAAAGTCACAGATGAGAATACAAGTGGCTGGGGGGCGGTTGTCGTGTGATCTTCCTGGAAGCTTCTCTCAAGGACTGCATGAGAGGGTGGGCGGCGATATGATCGCTCAAACGATGCATGGGGTGTAAGCCGAACAGAGGCTGGTCACCACCCTGCTTTGCTGGGTAGCGAGAGAGCAGCGCCTCTGCCACGCGGAAAAGAGGGTGATGATGACGAGCACATTCAGGTGGGTAAGATCATTAGCGAGCACTTTACTCCACGTCACAACGGTTCGGCGAACTTTGTTTATTTTAGGCTCAGGGTCACCATGTCTGTCAAGAGCCGCAACTCTTTTCAAGTGCACAGCTAGCCGCGGCGTGCCTGAAAAATGACGATGAAAGCATGGAGGCAGGTGGTGTCTGATGGTGTCCGACGATCAAACGTAAGGACGAAGACTTTACAACAAGCTGCCAACAGAAGCACGCTTTGCAGTCTGTGCATGAAGAGAGTGTGTTCCGCGTACCGCACCGGACACCGCCCACAATGCAGAGCCGGCTGCTTCGCATCTGCAGCAAACCTTTTTTTTTGCGCGGCTTCTGAAGCTCGCTGAGTACGAGAATCATGCTCTCACGCCACTGCTCCATAATCTGTCGGGAACAAAGTTATATGAACAAGCCTCTTGATTCGGAAAAGCTGGAAGCCAGAATGAGATGACGCTAAGGACAAGAAGCAGTTGTTCTGTCAAGCTACAGCTGTCATGCACGGTTCACGGTCAGGGCGTAAGACGGTCTCATGTCGAAGGGGACGGGCGGCGAGCTTGCTTGCTTGCTTGCTTCGATTTCGCCGTTGTCCACAGCTTTACGAGTTGCAAAGGCATTTGAGCAAAGAGAGAATGGGTTCTTAGGGTGTAGTGTGTGTGTGTGTTGGCTGACAGGAGGTGTAAGACAAAGCCGCTTGCTTGGCGCGAAAATAGCGGTGTTGGCCCGAGCCGCAAGCGAATTCTTTGCCTGTCTTGTGTCCAATGCTGAGTAGTCTTTCTCCCGGGCCGTCGCGACTCGGCTTGCAGTCAAAAATGTAACGCTTATGACCGAGTGACTGATTTCATTTGGGATTGAGCTGCAAAAGCCACTTGGCGACTGTAATTCAACCCAACGCTCTCAGATCACACACGCACATCCACGCCACGCCCACACGCAGACGCATGCTCACACATCACATCACACACACACACACACACACACACACACACACACACACACAACACCCCACAATCACAAATTGGTCGCTGCTTCCGTTACTTCTTCATCCTCACTCAACACTTCTGCTCTTCCTCATCGTCTCTCCTTCTGCTCAGCTCTCGTCTTTACAAAACCGCACCGGACCTCGTTCTCAGCTAGACAGACAGAGCTTGACGACCGTGGCATCGACCTTCGAACCCTTTCTAGCGACGCGGTACGTAACAGATATACCCACCTGTTACTCGTTCGATCCGTCTCCGCTTCTTCTCCTCGAGCCTCGATCATCGGCATTAGGAAAACCATCGTCCACTTTGCGGCGTTCGCAGATTCGATCCCACTTCGCATCAACCAGAGTAGAGTCTTGCTCGGAATCTTCTGTTGCATCCTCTCGCTCGCTCACTCTCCTTTTTGAATCTACGCTACCGCCGGTATCAACAAACTGTGAGCTTGAGCACGCATCGCTTCTTACGCTGTCGATCAAGCTTGCTACTCTGGCCAGCGTCCCACTCGCTCAATCATCACAAGACCTTCGTTAGGTCGCGTCGCTGCTGCACCAGCGTCTACATTCTCTCTTCGAAAGATTACTGGCTTTGCTGCAATCTTCTAGGCGCTCCATCTTGGCATCTTTTTCCGCCCAGAGGCAAGCGGCCGTCCACCTCAAATCTCTGCTACACAGCGCGTCCATTGCTACTCCGCAGAAATCTCATCGTGTTGGCGTCTCCACCCACTCCCCCATACAATCACAGCAACCATGTTCAAATCATTCGGCAAGATCATGGGCGGCTCCTCCCGCAAGGGCAAATCCAAGCTCCAAGACGGCGACGACAGCGTCGAGGCTTCCAATGGTCTGTCTGCCTCCGACTCTTCCAACCTGCTTCGCGCAAAGAGCAAAGACTCGCTCGCTGTTTCTGAAAACGGTGCCGGAAGCTACCCCAACAACGGCTCTTCCAACCCCGCCAAGATCGAAAAGCGAGGCGGTGTCAGCCGGCACGAATCTCCTTTGCCCTCTCCCTCCCCCTCGGCACGCAACGTGCTCGAAGGTCAAGACGACACCAGCGAAGTCGGCAGCCCTGCCGCAGCCAGATCAACACCAGCTTCGGACGCCGCCGGAGCATCCTTGTCGGCCAACGATGCAGCTTCTCAAAGCACATCTGCTCCTACCGCCAACACAATCCTCTCCAATCCGCTCGCACAGGGCGGTAGCGCCGGCTTTGTCGGCTCCAACAGCAAAGCCTCGCAGGCTGCCGGTGCCGGTGACCAAGTGCGTACGTTCGACATTGACGACATGATCTCGCGTCTCCTCGAAGCAGGCTACTCGGGCAAGATCCCCAAACCGGCGCTGAAAAACGCAGAGATCACCGCCGTCTGCCAAGCCGCCCGCGAGATCTTCCTCTCGCAACCTACACTCATCGAGCTCAGTCCACCCGTCAAGATTGTCGGCGATACACACGGCCAATACCACGATCTGCTTCGATTGTTTGAGATGTGCGGCTTCCCACCCTCTGCCAACTACCTCTTCTTGGGAGACTACGTGGATCGAGGCAAGCAGTCGCTCGAGACCATTCTGCTGTTGCTGTGCTACAAGATCAAGTACCCGGAAAACTTTTTCCTGCTCAGAGGTAATCACGAATGCGCCAATGTCACCCGAGTCTATGGGTTCTACGACGAGTGCAAGCGTCGCGTCAACATCAAGATTTGGAAGACGTTCATCGATGTTTTCAACACCTTGCCGATTGCTGCTGTGGTAGCGTCCAAGATCTTCTGCGTGCATGGTGGACTGTCGCCCTCGCTCTCCAACATGGACGATATTCGACGCATCGAGCGGCCGACGGACGTGCCCGATTACGGCCTGCTCAACGATCTGCTCTGGTCCGATCCGTCAGAT
Organism: Ustilago curta; assembly: GCA_928722295.1. NCBI lineage: Eukaryota > Fungi > Basidiomycota > Ustilaginomycetes > Ustilaginales > Ustilaginaceae > Ustilago > Ustilago curta. Next base: position 342,490 of record CAKMXH010000017.1, on the reverse strand, counting down.
ACGGCCTTGGATTGGGAAGACAACGAACGCGGAGTATCGTACTGTTTCGGAAAGGCGGTGATCCAGCAATTTTTGGCACAATACGACTTTGATCTCATCTGCAGGGCGCATATGGTGGTGGAGGACGGCTACGAGTTTTGGAACGAACGGACGTTGGTGACGATTTTCTCGGCTCCCAACTACTGTGGCGAGTTTGACAATTTCGGCGCCGTGATGAGCGTTAGCGAGGATCTGCTGTGTGCGTTTGAGCTGCTCAAGCCGTTGGATGGCGCGGCGTTGAAGAAGGAGATGGCTAAGAATAAGAGGAGGAGCCTGTTGCAGCAGCAGTCGCCGCCGGTGAGGGGAGGGCAGTCGTATTAGGCAGATGGGCGAGTCAAGCGGGGGGGGGGGTTGGGGAACTGGTGGGGATAGCGCCGTGCCGATCGGATGGTTGGAGAGGCAAACATGAAACATGATACGAAAAGGTCACTAGTTTTATTTCCTATTTGCTATTGAAACGGTCACTTTGAGCTTTTTTTAACGAATGGGATGGCGAGGGTGCGAGTGGGCGAGAGAGTGATTCTGCTTCGCTGGAGTGGTGCGAGGAAGTCGTTAGGTCATCTTGACTGCAGCCTCGTCGTCCGAATTCGGCTGTGAGACGGGTGGCTCTTGCTGGTCTTGCGCCTCCTGCGAGTGGTGGTCCTCGGTCGGGAGGGTCAATAAATGGCCCATTCTCTCGACCTTTGTTCTGAGATATTTCTCCAATTCGGGTCCCTTTGTAATCGATGCGCCGATCATGGTTGTTCCGGAACGCCTCAACACATGGTCGATGTAGGAATCGCCCGAATCGCTGCCGCTGTCGCTTTCGTCATCGTCATCCGACTCGAATCGGTCTTGCTGGTTGATAATGTCTTCACCCTGATGTCTCAACCCGGCGGTGGTTGGGTCGAGGTCCGATTCCGACTCGGTTCCAGCTTGCGAGATGATGGATGCATCCAACCCGCCCAGGCTGAGCTGTCTAAACAGCGATGAGGTTTTCCTCCCACTCGTTGGCGCTCGACCGGCTACACGAGCTGAAGCTTTACTCTTTGTCCGTTTACCATGCCTCCTCTTCAACCGCTTGCCAAACTTCCACACCCTAGGAACCATGCCCACCCTCTCCACCACCTTGACACCTTCCGCCTCCAACGCCTCCATCTTTTCCGGATTGTTGGTCAACAATCGACACTCGTCCACGCCCAAATCGCGCAAAATGGCCGAGGCGATGTCGTACTTTCGAGCATCGGGTAGATGGCCGAGCAAAATGTTGGCCGAGACGGTATCATGTCCCATGTCCTGCAGGTTGTACGCCATGAGTTTGTCCAACAAGCCGATTCCACGGCCCTCTTGACGCAGGTAGACGATGACACCGCGGCCGAGCTTTTGAGAAGAATGGCCGGAAGGTTTCGACGTATAGGCTTCAGAGATGAGTCGAATCGCTTCATCCAGCTGCTCTCCGCAGTCGCACCGCTGACTGCCGATGGTTTCGCCGGTGAAGCATTCCGAGTGAATCCTTACCAACGGAGCTTGTGAGTCATGATCGTGACTGTGATTGTGCGACGGCGGCGGTTGAGAATGTCGTGCAAGAGGCTTGGAGGCGACCTGAAAACTCGGCCCCAGCCTGCCCACATATGCACCTCGTACAATGCGTTCCATATCCGTCTCTTCAGGACCCCACACTTCGTCGAGCGACTTGCTACGCAGCGACTGCTGCTGGTACAGCGGATCCGACTCTTTGAGCGGTCGACCGTCGTCGCCCATCTGGGTACTGCCTTCGTCGTTCTGGTACGGATCGATAACGAGGGCCAAGTGCTCCTTGGTGTCGTGCGTGTTCTTGTACAGATGGCAGAAAATCTCACCGTGCGGCGTGGGCACACGGGTACGGGCGTAGCATCGAACACGGACGGGTGGCGGACGGACGATCGATGAGATACTGGGCTTGCCGAGCGGCGTGCTGACCTGTGCGGGCATGGACGCCAAGGTCTCAGCTGCGGGTGTGAGCGGGATGTGGGACGGAGGAGCAGCCGCAGCAGCCGCAGCGACAGCTGCTTTGCGCTCATCGAGCGCCTGGGCGATGGTGTTGGCGGGAGCAGAAGGTGGAACAAGGACGGTCTTGCCTGCCTGATTGCCTGGCTGGTTGAGAAGTTGCGGCTGTGCAGGCTCGTCGCTAGCACGGATAGTGGACGCCTGTGTGACGGCATGCTCCTGTGAGGCAGGTTGAGGAGCTTTAGCTGCTTGGATCTGAGCCTGAGCTTTAGCACGCTTCTGCTCCAACTCGTTCTGTTGCTGCAAACGGACGCTGCGAGGAGCTTGTCTGCTGGCGTAAAAGGCTCGTTCTTCGTCTGTGACCTCGGGAACGGGCTCGATCTTGATAGAAGAGGAAGAAGCAGCGCTGCCGCCAGGGACCGGATCTTCAAAATCGTCAAAGTCACAGTTTGCATACGAGCCGCTGGCTGCGGAGAGTCGCCGGGGTCGTGTCTGCAACGAGCGGGATGGTGCTCCCGAAGCGTTGGGAGGAGGATCCGAAGCCGCCGCCGCCGCCGCTTTGCGCTGGCTAGCAGGCATCTGCTGTGACTTGGAAGTATGAGCATGGCTGCCAAACGAGTGGTGGAAATGGTGACGGGTGACGTGAGGACCGGAGCTCAAACTAGCGGCCAAAACCATGGGGTCGATGGGCGGCCTTCGAAGAGCGTTGAGCGTCGAGAGCGGTTTGAGCTTGGATGAAGACGATGACGACGAAGCGTAGCTGGGCTGATGCGGGAAGGATGAAGGTATGGAGGTGAGGGCATCGAGCAATTCGAGGTCGCCCTGTGTGACGGTGGAGTGAGCGTTGGCGGTCTGCATCCTGTCGAGACGGAAGGGTTGGGTTGCAGACGCAACAGCATGCATGCCTAGGCGTTGACGTTGATTGCAGTCACAGCAGATGCGAGGACAGATCCAGGCTTGAGAGTATGGCTAGTTGATGGGAGAATGAGACGATGGCGTTGATGGAGATAGAGAGGAAGAAGGAGGGAAGAGAGGCAGGTGGAAGCAAACTTGAACACGGCGAGATCGGATATGACAGAACAAAGTGGACCGGCCCAGTCGAGCGAGCGGGTGATCTTTGTGTGCTTTTCCTGTCCTATTGGCTGCTTTCCAGTAGTTATTCACACGGAATTACAGTAATTCGCAGAGCGATTTCCCAGTAAAGGCTTCCTTGCCCTTTGCAGCTCTCACCACCAAGCAACAAGTTGTGCACCATGAGCAAGATAGCTCACCGGTGATGATCAAGGAAGATGGTATGAACTGCAACATTACGTTATGATGGAGATGCTCAAGTAGGAGGGAGGACCGCGGCCATCTTCCGTTCCCGCAGCCTTAGACCCGTAACTTAGAGCCCTCGCGGATTCAGACCCGGACTTCGGCTTTGTAGTTTTTTTGTCCGAGATGTGAGAGCGCGGTCGTTCGACATCCAGCCGCCGTCGAAAAGAACGACTTGCAGCTTCCGAGCTCTAGACTGGCTGCTCTCATCCAACAGGCACTTTCTCGTACGAAATAGTGCGCCTCGCTTTTGGCCGACGCGCATCGACCTGAATGTGAATCTGTTTCAGATGACGATTGAATCTTTGTCGGTTGCAATGGAGCTTGGTATGCTGCTACATAACTCTGTCTTTTGATATACTCGTCAAGAGATGGTCCCAGCTTAGAGTCGGGTCTCCTCAAAAGCGTAGAAGGAGTGATAGCAATTCGACCTGCTCAGAGGCAACGAGATCAGCGTGTGTGTGTGTGTGTGCGCGATTCGCGGTTTGCTCAGCTTTTTGAATTTGTGCGTTTTTGTCCTCATAGGCTCTGCTCAGAGAGAGGGAGAGAGGCGTGTGCCTTTTTTGCGTTGCGTTGCGTTGTGTTGCGTGCGTGTGAGTTGGGTTGGTGTTGGTCTCCCTTGGTTCATTTTTTTTTCGCACTGTGTCTGTCTTTTCAAGTCTCAACTGTCTCAAGTCTTCTTTTGATTTGTGCCTCAGCCGCACTCAACACACTCCACACTCACTCACTCACAATCCCATACAGCACAACAACACCCTTTGCAACCACCACCATCATCACCGTCATCCCCTCGCAACATTTTCGATCACCACTCATTCGTCTCGATCGCACCTAAATCACATCCGATTCCGGCTTCGATTCACTCGTCACATACACCAAAGGTTTTCGATCGTCTTGCTCCTCCTTGTTGCCCACATACAATCAATCATCATGTCCGGCCTTCGTGACATGTCGCGTCGACAAGACAACTACAAGGCAAAAGGTGTCTTCAAGCAGGATGAGCTCCGACGCAGACGTGAAGAGGCTCAGGTCGAGATTCGTCGTCAGAAGCGCGAAGAGTCGATGGCCAAGCGTAGAAATTTGAACATTGGCGATGACACCGACGGAGCAGACTCGGACGACGATGACGCCCACTCCGCTGCCATCGATGCTCAGCTTGCCGACGAACTTCCAAAGATGATTGAAGATGCCATGAGCGATAACCTCGACCGTCAACTCGATGCCACCACCAAGTTCCGCAAGCTTCTTTCCAAGGAAAAGAACCCTCCCATCGAGCGCGTCATCGCTGCCGGTGTCGTCCCTCGCTTTGTCGAGTTTCTCCGAAGTCCACACAGCATGATCCAGTTCGAGGCTGCCTGGGCACTCACCAACATCGCCTCCGGCACCTCGGATCACACCCAGGTCGTCATCAACGAGGGCGCCGTCCCCGTCTTTATCGAGCTCCTCTCTTCGCCCGTCCTCGACGTTCGCGAGCAGGCCGTCTGGGCGCTCGGTAACATTGCCGGTGACAGCCCCAAGTGCCGTGACTATGTCCTCTCTGCCGGTGCCATGCGTCCTCTGATCGCCCTTCTCAGCGAGAATCACAAGCAGAGCATGCTCCGCAACGCAACATGGACGCTTAGCAACTTTTGCCGTGGCAAGAACCCTCAGCCAGACTGGAACCAGGTCTCGCCCGCTCTCAGCGTCCTCACCAAGCTCGTCTACTCGATGGACGACGAGGTCCTCATCGATGCCTGCTGGGCCATCTCCTACCTCTCGGACGGTGCCAACGAGAAGATCCAGGGCGTAATCGAGTCCGGTGTCTGCCGTCGCCTCGTAGACCTTCTCACCCACCCATCCACTGCTGTTCAGACCCCAGCTCTTCGTTCCGTAGGCAACATCGTCACCGGTGACGACTATCAGACCCAGGTCGTCATCTCGTCCGGTGCTCTTCCACCTCTGCTCTCGCTCCTCTCCTCGCCCAAGGAAGGCATTCGCAAGGAGGCCTGCTGGACCATCTCCAACATCACCGCCGGTTCCTCGCAGCAGATCCAGGCTGTCATTGACGCCAACATCATTCCTCCCCTCATCGACATTCTCCAGCACGGCGACTACAAAACCAAGAAGGAGGCCTGCTGGGCTATCAGCAACGCCACCAGCGGCGGTCTTTCCGAACCCCAGCAGATCCGATACCTCGTCTCGCAAGGCTGCATCAAGCCTCTCTGCGACTTGCTCCTTCTCTTGGACAACAAGATCATCCAGGTCGCCCTCGACGGTCTCGAGAACATCCTCAAGGTGGGCGAGATGGATCGCGAGGCTGCCGGTGGCGATGCTCCCAACGCATATGCGCTTCACATCGAAGAGTGTGGTGGTATGGTCTCGATCCACAACCTCCAGCACCACGAGAACCTCGACATCTACAAGAAGTGCTTCTACATCATGGACAAGTACTTCCCAGATGACGAAGCGCAGGAAACGGGTCTCGGTGCTCCTCAGGTCGACGAGACCGGCGCTTTCGCCTTCCAGTCCGACCTCAATGCTCCTCAGGGTGGATTCAACTTTGCTCCCGCTCAGAACGGTATGCAGCAGTAAACAGGCAGTCCACCAGTGCTTCAAAGATCATGAGCTCATGATCTAATTGATACCAGATCGCGCCCCCCTCCGACTTGCATCCAGAGTAGCTCTTCCAGCACCCTCTGCAGCAGAGTACGTGGCGTGCTTCCGCAATCCCCACTAAAAGGTAAGTTTGCGGGCTTCGCAATCCGAAAAAGAAAGACTGCGAGCCCTATGCGTCAAACGTTCTGAGTTACTCTCTCTTCCCCGACCAAATCCCCCCCCACACACACACACACAATGTCGATCTATACAATGTAATCCACCCCCCATCCATCCATGCATGTCACTTTTGTTTTTGTTGTTCTGTCTTCCTACAAGCTATCGTCTCCCCGCTGCAATGCCTGCTGTGCGAGTTTGCTGAGATAGGTTTGAAGAGTGAGGTGGAGAGGTGCGGGACTCGGACAGTAAAGGGTGAAGTGTGGTTTGTTCAAGGGTCCAAATTGCACGGACGTTGTTTCTGTTTCTCGACAACAACTATTTTCACGCTTGTCTGCTTTGTCGGCTTCTTCTGGTCGATTCTAAGCATCTTTACTATCGCAGAACCCAACAGACTGGTCTATGAACCACTCACAAGTTGACGGATATGAGCAACCTGGCGAGCAAAGTCAACTCGCGCTTCGTCTCGCAGTCCGAGATCGATGCGCGTTCTTCCAACTCAACCACCGCGGGGTCTGATGCCGACTACGATCCGCGGTCGCTCTACGAGCGCCTCCAAGCGCACAAGGAGGCCAAAGATTCCAAGTACGACGAGATGTTCAAGCTCTCCAACCAATTCAGGGGGATTGATGAGGGCGAGTCGGAATTTTTGGCGCAGGTAGCTGTGGAGAGGAGGAAAGAGAGAGAAGAAAGGGAGAGGAGCGAAAGGGAGGAACTGGAGCTGTTTCGACGCGCAAAGGCAGGTGTAAGCGTGCAATTGCCGTCGGATCAGATCGCAGTCAAACCAGTGGAGAAGGATGCAAAGCAGGAAGAGGCAAACAAAGATCAAGCTACGACAGTGCAGAGCGGTGCCGCGAAGAAGAAGAGAAAAGCACACTCAGCAGCCCTATTAGGAGTGGTAAAGAAGAAGCCCGCCAACGCAGCAGCAAAGTCGACGAGCGAGACAGCAGCAAAGTCCTCCTCTACTTCGTCTAGCCAAACACCTTCCTCTACCGATCCCCGCAAGACATCGACAAAGCCAACTTCAACCACTTCAAGCGAACCAGCACCGCCAGCGAAGCCGAAAACACATCACATCGGCGCTAAAGGTACATAACACTCGTCTTACAAGCGCAACAAACCACCTGGCAATGCTCCATGATACCCACCTTTCTCACAAGAAAGAGAATGCAATTGCTACTGCGTGTATAGTGTACAAATGCATAGATGACGACAAGCCGGAGTTTCAAGAGACCCTAGATCGTGTATATCTGGAGCAGAAACTTAGAGACCCGTTGTGGCTTGTGTTACAATAAGGGAAACATTGGGAGAGGGACGAGAATCAGACGCTGCCGGCCTTCGTTCTGTCCAGGCTCGGTCTCGTTGTGAAGGGTATAGCTCGATTCAGCGAATGAGCTCGGCGTCGTGATGAAGAGTTATTCGAGACTTCGGAGCGGCGTTCGAAAGTATCGCCGTCTCTGCCCTCGTCATCTTCCGCTACATCCTCGATCACGCTCGCTGCCAGATAGGTCCTTTCGATGCGCGGATCCGAAGCAGGCTCCGAGCTCGAGTCTGAACGGCTCTGACTCGACAAAGGAGCCAAAATCGGCATGTAGCCTTGCATCTGACTCGGATCTGGATGAGGAAGTCCAGAGCGAAAGTCCGGCAGCTGACCCGGAAACATGGCTCGACTGCTCGATGCAGCAGGATCCGTAGATGTACCAGCGTTGAGGTCATCGCGGAATGGAAGGCCGACCCCTGTCTGATACGGTGGCATGTCGTGACGATGGCGCGGCCTCGCAGTCGGCTGAGAGAGGCCCGGATGTGGCACCGACAGTCGCTGCTGAAGGTTGGGGGAGGCCAAAACGAAAGCGTCATGCATGACGCTCATTTGCGCAGACATAGTGGGCATATGATGAGCAAAGGCTCCGGTCCTGGCAGCAATAATACGTTGCTCTGCAGGCGTAAGCGTCGGAATCCTTGCAAAGAGCGCAGAGTCTGAAGGTGAGCGCGAATGTGTGACTGGTGCGGTCCTCGACCCGCTCGCGGAAGGCAAGTAAGGGAGATGTTCGTGGCCTGACGGCTCGAAGTGAGACTGGACCGGAGGCGACATCACAGCTGGACCGGTGCTAACAGGATATTGATGAAGGGACTGGACCGCACCCATGCTACGATGACCGTCTGGAATTGTTACCCGCGCTTGTTGCAGCTGATCGTAGCGAGTCCCGTACACCAGTCCGCGTAGGTTTGTTGGAATCGTAGGACCGATACCTGGCGCTCGAATGTGGAACAGATCGTCAAAGGCCTGCGAAGAAGACAACATCGACGAATCACCGCGTTGAAATATTGCTGACGGATGATTTGGGCCCAGCGTTCGTTCGCTAGCAAGCTCGAGTAGCGACTCGTTGCTCGACAACGTGGGTGGAAAGGGTGGCGAGGGATCGGAAACGGGCCGCTGTACTTCCTGACTCCTGGGCGTAACGTTCGGAGGATGGCTGTGGCAGTTGTCTGTTTCGGCAGCACATGGAACTGGGGCTGGCCTCATCGGAGTCAATCCAGGAATGTGGATGGGCGGTCCTCCGAGCCGCTGTGACCTGTGAACGCTGAGTTCTTGGCGCAGAGTAGCAGCGAGCGGTGGGACAATGCCATGGCGCAACAGCAAAGCTTCTAGAGCTGCGTTGCGCTCGACAAGCTCAGCAACGGTCTCCCTTAGGATCCTTTCGCGTTCCTTGCGCCTCTCACGAAACAATCGACTGGCGCGAGCGTTGGGAGTGATCCAGTCGGTACCGACCGATTCCACCGGCGATACATCTTCGACCATAGGAGTTTGAGCTTGACTGCTCTCTTCCCTTTTGACATCCGCATGACTGGACTCCGGCTGTCCGCTTGCGAATGCATAGTCGGAATGGATCAGGAGTGGACTCGAATGATCGGAGCTCACTCCGTCCGAGCACTTGGTCGCCATGTTGATGCCGTCGCAAGTGCTGCGCGTCGCGTTTCCCAACAAAAGCCGCCGATAGAATATTTGCCGTCGAACGTCGTCACCGCCAATCCAGCCTGGATCCAGTAAAGACCAAGTTCGGGAGGGAAAAGCAGCTGGAAGAATCTGCTGAAGTTATCGAAAGGGTCGTTTGAGAAAGCGCCGCCTAAGAAGGTGCTTGCAGTCGGATTACTTTGACTTGGAAAGAGGAGCGAGGCGTAGCTAGACAGGCAGCTCCAAAAAAAGCCGAGGAGCTTGAAGACGAACGATACTTATATAGACCTTGCTGCCGCCGGTGAGAGATAGAGCAGCTATAGACTCCTGCTTGCTTGCTTGCCTAGGCAGGATGACGGCACTTCGCCACTGTGCGGGGTGGCGAAAGACAAAGGTGGTATAAGAGCTTCAAGGCGTGGTAACTCGGGCGGAATTGACCCTTCTAGGAATTCAATTCCGCTGTGCCCATACTACTGCTCAGCCCCCACTTTTGCTTCCACGAGGATCGAGTTTCGTGGACCATAGTCTGGGAACGAGTTGCGACGAAGAGCAGGCATCTTGGCGAGGTCCGGCGACTGTCTGTTAGGGGGTGCAGACGGGCATCAGTGCAGATGAGTTTTCTGAGCAGAGCAGGCCTTCTGATGCGACGGAAAGTTTCCGGACTGACTTTTTGCTCAGAGAGATACTTCTTCTCGATGAAGCTTTCCAGACTGGCACCTTGCTTGCTCTTGGCTGTGTTGGTGCAAGAAAAGGAGGGAGAGGTACAACCATTCCGGAGTCTGACGAGTTGACTGGCCCGAGGCTAGAGCGCAGCAATGAAAGCGAGAGCTCGTAGAGCACAACATTTAGTTTGTTTGCTGTACCATACCTGATGACCTGTTGTCACAGTGCTTCACTGAGGCTCTGGACGGGGAGTCAGCGCCAATGCTAAAGCACCAGACGAGCTGTAGCCGAACGCCAAGGAATCCAAGCCGGATCGGAATGACGGCCATCCATGGAGAGGCTGAAGAGCAGAAGAGCTCCCTTAGGAGATTCACCTGGTCAGAATGCCATTCGAAGGGCGCGGAGTTAGGCTACTGCGGTGCATTTGGGAGGCTCCTTGCATCGGAACATTGCTGTTCTTGCTCGTGACGGGAAGTCAAGGTCGATACTGGGAGGTGCGTTAACTCCGAGCTCTGGGGCGGGATTTGGGGAGCACCTCGAGAGAGCATCGGAAGCGGGGGGTGGTGGGACAAGAAAAGGCCAAAGAAGAGGTGGATCGTTCGCAGGTAGGCGGCGAAACAGCTCGCAGATCGCCCAGCAACTGCTCATCCATTTAATTGACAAGCCCAAGCCGCCGTCCCTACTCTTTCCTCTGTATCCTCGGATCGCCGTTGCTGCGAATCAGCAGCTTCCACGTATTTGCGCTCGCAATTTGGGAAAGCAAGATCCCTGAAGTGCTCAAGCCGGGAGCACCTCGACCGGTGATGCATGAGTCAGAGCGGCACTGGATGGACCGCGAAGGCTTTGTGAGCACGACTCAGCCAAAAACAAAGCTCAGTTGTGTGACTGGCCTGCTTTCTGGCTACGTCGCGCCTGCTTAGATCACGGACGAACAAAACGTAAAATCACACAGGCAGCGCTCCGTCGTCTTTCCATAAGCCTGAGACTGTTGCTCTAGCTAGACTTGGTGCAATTGGATGGATGCGCCGCGTGACGACGGCGCTGCCCCGCTCCCAGTGTTGTCCTTCATTTTCTCTGCCGCCCTTCGCAAAGTCGTACAAGCCACCTGGCTGTTTCTGCTGTTCACCGCCGATCCGTGCCTGCTCAGCTCTTGCCGAGGTTTCGACCCAGGCTTTTGCAGTTGGCTTGCTCTATACCGGAACTTCCCACCCGTTCTGCCCCGAGAATGTTGCGACTACCGCCGGAGAAGCAGAGGTTCCGCTTTGTACGTTATTGTAAGCCAACAGACCCACGCCTCATGTGCTGCTCCTTTGCATAGCCGAATTTGATAGTCGAAGAAGAAGCAAATGCCACGACAACGGATCGCTTCGCGCACACAGACAGAGAGAGAGAGAGAGAGAGAGAGAGAGAGAGAGAGAGAGAGAGAGAGAGAGAGAGAGAGAGAGAGAGAGAGAGAGAGAGAGAGAGAGAGAGAGAGAGAGAGACATCCATCGATGTGGGGTTGAAGGGCAAAGCGGAAGCCGGCTTGTTGCGCGCATCTCCGGTAAAACACCCCAGTGCGCAATGTGAATCAGCAAGATCAAGGCGACCACCAAGTGAATCTTTCAAGAGCCTTCGGGACCATCCGAGCAGACACTCTCCGTTAGCCGGCCGCCTGTTTCCGATACCAGAACGAGACTTTCACTGAATGGCAAAGAAGAAGTTGGCGTTGGGAAGTCTTTGTGTAGGAACAGCAACAGCAACGAGGCGAGGCGAGGCGACGTCGCTAGCTTTGATGAATTCGGACACGGTGTTAAACCAGGGCTCACAAGAGAGAGACAAGGGAAGAAAATCATTCGCACGACACGACCAATGCAGAAGCGAAAGGGTTGCTTCTGGCAAATTCTGAGAAGAACTGCGAACGCAAAAACTCCACCTTGAAAAGCTGCTCCTTTCAAAAAGCGCACGCACAAATCAGGGCCTGATCCGTGCCTCGAGCACAAACTGCTATCCACCCTTCCCTCTCATCTTCGCCTGGCATTGCGACACAGCTCAAACGATACGCATCCCAAGCATCATCGAACCACCGCCGCTCGGAATGTCGACCTGGAACAAACACTACCACTGGAAGACCAAGGGCTGCACGCCTTGGGCCAAGAACCACATCACCGAGGCCACCGTGGGCAAGTCGGTCACTGTGGGCAAGAGCGGACACGTCAAGGTCGATCGTCTCTCGTCGTTCGAGGGCGATGTCGAACTCGGAAACCGCAAAGGCAAACTCATCACCATCTATGACTGCTCCATCACCTACGCCTGGTCTGGCGCCTCGGATGACGGCACCGAGGCCAACGGCACCATCACGTTCCCCGAAGTGAGCCACGAGATCGAGGACGAAGGCGACGAGTATCGATTCGAGACTGAAATGTCGTCCAAGTCGTCAGCAGAGGCCAACCAGCTCTACGATGCGGTGCGCAAGGAGCTTGCACCTTCGCTTCGCCCCGTCTTCCACGCCTTCCGCCAGAACCTCATCGATGCACACGCCAAAGACCTTGGGCACGACAGTCCAGCTTCCACCCCTGGTGCTGCCACTCCCACCGCTGTCGCTCCGGCAGCTGGAAACGCTGCGTCTGCCGGTGCTTCTGCTTCCGGTGCACCTAAGCAGTCGAAAGCTGCCGTTTCGACGAGCTCGAGCGACGTGCGCGTATCGAGCGAACTCGCCATCAGCATCGCAGACCTTTGGGACCTGCTCACCAACCCGTCACGCATTCCCATGTGGACTCGAGCGCCAGCTCAATTCGAGGCGAAAGCGGATGCTCACTTTGCGCTCTTTGGCGGCAACGTGTCCGGAAAGGTGGTAAGCGTCGACGCACCCAAGCAACTCATTCAGAAGTGGCGCACGCCTCAGTTCCCCGAGGGTCACTACGGTACACTGGCTGTCAACCTAACTGAAGGCGGCGACTCAACCAAGCTGGAGCTCGTGCTCAGCGGCGCTCCTTCTGGAGACGAGGAGATTGTAGAGAAGAACCTCGAGACCTACTACATCCGAGGACTCAAGTCGATGGGGTAAGTAGACGATCGCATCCGAGACCGACTGCATAAGATGAGTCGACAGACATACTTACCAGCTTCCGCGATGATTCTACCTTCTTCTTTCATCGTGCCACAGTCTCGGAACGATCCTGTAATGGCCTGTACACACAAGCCAAGCCATGTAAGGAGAAGACAGAGTACGGTAGATCTGCACATGCCGCGACAACAATCGATACCAAGTTGTCAGCTAGTCTGTTTAGTCCGACGCATGACTCTGCATCGGGTCATCATCCTCGGATTGCGTTAAAGAGTGGTGCGGCTCGTCTCATCTAGATCTCATCGTGAGACAACTGTGTAAAAGGGAGAAGACCCTTTCAGGCTTGAATCGGCTGTGAGGACGCTATAGCATTTTCCGCACGAAAGTGTTATGTCGACTTGGCCCACACACCCTGGGGTTTTTCCCGACGCGGAACCGACGCGGGCCTACCAAACGGCAGCCTTCTGATTGGGCAGGAAGACAACGAGACAGCAGAGAGACACAGCTCAAAGCACGAGAAATTCTGGCTGAAAATCCTCAAAAAGAAACTTGGCGGGTGCGCGCTTTGCAATCGCAAAAAAAGTCCAGCGTTGGTCAGCAGTCTGTGGTGCTGAGCATCCGAGACTATCTGAGCTGCCTCCGTTTTTTGAGTCTGGAATCCTGGTGATTTGCGATCGCACACCCTCGCCCTCTCTCGTCAAGAGAGCAACGAACGCTCTCCAAATCAAAAGTCAAACGTCGGCTTTGGCGCGCAACATCTTCATCGTCTCTTCTCGCTCTCGCTCTCTCTCTTCTCAACAACAACATCGCCTCCGCCCTCGCCCTTCTCCCTCCGCATCTCTTCGTATCAACACGCCTGGCCCTGAGAGTCACATCAGGCGGCACGCAACCCTCACTGCGGCACTCTATTCTCGACTCAGACAGCACGATATTTCAGCGAGTTTGGGCTAGTGATTTCAACTCGCACATCGCAGCCAACTTCGACCATCACTTGCCACTACACACCTCAATTGCCACCATTCAACAATGCTGCGCTCCTTGGCCGCCTCCAGCTCGGCCGCGCGCCTTGCTCCCCGTAGCGGCGTCGCTGCCCGTGTCCCGGTCACTTCTGCTTCCTTCGCCACCTCTGCTTCCCGTCGTCAGGCTACTCCCGCTCCTGCCCCACCCAAAATGGTCAAGCTCACCATCAACGGCAAGGAGGTTGAGGTCGAACAGGGCACCGCCCTCATCCAGGCTTGTGAAAAGGCGGGTGCTCAGATCCCTCGTTTCTGCTACCACGAGCGTCTCATGGTCGCCGGTAACTGCCGAATGTGTCTCGTCGAGTCCAAGGGTGCACCCAAGCCTCTCGCTTCGTGCGCCTTCCCTGCCATGCCCGGTCAGCAGATCTTCACCGACACTCCTCTCGTCGCCAAGGCTCGTGAAGGTGTGATGGAGTTCCTCCTTGCCAACCACCCATTGGATTGCCCCATTTGCGATTGGGGTGGAGAGTGCGATCTTCAGGACCAGTCGATGCGATACGGCTCGGACCGTTCGCGTTTCCACGAGATCAAGGGCAAGCGTGCCGTCGAGGACAAGAACTTGGGACCTCTTGTCAAGACCGTCATGACGCGTTGCATCCAGTGCACTCGATGTGTTCGTTACGCCAACGACGTTGCCGGTGTTCAGGACATGGGTACCACCGGCCGTGGTAACGACCTCCAGATCGGCACTTACATCGAGAAGACCATGAACTCGGAAATGTCCGGCAATATCATCGACTTGTGCCCCGTCGGTGCTCTTACCTCCAAGCCCTACGCTTTCCACGCCCGTCCATGGGAGCTCAAGAAGACCGAGTCCGTCGATGTCCTCGATGCCGTTGGATCCAACATCCGCGTCGACTCGCGCGGTGTCCAGGTCATGCGCATCCTCCCCCGAACCAACGACGATGTCAACGAGGAGTGGATCAACGACAAGACCCGTTTCGCCAACGATGGTCTCAAATATCAGCGTCTCACCACCCCTCTGATCAAGCAGGGCGACCGCTTTGTCCCCGCCTCGTGGCCCGAGGCGCTTGCCACCATCGCTGAAGGCTTCGCCTCGTCTGGTGCCCAGGGTGACGAGATCAAGGGGGTTGCCGGTTCGCTCGCCGATGTCGAGTCGATGGTCGTGCTCAAGGATCTCATCAACAAGCTCGGCTCGGACAACCTTGCTACCGACCAGATCAACGGTGACCAGGCTCCCATCCACGGTGCCGACTTCCGATCCAACTACACCTTCAACACCACCATCCCGGGTATCGAGGAGGCCGACGTGCTGCTGCTCGTGGGCACCAACCCTCGTCACGAGGCCGCTATTGTCAACACGCGTATCCGCAAGGCCTACTTGCACCGTGACCTCGACGTTGGTCTGATCGGCGAAAAGGTCGACCTCACCTACGAGTACGACCACGTCGGCACGGATGCCAAGGCTGTTCAGGATCTGCTCTCGGGCAAGGGCGCCTTCGCCAAGAAGTTCAAGCAGGCCAAGAAGCCCATGATTGTGGTGGGAAGTGCCGTCGCCGAGCACGCTGACGGCAAGGCTATCCTCGGCAACCTCGCTGAGCTGGTCAAGGCCAACAAAGACAAGCTGCTCACCAGCGAATGGAACGGATACAACGTGCTCCAGCGACAGGCTTCGCGCACGGGTGCGCTCGACATTGGCTTCACGCCCTCCGCTGCTGCTTCCAAGACCACACCCAAGTTCATCTACCTGCTCAACGCCGATGACATCACACCCGAAAGCATCCCACGCGACGCCTTCGTCGTCTACCAGGGCCACCACGGCGATGTGGGTGCGCAGTTCGCCGACGTCTGCTTGCCCGGATCTGCCTACACTGAGAAGGCCACCACCTACGTCAACACTGAAGGCCGAACACAAGTGACACGAGCGGCGGTGCCACCACCGGGCGCGGCTCGTGAGGACTGGAAGATTGTGCGTGCGCTGTCCGAGGTGATGGGAGCGACGTTGCCATACAACGATCTCTTGGACGTACGAGACCGCATGTTTGAGATTTCGCCTACGCTGGTACGATACGAGGTTGCAGAGCCATCTTCGACCTCGGCGCCATTGGCGGTTGAGGAGCTCTCGAAGCTCGCCAAGTCTTCGATCTCGGGTACGCCACTGTTGAGACCGATCCAGAACTTCTACCAGACGGATCCCATCTCGCGTGCATCACCGACCATGGCCAAGTGCACAGCTGCGTTTGTCGAGGGTCAGCCCATGGACCAGGTAGATGGCAAGGCGACGCTGGCTGCCTTCAACTAATGCAATCCCACACATCCGACTTGTTGTTACATATACACCGCACCTTGTTCACTGGTGGTTCGTCTTTCCGCTCTAGAAAGTGAATGAAATCTGAAGCGTTTCTTATTGTTCTCAGATGGCTCAAGGTCGTTCGCTCCCTCGGTCCTTGCAGTGGCGACTGCAGAGACTGTGCTAGCGGGCAGATTGAGCTGGACATATCGTGGATGGTCGAAACGTGTCGGAGCAATCCGAAACCGAGGTCGACCTTGACCTCGGTGACGCTACATGACTGTACCGCGAGTCCGGGTCAAAAACAAAGGCAAAATGCAGCGTAAATTGTTATGTCCGATGACCGAATCGGCTCAACCTGTGAATTCCATCAGCCAGAAAAACACAGAAGCAGAGCCTCACAAAGGGTTTCCAGAATTTTTGAACAGTGGCTGCCATAGCCGAGCTGCGAGAGCGACCGACAGCTGATAAACAAGAGAGCCTCGCGATTGTCGCATCACATAAACTTATACGTTATCATAAATGATCGTTGTTGTTGTTGTTGTGTGGGGTTGATGAACACGAACGTCACCAGCGCTTAGAAGAGGCGCAGGATGGGCTGAGAAGCGGTCGGCATCTGCAAAAGATAAAATGAAAATAAAAGAACCAGGTGGGGAGGGAAAATGACCAACTTGGCGTCAAGAAGGCTCTTCGGAACGGCCATGCCGACAAGTGCCTTTGACACAAAATCGGACTGTGTTTGATTGAGAACTGGCCGCAAGTGCGGCTCTGCATTTTAAGTATGTATCGCAAACGCCGCTGTCCGGTCTGAGGATCAAATCTTTCTTGAATAGGCTATGCACGGTCTAGGTCCACTGCAAGAGAAAAAGCAAGAGTGGGAAAGGGCTCCTGGCTGAGAGCGACTTGCGAGGTTTAGCCAGGACGAAAACCTTCAACGCGGAGAGGGCTGTGCCAGAGTGGTATCTGCAAGACTCTTTTATACATTTCTCGCCTTAGAGCGGTCGTTCGTCTCACAGCTGCTTGGCTTCTCATGCTTTCTCGCAACCATCAGGGATCTCTATACTTTAACTTCGGCCGCCTCATCGCCTACCATCATTCCGCAGCATAGCCTGGCTATCCATCGATTCGGCCAAGGGAAACTCTCGACGAGTGGCTGCCGCGACTCGGAACGCCGCCCAACTGAACATCATCTGGCACACCCGCGTCCCCTTACCAATGACCTTTTCCATTATCACCTCTTGATCGACGACAATCCGACGACAAAGCACTTGATTGTGCCGCTCATTCACCGCCCGCCTGCCTTTTTGGCTGTTGCTCCAGTCGGAGGTCCCGCCGCCCAACTTCGGCGACATCCGGCTGAGTCCAGACACCCACGCAAACAACTCAAACGTTCCTAGCGCCTACCTTGTTCTGCACGATGAGGTCGATACCTCGCATCCCATCCTCGATTCGCGTTCGCAGATCCGAAACCGAGACGCCTCGTAACAGTGTCTATCCTTCGGCAGATCCGTACGCCAGCAACACCACCAATGTCGATCCAGACGCCCAAACCTTGGGCCGTGGGAATGTTCGCACGCCATCGCAGCCTGGTCCATCCCTGATGGACTACTTCACTCCATCAACCTTGCGCAGAGGATCCACTTCTACTGCTGGCGATCATGACTCAGCCAGGAGAGATCGGGTCACTCCGAGCTCTGAAGCTCACTTGCAATACTCCACTCACGATCACCGCCATGCAGGGGACGGCGACGACCAGGCAGATCATGATGACGATAACATCCTTCGTCTCGAAATGCAAGCAGCAACACGGGCTATCCATGACCAAGAGCGTGATGATAAGCATCAAAATCACTCTAGACGAAATCCTCCCGGCGACTACCCACCCATTCGATTGAGCGACGAATCTTTCCATCCGCCAGGCTTTTCAGGCACGTCCACTCGCCGACCAGGTGCTGTCGAAGCGCTCGCCATGCGTCATCACCATCAGCGCAAGGAGGACCGTCGCAGAAAGCGCCAAGAACTGCGCAACTCTGTCTCGGCAGCTTCTTCCCACACGTCTTCAACACACTCCCACGACAATACCAGCGCAGCGAATGATGTTGCATCATCTGGGCCCACCGAAGGCGCTCCGCTCCGCCTACCACATCATCGCAATCTGTCAGATGTACAGGAGGAGCGTTTGAGTCGAAAGACGACACCACAACAAACAGCCCAACCAAACCCAACTCGAGTCGAACTCCCACCACCAGCGCTCGATCAACAAGCTACGCTAAACAGGTCACGTCGAAACACGGTTGGCGATGATGGACGGACGGCTTCTTCACGCCGCCCCTATAATTCCTTGCTTCGACGCAAATCCGACAGAGGGCTGCCTGCCGATGATGGCGATGATCAAATAGCCTTCGCGCAACCTCCTCGTGCGAATGACGACAACGCCGACGACCAAACGCACACGTCTGAATCT
The DNA here is from genome assembly GCA_928722295.1 of Ustilago curta. Classification (NCBI taxonomy): domain Eukaryota; kingdom Fungi; phylum Basidiomycota; class Ustilaginomycetes; order Ustilaginales; family Ustilaginaceae; genus Ustilago; species Ustilago curta. The sequence continues at coordinate 324,025 of CAKMXH010000017.1, read as the reverse complement.
TCTCCAGACAGCGAAATGCACGAAGATGAGGTGGTTGACTATCTCGATGTGGTGGATCCAGAGGTGGCTACCGTCACAGCCCTCCAGAACGTCGGCAACTCGATCTTCTTCCCTCCTATACCCATGCTCTACAATCGTAGACCCACCATCAGTTTGCCCACGGCAGCTCAAAGACAGCCTCCCACTGCAACGCCTCGCGCCACTCCACAGTACGAAGCAAGGCCCGACGATATTGAGCTCGGTCTGAGACAGGGCGATGCCAAGCGGATCACCGAAGACCGAAGCCATGACGAGGACGCGTCCCGATTGTCTGGCTTCAGTAGCATGCGTCGTGTTGCATCTTTTGTTCCTGGACGCAAAAAGAAGCAAATCCCCCCCACAACCGAAGAGGAGCGTCGTAAGCATATCAAGGAATGGGCAGAGATGGACGAGGAAGAGCGAAACGAGCTCGACGAACACGTCCACTTGCTGCTCACCAAGAAGGCCAAGTTCAAACGCGCTGCCCGAGGCTTCTGGAGATACGTCAAAACTCCACACGGCTTCATCATCACTACGTATGCTTTCTTGATCACCTTCTGGGGTACAGCGATTTGTCTGTTCATCCTCAAATGGATCGACGTGGGCAATCCAGCCAGGCAAAGATACTGGATCGAGATTTGCGATCAGATCCTATGCGCGCTTTTCACGGCGGTCGGTCTTGGTTTTGCGCCCTTCCGAGCTGTCGATACATACAGGATGGTACAGATCGCTCACTATCATCATCTCACGTGGAAGCGCAGAAGGCAGCTGGATTTGCCCGAACTTAAAGACAAGAACGAGTTGCCACGAGCTGCGCCTCGACTTACTATGTCGCAAATGGCCAATACGATGATGCTCAAGACTTCTCTCAGGAAACACCCCGCGGGTTCGGCGGAAGAAGGGAAGCAAGGCAGTAACGATGATGCTGCGGGTGCTCAAGGTGCTGTCACATCCGAACATACCCATGACACTTCCAGCCAAGGGCCCGAGAGGGAGGCAGCTGGTCACAGCGCTGATTCGTCGTGGGAGCTGCTAGACCCCGTCACTTCAAGAAGCAGCGCATGCGAGGTGGAAGATTTGAAGGAGCAACGGAAGAAGAAGCATGCATTCCTGCATCGCAAGAAGCACGACAAGGAGCACGCAAATAGCGGCAAGAAGCCATCGTCATCGTCGGAAGGATCACCGCCACCGCCACCGCCACCGCCGGCAGCGCAGAAAACCTACGCCAACAAGGACGGTATCCTGCCACTGGGCCAACTCAAACGCAACCCTTCCATCGCATCAGAACTGCCTCGCGATGAAGAAGACGTCGTAGTCCTGAGTCCTAAACAACAAGCCAACCTAGAATACCAACAACGCAAGTTCCACGAATCGCACACCTTCTACCGCTATCGTGAAACCGTCACCCATCGACCATTCGAGCTATCACTAATGATGGCCATTGTCATCCTGCTGGATTGTCACTCTTGCCTACAAGCCTCGTTGGGAGGAACCACTTGGGGCATCTATTACAAGAACAGACCAACCTCGGTGACGGCCACGATCATTACGTTTTCGCTGTCGTGCAATGCGGTTGCCGGATTTTTGATCTGGTATGGCGGAAACAGGACCAAGAAGAAGGAAGAGGTGGAGAGGCTGTTGGGTATAGCCTTGGAGGAGGAGGCGTTGCGCAAGATGCGGAAAAAGGAGAGGCGCAGATTGGAGGCCGAGGCCGAGGCGAGGAGCGGGCTGGAGAGGGGGTCGCAGGAGCAGGGGAGGAGCGAGAGCAAGGATAAGGGTGCTGCAGGACCAGCGGCTACGTCGGGAGGGAATCAGTTGGCGTGTATTCAGGAACATTAGAGTGCAATGCTGTAAGACGTTGACGGATTCCCCATGTCCGGTTTGAGCGTGGTCACGTTTCAGACCTTCAGATGAGGAGCCGCTGAGTGTGTGTCGAACGAGGCCCAAGTTTCAAACCGCTTGTTCAGACGAAACGGGGGGGGATTCGGGGTTGTTGGTTGGTGTTGGCGGTCCGTCGCAACTTCGGTCATCGAGCTTTTGTAAAAACATAGTAATTGCATGGTTTCGCCACCCAAGCCGCTACTTGGCCTTGTCCAACCCGTTCTTCCAGCTCATATAGCCCAATCCATTGTGACCATTCTCGGCCTTGGTCGACCTGGCGCTCCTGCGCACCGAATCGGCAAAGTGGTCGCGCAGATGCGCCGTCAGATCAAGGTTGCGCTTCTTCATCCCGTTTTCAATGTAGTACTTGAGCCTGGTGAACTGCTGTTTCAAGTGGTGCTCGCGATGGCCTTTGGGTCTCAACCAGGCGTAAAGCTGTTCGATGCGCTCCGGGTCGCTGTAAACGGCCCATTCTCCAGGTTGAAGCGTGCCTTGGTCGCCGCCGAGTTCGGCGGCTTTGCGCGTGGTGATCAGCGAGGCGGTGACGGGTTGGTGGAAGAGATGGGCGTAGGGCGAGGCTTTGACCGGCGTAGCGGGGGGATCGGGGATGAGTTGCGAAACTTCTTCGTCGGTAGCTCCTTGAACAAACAGTCGGCCGGTCTGGTAGGTGTATTTGTCAGAAGCCGTAACGATCGAGCAGGAACCGACGCCGTCAAACCACCAGTACTTGTCGCCGAAACGGTCTCGTCCTAGCGGCTGCATGCGAGGTGCGAGCATGAGACGTCGGAATTCTCGGTCGATGGTTTCATCTCGACGTGCCAACTTGGCGTCCTCTTCTTCGAGTCTCTTGCGTTGGGCCGCGAGGATTTTGTTTTCGGCGAGCTTGGCTTTGTGTGCTTCGCGAGCCTTGGCCTCTTCGATACGACGTGCGGCTTCTTGGGCTTGCTTCTCGAGGGCTTTCTGCCGTAGGACCTCTTGACGTGAGCCTCCGCCACGACCGCCGCGACCGCTGTCGGAGAAGGACGAGTCTTCTCGTGTTGATCGAGTGTCAGAATCTGAGGCGAGTTCATCTTCCTCTTCCTCTTCTTCCTCCTCTTCCTCCTCTTCTTCTTCTTCCTCCTCATCTCCCTCACCCCCACCTTCCTCTCCTTCTGCCAAACCTTCGTGATCTTCGTCTTCTTTCTCTTCCTCTTTCTTACTGCCCTCGAACTCCTCCCATGCGGACGCCAGTTCCTTCTTTGCACGGCTCACCTCGATCTTCTCCTTCCTGAGTTCGGTCAGCTGAAGCTCACAATCCTCATAGAACGCTTTGACCGGCTTGGTCTCGACCGCGAGCATGCACAGAAAGTTGACGATCTGCAGTTTGTCGTCAAGAGTCAGGAGCGGATACCTCTGTGCAGGCGTGTCGTAGAGCTCGGCTTCGAACTTGCCGTCAATGTAGCCCTCAGCATGCTCGACAGCAGTGAGATGGGACAGGATGCCGATCCTGCGAGGCAGCAACTCTGGCGTTCCGCGAGCAGCGATGAGGCCAATCAAGCTGTTCTCCCATCGCTCGCGACGGTTGTCAGGGCGAATCGAGAGTTTCTCCCATCCCTTGCTGAGCTCGCGTGCGGTTTCCAACAGGCCGGCGAGAGCTTCGGCATCGGCGTTGACCGCAGATCCGTTCCCGTTGACGTGGTTGGTGCTGGGAGTGGCCTCGAGCTCATCGATATCTGAAGCAGCCTCGCTTGCATCATCTTCTGCATCGCCGTTGACGCTGGCAGGGGCAGAAGCAGCCACGTCAAGGCTTGCAACAAGGGCCGAGGCGTTTGCAAGCAGACTTGAACCACCATCGCGCACAATAAGGTTGATCAAGGTGCGGTGGATCTCGTTGAGGAGCGTGCACGATGGATCCGAAAACTTGTGTTGCAGCGCCTGCTCGTAGTCATCCATGGTGAAGGGCGACAGCAACAGCGGCTTTCCTACTGCGATCAGGAAGAAGTAAGTGCTGAGGAAAGTCTCAAAGAGCTCCGTTGGCACGGGAAGGGCGTGGTCACCACGAGCAGGAAGAGGCCGCTCCTTGCGTCGTTCGAGCTCCCCGGGCATCTTGAACATGAGTTCGCGTCTAGAGATGGGATCGAGCTCGAGATCCTCGATGGGATACTTGAGATTCTTCTTGCGAAGCCTTTCTTCCTCCTTAGCCTTTTCGATGGCGGCCTTCTCGGCCTCGTCGGCTTTGCGCTGTGCTGAAGCACTAAGCTTCTTGCCATCGGATCGGACCTTCTTGTTTGCTGAGGTGGATGAGTCCTCTCCATCGGTTAGGAGATACTTTTTGCGTTTGGACAGCTTGGCATCCTTGAGAGCCTCGTTCTTTTGCGAGATTTCGTCGGTTGGTTCGAGCGGGATAGCATACTTGATTGCGAGCCATTCCTTGACACGCCACTCGGCACCGATGTTGGCTGCACGGATGATGCAGTCACGGAGATACTTTCGCAAGATTGTCTTGGAGAAGGCAAGGCGATCACGACTGAGCTTGGCCGAGGAAGTGACATAGGTGCCCCCGGCAGGCTCGTCGTTGTCATCGATGAGGTCGACAGTGTAGACGTATTTGGAAGGGTCGTCGATTTGGTTCGCTTCGTCGAGCTCGAGAGTCAAGTCGGTGCCGACGGTGTGAATCTGAATTGGCGAGGGTGAGGTACGTGGAGAGGAGGCGCGCGAAGATTCTGCATGGCCATTTGGCTCTTGCTTGACGTTCATGTCGACATCGTCACCGTTAGGGACAGTTGCAACAGGTGGCTTTGAGGGCAGATCGGCCTTGCTCAGGCGAGCGTAGTACTTGTCTCCATCCAGGTCAAAGAAAACGGTTTCGCCAGGGAAGAAGCGGTCCTTGAAGCGATCGTAGACGCGGTCGACGAGCTCGTCAATGCGACCGGTGATCTGGAATTGGACGGACCTGAGGACGGGAGCCTTGAGCTGCTCTGGGAAGATCTTGTGGAGGGCGATGGCTTCCTTTCGCTCGCTCTTGAGAGCTTCAAAGTAGGAAAGGTTGATCTTGCCGGTGAGCTCGCACTGGAAGATCTTTTGATTATAGAAGCTGAGTCGATTGGAGTATGTTTCGAAATCGGCAAAGACCTCACCGGTGGCTGCAAGATAAAAGACATCGGGGTCGTCCGAGCCAGTTGCGGCGGGAGGAGGGAAGGGCTCGACGGGTTTTCTTTTGACCAAAGGCATGACGAATGCGGCGCAAGCTCAGCTGCAGTCAGATGAGAGCAGCGAGTGTGTCAGGGAGCTTGAGCAAGAGGTTTATAGTACGGATCGATGATGAGTTCGGGGGAAAGAGGTCGCGGAAGTTGATGCATGCAATTCGAGGCGATGAAGGTCTGGAACTCGTGTACAGATGGGCAAGGAATTGTGTGACGGGAGGCGGGATGCGGACGTGTCAGAGCGTGTCGATGATGTGGTTGTGACGCGGACTGGAAGAAGGTCTTGCAAAGCTATAGCGTGGAAGATTGAGCAGAGATGCAAGCTTGATGACGAGGAGGAGCCAATCGCGTGTGTATGTCGAGCAGCGGGCGTGTGTAGGAAGAGGTGATGCTTGATGACGAGTGTCGAGGAAGAACGCGTAGCTATGGTCGTGTGGACGAGGAGGAGGGAATGTGGTGGAAGCAAGCAAAGCAAAGCGAAAGGATGATTTCAGAGACGAGGCGAGAGCTCTACGCCGAGCGAGTTGTGATGAGGAGAGAGGAAAGCAAGAAAAGGCTGAAGCGAGCCCCACTTGAGCAAGCGTGACCGAGACGAGGACAGCGAGGAACCCGTCCGTCAGTGCTAGAAATTCGCATTCAGGGTCAGTTTACAGAGCAAGCGGTTTACTGTACTGTATCGCTCTGCTGTGAGCTTGCTCTTGGGGACACTTTCTTCCTGGTCCTCATCGCCCGCACCCCACGCTCACCGTGAACGCGAATGATACACTCAGCGTTGAAAGCTTTTGCCACACTGCCCAGTCGTATCAGATTAGGAATTCAAAGCATCGCCTTGATGACCTCGCATCTCGCTCCTTCCAGACGTCGGGTGCCTGATGAGAATGGTACATTCTTGGCTAGGAAGCAAGCTTGCATCAATATTATTGACAGACACCAAGAAAAAGCGCGTCGGCGCAGCGAAGCACGGTGCGTTCACTCTTCCCCGTCTGTTTGTTTCGACATTTTTTTGTCCAATTCAAATCCTCTCTCAACCGCTCCACTGTTCGGCTTGATTTTGTTTGACGCTGAGCTAGAGTCACGAAAAGCATTGAGCGACAGCAATCCGCAAGCACTAATATCACTGTCACAAAGCTTTGCCTTTACCAGCCGCCAGCCCATAGTGGTGCCTGTGTGAGTACGTGACCGGCAATGCAATCAAGATTCAGTGCCGTTCCTGCCTTGCTGTGTTGGATGGACTCTCTGCCTCGTTTACGCGCATCTTTTTTTTTTTTGGACAGCCTCGTTTTTCGCACAATGAGACGCGTCCCGCAGCCCGATACAACACACGAATCGGGTAATCACGAACCGCTCGCTTTGCTGTCAAGCAAGCTGCTTGTCGATCACGATACACCGGCTCTCTAGAGAATGTCTATTGCAGCACGATAGTCGGCCTTTTCATTTTACGTACGGTTGTCCCTGTAAACATCGACTTTGGACCTCCGCATTTCTCGCCTCTCCCTGGTCAAATCCTGGCCCCCGACCTTGCCCCACCCTCTGAGCGGGATCACCATGACCGTGCAATTGTCTTGTGCACCCAACTCTTCCGCGAATGTCAGCACGTTCTGAGCTGCCTGACTAGGGTGTCTCGCATTCCTGCACAGATCGACCACCTCTTGATCCGACATGACGCCTCCCACGCCATCGCTGAAGCCGATGAGGAAACCATAGTCGCTGCCGCGGATCACCTGCGAAAAGATCTCGGGCTCGACGGTGATGCCCACCTTTTTGAACCGCGAATCGCCGAATGCGCGGGTGTTGGCTAGTGCGCCCATCCATCTTGCCTCGCCAAACGAGTCAGTGATCATGCCAGCGCCCATCTTGCGTAGCCGCTCCGCTTCGGAGCGGTCATCGGGATGGTGGTAGGTGGTCAGCGGTACAGCTTTGCCGTCTTTGACCGAGCACATGAGCATGCGGGTGTCGCCGACGTGGGCTACATGCACGCCCACAAATTCGGATGAGTACCAGGGCACCGAAGGCATGTCGAGCGAATGAAGTAAAGCGACCGAAGCTGTGCTGCCTCCGACGTCGAGTTGGGGCGACGACTGGATCTGTCGGTCGGTGACAAGCCATGCCAGTGTGAGACGCTCGGCCATGGTCATGGTCTCCTTTTCCATTCCTTCAGGAGGTGGAATGCGCTCAATCGTTTGCTTCCAATCAACTGTTGGATCCGCGGCTTCTGTCGAGTCAGAAGGCTGGTTCTTGAGCTCAGGCAGCTTGCCGCCGATCTTGATCGCCCCATTCTGGCGAGTTGGCTGGAGGGGCGTCTTGCTCGAGCCCGAACTTTGCGGTTGGCCTTCGTGACTCAACATGTCGGAGAGGGATTCTGGCGTGGTGAGGTGGTCCACTTGCGTCGCCTCTTTTGCGGTGGTCACTCCCTCCTTCTTGGGCGTAACTGCAGCTGTGGGAGCCCGCCGCCCAACTGCTGGGCCTGCTCGCACAGGTTTCAATCTGTCTTTACGCACCCATCGCTCCAACACTCCTCCCGTAAAGCGTCTGAAGTAACCACCCAGTTCCCTAGTATACTGTACGGTGTCCGTAACCATGTCCGCCTCGACGCTCTCGAACGTCTGGTGCAGGTGGTCGCGCAAGAAGCTAGACACCTGTTGACCGCCATGGCCGTCGAAACACCCGAACCAGACCACCTGTCCAGCCAACTCTTCTCCACCCGCTTTGTCGGGATCCCAATCTAAAGCAGCGTTAGCCGCAGATGCGCCTGCAGCCGACGAGGAGAGAGAGTGAAGCTTGAGGTAGTTGCGTCTCAACTCGTCGATAGGCACGTGGAGACACGAGACGGATGCGGTATCTTCCTGATATGCGCGTGTGCCGCGTGATGTAGAAAGGCCAAAGACGCCGTTACGCGTCGACTTGAGCTGGATGCGAGCTTGTCCGCCCGAAGGAGAGAGGGTGCGTACGAAGGTCTGCTGATGTCGTTGTTGTTGCCAGTTGCATCCGCACAGCGTAGAGGGCTCAAGTGCCCGTTGCTTGCCTTTGCCGATGGTCAACGGCCGAGTAACCAATGTAGAGACATTCCGAGATTGGGGAGAGGAACACGCTGCCAACGGAGAGACGTGGCGTGGTCTACTTGAAGCTTCGATTGGCCTGGATGCTTTGGACGACGATGCAAGTGCCGTTCGAATACGGGAAGGTCCAGCGACCGCTCCGCCGGCTGACTTGAGCATTGCCGTTGCGTACGGGAGCACGAATGTGATGATGGTGGTGTGAGGAGACGAAGAATCCCTGCAAGTGCCCAGTTGTATTCCGCGTAGCTTTCTCGAGAGCAGGGTCCACACGCCGTTTTGAGCGAATGCAGCTGCTGCATCACCAAGTCACGCTCGGCAAAACCTTTGGCAAGTTTGGGGGGGAAAAAAAAGTTTCTCAACTTTGCAGTCACAGGTCAAAGTCAGGCACGCGCGTGTTTCCGCTCGAGCCATCCGCGGCTCCTCTCCACCGAATCTCATCGGGGGCGAAGCAAAGCGAAATCTTCCCCGATAAACAACGATCTGCCTCCACCCCACATTTTTTTGGCCTTTGTAATCAGTTCTGCGAAGAAAAGAGCGTTTCGTTAGCAAAGACAAAAAAAAAAAATCAGACACATCAAAGTATTCTCATCCTCCCATCCACCAAGGACGACATACTACCACCAACAATGCTCGTCAAACCCTCGTCCTGCAGCCTAGCCGCTGCTGCGCGCAATGGCGTCCTGCTTCCCAGCTCATCCACTTTCGCTCTCGCTGCTGGCAGGCCATACACTTCAACACGCGCAACCCCGGCTCCCAAGTCCTCATCCTCAACGACCAAATCCAACCCTCTACTACACACCTCTCAACTCTCTCCCAGCGCCCCACCTCCCTCGAAAGAGCCCTACTCTCCGGTCACAGTTGCGATCGTCAAGGGGCTTGCCAAGTTGATGGGCTACAACTCGCTCACTTCCACCTCGATTCGTGTTACGTCCGATCTGTACGATCGATGCGCAGAACGAGCACACGTCGAGCGCAACTTTTGGTACGGCGACTGTGCATTACCTGAAACGTATCAGTCCTGGTTTCAGATTACCAATCTGCACGTCTATCTCCTGCTTGTACGATTCCGAGCATTCGACAAGGCGGCTAACAAGACCTACAGCCAAGAACTCATCAACCACTTTTTCATCGATGCAGAGTCACGCATGCGCGATAGGTTTGGGGTTCAGACTTCACGGCTCGTCAAAGGCTACATGCGAGATATGCACATGCAACACCGCGGCTCCATTCTCGGCTACGATGAAGGTCTCGCCACCAACGACGCAACTCTGGCCCAGGCTTTGTGGAGAAACATCTGGGGTGCCGGATGGGGAACGGTTGCTGGTGTCAAACGCAAGCTGGCCGGTGTAGACAAGCTAGCAGAAGGCGAGAAGGACGATCCGGAAGGTGCACCCGAGCTGGCGCGAGATGCGTCGACGTTGGATCCGAGGATCGCGACGAGGCCCAACGCAAGCGCATATGCTCGTGCCGCTTCCGCATCGCTAGCTGCAGAAAGGGCCAATGCTGACCCGTCCACACTACCTCCAAAAGCCGACAACCCGGCAACGATGCCTGCTATCCCCAACATCTTGCCTGCTATCGACCCCCTCGCCGCTGCTCACCCAGAGTTGGCCTTCCCGCACCACTTGCACAGAATCGTCACGTTTATTCGTGCAGAGTCTCACAGGCTGGCAAATCTCTCGGATCGTGAGATCATGCTCGGTCGAGTCGAGCCCAAGTCGCCCGCTGCGGTCGGTAGCAGGTCGGAAGAAGCTGCCAGGGCCACTGCTAGTATTGCTTCTTTCCGCCGTATCTAAGAGAGAAAACTTTGTAGTCTGGCTTCGGATGTTTTGTTCTGAAATGGAACCCGCTTCCTCAGATCGCGACGGTGCTCTTCCTCTTGATCCCCACAAACCACACCTGAACATCTGAAGAAAAGACAGTGATACATTTATTTACAGAAGACTCGACTCCCACATGGTATCAGACATTGAGCAAAACCAACTTAGGCCGCAAATCAATTGTTGTGACGCTTGAAAGGATTGTGAAGCCTCGACTTGCGCTTCGACGGCGTGCCCTGTGACTCGGCCATCGACCGTGCATCGTGGTCAACGCTGGCTCGAGAGACCGTTTCTTCAGGTACAGGCGGCACCGGGATGGCGCCGAGGTTGGCAGGCAAGCCAGCACCTCCAGAAGCCGCAGGTAGGCCATCGGCAGCATAAGCAGCAATAGGCTGACCCGTCGCAGGGTCGAGCAAAGCCTCTTCGCCCGCAGCAATTTCGGCCGCCGACACCTTGCGACCGCCTGGACGGATCAGGCTACCCACACCCTTGGTAACACCACCCACACCTTTACCTGCAACACCCACAACGCCCTTACCAACACCGAAGCCCGCCTTGCCAACACCCAGACCAGCTTTGCCGACACCCGTTCCGACGGCCAGCACACCACCTGCTCCGGCGCGACCCACACCCGTGATTCCGCTTGTGAAGGTTCGGCTGATACTGGTTCCCTTTCGCTCGCGATTCGTCACAAAGTCGGGCTTGAACACAAAGCGCAACGTCACTTCCGAATTCTCGGTCGAGCCGCTGCCAGTGATTGGATACGTCTTTTCGAAAGGCTCGAACGGTTCGAGCACAGCCAGATCCACCTGAGCTTTACCCAGCTTGTCTGGTGTACCGACCTGGTCCCAATCGTACGCTTCAAAGATGGCCTCGGCATGCACTCTCGACGGCACCTTGAACTCTCCCAGATTCTCGTTGTAGTCCGGGTTGAGCGTCTTCTTGACCACCTTGGACTTGGCCATGCGCTCGCCGTTGAGTACAAATGCAAAGTAAGGGTCAGAGCGATTACCGCGATCGGCAGCGCGAAGGTTGCGAGCACTGATCAGATCGACACGCAGGAAGCCCTGGTTATTGATGCTCTCGACGGGCTCGAGGTGCAGGTTGATGGGGATGTATCGGCACTCCACCACTACACTTGCCACTTGAGCGCCAGCAGCGTTTTGCAATCGGAACTCGTACTGTGAGTTGAGCGCCTTTTCCAATACGTCCTTGGTGTTGCCTGCAAATTCGGCGAAGACGTCATCGTCGCCATCACCCGTGCGCAGCTTGAGAAGGAACTTGGACCAGTCGAGCTCCTTGACGACCGACTCGCCAACCTCGTCCCAGGTGTGGTGAGCCGAGCGTGCCTTTTCGGTTGTGTAAGCCGGCCAGTATCCGTCGTCGAAGAGCACTTCGAGACGCGCATTCTTCTTGTTGTGAGGCAACGAGCCTTGCAAGATGTTGAAAACAATGATGCCCGACTGTTCCTGCAGCAATTGCTCCTTGGACATACTGATGGCCTCGAGGGCCCTGTCCGCAGCAGTGGAAGGGCGACCAGTTGCAGCCGTCTTGGCACTGTCAGCGATCGAGCTCCTCGGGTCAGCAGAAGCGCCATTGGCACCATTGACGGCTGCGCTGACCTCGCTCGCACCGTTGACCTTCTTGGCGCCGTTGATGGCAGTAGACTCGAGAGAAGGCTTGGCAGCGGCAGCCTCACTCTCTTCCTCGGCTTCCTCAGGGATGGCACCGCTTTTCGCAGCGGCTTCGTTCTCGCGCTCGTCAAACTCAGCACCCTTGATGTTGACAGCCGGAAGGAACTCGCAGTCGAACTCGATCTGGCCCTTGTAGATACCACGTCCGAGATGAATCTTGTCCTTATGCACCTGTTTGCCCGTGCCAGTGAATCTGATACGTGGATCCGAAGTGGCTGATTCGGTGGCGAGCTGGGAGACATCGACCTCGACGTTGCCAAGCGAGCGATCCTTGCCGCTGTTCTGGTAGTCCATGATCTCGAGTGTGATCTTCTCGCGAAGCGAGTGGACCGGCGCATACAAGATCTCGTCCCATACTGGGTTAAGGTCATTGTTGACAATGGTGGATCCATCGACGGCTTGACCACGGGCACGAAGCTGCACATAGGGATCCGACTTGCCTCCAGTCAGGGCCTCGACGTTCTTGACATCGGTAGCACGCTTGATCCAGAACTTGACAGTGCCGATAGCAGGCGTGTAACCGCTGCTTCCGTTCATGCTGCCTGCCATCTGAACGGGCTTCCACTGCGCCGACATGCGCACGCGCCCGTTCTTGGAGTTCTTGAGCGGGAACCAATCCTGCTGTTTCTCCTTGGCTGCGAGCAGATCTTCAAGTCGAATGCTGACATAGGCAACCACAGGATCAGCGCGGAGGTCGCGGTCGTCGAGAATCTCGACGGTGATGACAGCCTTTTTGCGGTCTGTGACGAGGAACTCGGTGGGCATTTCAAAGATGGGATTGGTGGTTCGCTTGATGACAATAGTGTCCTTGACCTTCTGGCCGTTGAGACGAATGCGACCTTTGGGGCACAGCTCTCCACTGAAGCCAGAACGTTTGTCGAGCTCCTTGGCCTGGTGCAGAGTGAAGCGGACGACACCCGAGCGGGTCTCTGGCAATGGCTTCGGCTGGCCGTCCTCACCCACCTCGGGCTTGACGACAGGGTAGTAGGAGAGCGAGTATTGGACCTCGCCTCGCTCCTTGGCGTCGAGGATGACGGGTGTGCTGAGGTTCTCGTGCTCTGGGTCGTCCATGAGCTCCTTGAGGTCGAAGGCGGCCTGGCCGAGGGTGGAATCGGGACGGTGCTCGTTAAAGTCCATGACGGACATGGTGAGCATGCCGTTGAGGTTGTTGAGCAGCACGAATTTGGTCTCCTTGAACTGCGGGTTGGCAGTGCCTTTCTTGGTCGAGGTCTTGGCAAGCACGTCTCGGTTGTCAATGGAGAGCGTGATGTACGGGTCCGGCGTGCCACCGCCAAGCTTGACACCCTTGAGGTTGCGTGCGGACCAGATGTTGACTTGGAGCACGCCGACGGCAGTGTCGAGTGGGGTGCCGGACATCATCTGCTCGAGGTTGATGGTGAAGAGGTTGGGGTTGTACATCATCGGGCCGAGGTTGGCGTGGATCTGACCCTGGATGAAATCAGAAAGACCGGGGATCATGCCGATGTCGAAGCCAAACGTGTTTCCTCCGATGGGCTTGAGGACGTAATCGATCTTGGGCGGCTCCATGAACGAGATGTCGACGAGCTGAACGTGAGGAAAGTTGCTCATGAGCTTCATGCGGAGACGAAGGTGTCCGACAAAGTTGATATCCTCAAGTAGAATGGGCAGGCCTGCGCCAACGAAGCCCTTGCCGACACGGACGGTGAGAACGATCTTGGGATTGATCTTCTGGTTGGCCTGCTTGACGGTGAGGTCGAGGACGTCGCTGGGGGTAAAGTTGAACTTCCAGTCCATCATGACAATGTCCTCTTCGGTGTCTGGGAAGGTACGGACCGAGTCGATACGCGGTGCCTTTGTACCGAGAGTAAAGGTGGTCATGCGGATGGAATCGATGCCCGCAGGGCAATTCTGGACCAAGATCTGATCGACGATTCCGATGATGGTGGCGGATAGAACGGGCTCGTAGATGAGCCAGAAGCGCGACAGAAAGTGGTTGATCCAGTCGGCAGATTCGTGCTCGGAAGCCATCTTCTTCTTGGCGAGCTCGCGGGTAATGTCGTCTCGAGCGCGTTGGCGAGTGCGTCGCATGCTCGTGTTGTAGTAAGTGGAGCAGAAAGCGCCGATGATCAAGAGAGAGGCGATGCCGCCGCCTAGACGGGTGGCAAAGTAGGTGAAGAGCACGGCCAAGATGATGACGGAGGCATTCCACCAGAAGTAGCCGAGGTAGCTCTCTCCGATGAAAGTGCTGATGAGGTCGCGTTGAGCTTCTTCATCGGTGTTGACAGCTCGATCGAGAGGGAGTCCTCGGGCAGCGAGAGAGGCGGCCGCCCATCCTGCTACGGTGCCTGGCGGGAGGTTGGCGGTGGGCTGACCGGCAGGAAGCGAACCTGGGGCTTGCTTCTCTTGCTGGTTGAGCTTGTCGACGTCGTTGAGGTTGAGGGTGGGGTCGACCTTCTTGCCGCCAATATCGCTCGCGATGCCCGAGCTCTGGTTGGAGTCTGCAGCGGTCTTTGGCTTGATACGGTTGACAGCTTTGGCAGCCTGAGCAGCCTTCTCCTGGGGCGTGGCGTTCTCGTCAAATTCGAGCACACGAGCACCAGCGGCTTCGTTTTGCTGCAGTCTTGAATTGACTGCGGCATGTTCTGCCGCATCTTGAGCCTGAGCTGCATTGATTTGAGCTTCGGTAGGTTCAGAGGGTGCAACAGCCGCAGCTGCCGCATGATCCTTGTGTTTGAGGAAGGACGCCATGGTGCAAGACAGCAACTCACTGCATCTGATGAGATCCAGCGTCGATCAACTCGAATGCGAATTGACGTGTAGTGGACGACGGTGCAATGGACGGGTGGATGAGGTCGGACAGACGGGATGATGATGGTGGTGATGGTGGTGGTGATGGATGAGACAAGGCAGTGAGAAAGCTGATGCTGCCTTTGCAGAGATCAAGAGTCGGCAAGTCAAAGAGGGTTCCCCGACTCGGTAGGCGAAGTGTGACTACACTGTGCAGAATGTCATATCCCATGCAGCAGCAACGGCAGCAGCATCCAAAATGTCTAGACTCGAAGAATGGACATGGTCAAAGCGTCAAAAATGCCAAAAACAAAGCCGAAGAACTGTTTGGTCGAGGCTGTGTTCGAGTTAAGTTGATTTTCTGCGCGTGCCTGCGGGTCGAGAATCTGCAATTCCAAACTGCGACACGCACGCGGCAGCAACGGCAGCAACGACAGCAACGACAGCAAAGCAAACAGCCTGCTGCTGTCTCGAGTTCCAGACCCTGTCCAAGCAGCAAAAACGCACACTACTCTCCAATTGGATCAGATCGAGCAGTGTTTGAGCCGAGCGAGCACACCACACTCAAGTCAAACACCGCGGCGCCCATGCACCGCAAAGCCGCAGTGATGGCCATGCTCACATTTACGCTGCTTCTGTGTGAACTCAACCGACTCACAGAAGGCCGGAGTAGAAGGTCTCAGGACACGTGTCCTTTCCGACCTTCGCATGGCAGCGCAAAGGGGCGATGGTCGAAGCATGCATGAATTTTGCTTGATCGAGCTTGAACTTGAAGTAAGAGTGAGACAGAGAGATCTGAGACTGCAATCTTGACTTTGGCACCTGTCCAAATAAGACCCAAATTGCTCTCTAGCTCAGTGCTGCTCCTTGCTGCACGTGCGGCGACGGTGGCGGGAGAGAGCGCCGAGCGGGCTAAAAGGCGTGTCCAATTGAGCACCACCGGGAAGCCAGCCGGGTATCGCAGGCAGCGGACCGACAGGAGGCGCACCATCGCCAAGGCCTCCGCCAGCGACAGCCTTCGCATCTGGAGCTGGCCCATATCCTTCAGGCAAAGGTGACGATCCTTCAGCGCCAGGCCCATTGAAAGGCGGTCCGCCGGTGCCAGGCTCACCATTGCTACCAAGGGGATCGTTACCGGGGCTTCCATAACCGTTCGAACCATCAGGCTTGCCAGAGCCACCAGCACCAGGGTTACCGTTTTCAGGGTTGATAGCCCCACTTCCATAGCCAGCAGGCTTCGGCTTCGGAGCTCCGCCAGCTTCAGCGCCTGCCCCAGCCGCACTTCCGCCCACATGCTGCAGAAAGGGTCCGATAGTATCTGCGTTGGCGTCACTTCCTCGACTGCCAACGCTCGTGTCAGGAGCTGTACCAGCTCCTCCAGCTCCACCATCAGGCTGAGGCTGAGGCTGAGGCAGGGATTCATCTTCATCAGGCACTTGAGCACCAGGCGAGTCCTGACGAATCATTCCATAGCCCTTTGACAGTCGTCCACTGCCACCGCTACCACCACATACCGAGCTCACAACACCCAGCGGATCAATGTTTTGGCACACGGCCCTGTTGCGCGGATACTTGTCCGGAGCTGGGTAGCCTGTCTTGTCCGTCTTTCCGCTGTACGGCGCAACGCTGGCGTCATCTTGCCTCTGAGCACCACTGCGATCGATGATGCCCGTAGGACACCTCACTCGCTGGGGTGTCGAGGCCAGGCCAGGGTTCTCGCCAAAGTAAACAAACCGGAACAGGCACGACGAACGAAGTCCCTCTGGAAGCTTACAACAAGCCTGCTCGTTGTCCACTCCGCCGAACCTCTGACCCCAGTCCGAGCCCC
Organism: Ustilago curta; assembly: GCA_928722295.1. Lineage (NCBI taxonomy): Eukaryota > Fungi > Basidiomycota > Ustilaginomycetes > Ustilaginales > Ustilaginaceae > Ustilago > Ustilago curta. The sequence goes on along the minus strand of CAKMXH010000017.1, from coordinate 307,777 downwards.
ATTGGTTGCTGCACCCCTTGTTGTAGTCACCTACTCCACCGCCAGCAAGGTTGAAGTCCCAGCTTCCGTTGGGTAGGCCTTGGCTCGTGTTGATATTTTGCAGGATCATCTTACGAACCTTCATCGTCTTGCCGTTTGGATCTTGAGGCAGGAATTCGACGTAGTAGCAAGCGTTTTCGATCGTTCCATCAGGATCATGGATGTTGTACGCTCCAAAGCCGTAAGCCAGCTCCGAATCCACAGTGTCCAGCCAAGGCTGAATGCAGTTGCAGACAAACTGATTGCCACCGTCGTCGCAGCCGTTTTTGCCAGACATTTGCTTCGATTCCGGGATCAGCGTCACGCCATCCTTCTCGCAAGTGTCCACCGCCGCATAAAGAGGGGCTTTGTCGCTTTTGTAGCTGAAGGCGGAGCGGCAGCAATCCCAGAATCTGGTGGCAAAGGGGCCGTTGGGAGGATTGTAAGCGTTCGAGGTCGAAACGAAGAACGACAAAGTGATCGCCGTGAGGACGAGCGTACAAGATTGGTTGATCTTGACACCCATGGTTACGTGGAGGATTTCTTTTCGGTAGGTTTTGGCAAAATTCAAAGTGGCCAGACTTTGAGGGTGGGGAGTAGAGAGAGACGAGGAACAGAGAGGGCAGTGACCAGCACAGGAGTTGCTCTGAACGACGTTCGAAAAGGAGGAGGGCTCATAACCATTACTTATAATTGCATGTTCGCTCAGAATCGTTCGCCCCCCCCCCCCCTGCGCTCCGATTGCAAGCAGAGAGGCTGCTACGAGAGAGCAGCACAGCCCTCGTGACATCAACATGCTATTCCAGTATCAGGGGATTGCCGAGGTCAGCAGCTTCGCGCCCACCAACGGGCGTCTCCTTGCACAGCTCCTCATTTCGCTGCTGACAATCACGACTACTGTACGCTGGTCGATCGGTGGACGGGAAAGCGTCGCCCCTCTTTCAGTCAAATTAAGTCAAGTGACCGCGCACCTTTTGTTCGGTCCCCTTTCGGGGACTAGCAGGGCAGAGCATGCCGGTGAAATGAGTCGCCGTCATTGTGGGCTGCATCTTTCGACACGGTAAGCTTGAGATTTTAATTCCGCCTTGTGAACGCCGTTGCAACCGAGCATGATCATCAGCAAGAACAGTATGGGCCAACCTTTTGGTCGCGTACCTTAAGACTTCTGGCAAAACTGAGACCCACGCGAACATTTCCGCCCACCATCCTGGGCTAGGTATCAATGGTGGCACAGCATGCAGTCCCTCCTGACTCATACTGAAGCTCATGGTTACAATCTGCCTCTCGAGGTCGTAATCTTGACACCTTCTGCGTGCTCGAGCTCGGTCAGACGAGAAGCTAGGATTGTACCTCCTTTCATCTTGCTCGCTTGATCTCAGCTTTGGACTTGAAGTGCCTTCCGCTTTGGCTTCTGCGCAGTGGCAGAGGACAGAATCGTCAGTAACAAGGCCGGCGCATCACAGAGCCGACGTCCTGATCATCTGCAAAAGCGTCTCAAGTGCTTGACATTTCAGCGGAAGGGCATTCTTGGTTCGATGAAGAGATGCAAGGTCTGAAACGCCTTCTCATAACACGAGTGTCTGATCGGTGAAGGCTGGAATCGCAAATCAAGGACTCACGACAGAATCAAAGAAAGGCAGTCTTTTGATTTCGATATAAGAGTTGACACGGCGAGACCGCGTTCATGTGAACCGGCTGACACGAAAGCTGTCAACCCTCGAATTCAAGGTTCGAGATGCTCGATCACCTCCGGTTTGAGCACCGAGAATAGTCTGTAGGCGTACCGTTTGCCCATTTTGTCAATCTTGATGATGGCCACTCTGCCATTCTGCAACTTCTGCTTATCCTCCTCCAGCATGTTCGGGGCCGCCTTCTTGAGCAGTTGTCCGTCTACAATTGCATACGCTGTGTCATAGTCTTGAGCAAAAATAAGACGGGCACCTAGGGCTTCCCACGTTCCCGCCTCGCCCGTTAGCTGCTGATTGGAAAGATGCACCAGTGACAATTTGGAGATCAGATCCGGTTCGGTAGCCACACGCGCAATGCCACCGTCTCGGAACCGAGTGGCGCCGCTGAATCTCCTGGCTCCCAAGGGCCAATGACCAACACCCGATTCATAGGGAAGCTTGAAGCTGGAAATGATGCGTTGAAGTTTGGTGAGCTTGCCAGGTTCGGGCGGAACAAACTTGCTGTCTATCGAGAGCGTTAAGCGTCTTCTTCGATAGGCTTGCATGGCTTCCAAGTCGTCATTTTTGTGCGCATACGAGCCACTAGCCAGACCGTGTAATGGATGCTGCTCTCCCAGGCTTGAGAGGGGGATAGGACGAGCTTCATGCAGCTGTTGTTGCGGTTGAAGAGCCAAACGCTCAGGCATCACTTGACCGTCTTTGTTGATATACCCGCCCTCGATAGCATGCTGATGAAGCCGTTCAAGCCATCTTCGCTCCATCAGCGTCCATTCCTTTTGATCCCGCTTCTTGTAGTTCTTTACGATCCAGCTCACCTCGGCAGGCGTGAGATCTGGCGAAATGCCATGAGCAATTTCCGAGGCTGGAGCTTGCTGAGCTCGAAGCTGACGTTTATTTGACAAGAACGTTTGTCCGGGCTTCAAGGTTCGGGGGGCAGAGCTAGATTCCGGCATGTCGTTGTGGGCCTGCTGAGCAGGAGAAGACGAGGTTGCGAGGCCGGACCATACCGGTTCGAGTGGGCGCTTTGGCCCGACGTTTGGCGGAAGGGGCGGACGACCTACTTGCCCCGGTACCACCCGAGTTGACTGACGCAACGGCCCCATGCGGCCATGCTGGATAGCGTCTTGCATCGTACTCCAAAGCTGACCTCTGGAGCTCGCTTGGACAAGCTGATCGTACATGGCATTCTGTACATCATCAACCCCCGGCACGACTCTGGTTAGCTCATGCCATTGTCCATGTTGTCCATGTTGGACAGCGTCCTGCAGAGTGTTCAAGAGGTGGCCTTTCGCTGACGCTTCGAGAAGTCGATCATGCATAGTAGCTTGGACATCGTCCGAGCCTGGAGGTGATCTGCTGAGAGGGCCCGAGCTTGATCCAGGTGAATCCAAGACCGGTCTGCTAAGCACTGATGCAGTGCTTGTCGCCAAAGCGAGCAGACTGGCCAGAATGATACGGACTCTCATACCGACAGCGCAGTACCGCTTTTTGACGAGAAGTTGCTTCCGCTGAACGTGGTGGGCAAAGGTCAAATCAGCAGCGTCGGGCCCTATTTATGTCTTAGAACTTCGAGCAAGTCAGGAGCTCAGTCTTTGCCTGCCATTGAAGCATGGCTGTCCAACAAAGCTCTTGCGTTGCCGAATTTAGCGATAGGCTCGGATTTCATTTCACGTTTCGGCACCATCAAAGCAGCTCGAAGGTCGACTTTGTCTGGATCCCACGCCACTGCAAGTACAAAATAACGGGCAGCTCCATATCGGTCACCCTCGTTTGCCGCATCATACCGCATTCGTGCTCTCGCGTTGTCATCTTCACGCACGGTCGTGGCTAGTTTGAAGCTCGTGTCCCGCCTCAGTTTAATCCACTCTCGATCTTCGTATTCACGAGGATTGGCTGAGGGTTCATCTGTGAAGAGCTCATTTCAGAGCGTTGCCAAGGCAGAACGAGCAATCCATATCGACGCTGCTCTCAAAGCCTGAAAGAAAGCTTTGCGGTCGCGAGCGGTCGAAACAAATTTTCTCCGAATTCCGTAAAATCATCAATAATTCGACTTGTGATTTTTGCTTTCGCGCATTCACAGTCCCGCATCTCGACAAACACCATCCACCCATCTTCGCCTCGCAACCATGTCGGACAGATACCACGGCTCAGCATATCGCGGTAGTGCCTCAGGCCGTGCGCCTCCATCGTATCGCGATGACCGCCGCTATGCCCCCCGTCACCACCCCCGCGATGACCACGACTACCCTGACCCACCCCGACACCCTTACGACTCTCGCGAATATGCCGCTCCCGCATCGTCCTACTACCCCGGCTACGCTTCCGAACGACCACATGGGCGACGGGTGCACAAGACCATCCCTCCACCACGTCCTTGGGACTACAGTCGACGACCACCGCCTCGAACGGAGCAGGAGCGAATAGAGCTGGAGAGGGAGAGGGAGGCGTGGGAGGCGAAAGAGGAAGAGAGGTACAAGCAGAGGATGGAGGAGAGGGAAAGGGAACGAGCGAGGGAATGGGAGCGGTATGGTGCGTATTCGAGCGGCGACGCTTGGAATAGAGAAAGGGTGAGGGAGAGGGAGAGGGAGAGGGAGAGGGAGAGGGAGAGAGCGATGGGCGCAAGAAGGCAGAGGAGTCGAAGCCCCGAGGCGAGGTATGATCAGAGAGGATCGTGGAGTAGAGCTTCGGTTGGGTCGTCCGAGGGGAGGGAACGCGAATCGACGAATGTATCTGTTGCGGCGCCAGCGGATCGACATGAGGGTGCTGGAGGGTATGCGCCTCGCCGATCATCGCCTCCTGCAGCCACGCCGTCCGAAACACCGGCAGCCGCAGCACCGCACCACGCCGAACCACCCAACGGCCCTTCCCCTGCACGCTACCGAAGCGACCGTCCATCGTCACCGCCACGCGGACCATCCGGATTCAGCTCGACCCCACCTACCGGTCCTCGAGCTTCGCGTGGCGGCCCTACTTGTGCCAATGCTCCTGCGGCACCTGCCGCATTCCGCGCATCTTCTGGCGCTTACACACCCGATCGGGAGGGTAGCGGCTTCATCAGTCCTTCTTCTGCTCGGTTCCGACGCGATGGTGCGCCACCAGCCTATCGCGGAGGACATCCATTCGGGCGCGCAAGGAGAGACACCAACCCGTACGACCACTACGAAGAGGCGGGAGGATATGCGGGATCATCTCCGCACGAAAACTCGCCCTACTCGCCCGTCAACGCGCACCCTCACCATCTGAGCGCTCCGCGACTTTCGCGCACTTCGTCATCGCAAACCTCGACTAGCCCGGCCGTCGCCACGGCCGTAGCCTCGCCTTCCACGCTGGTCGCCCCCACGTCCACCAGCACACCCCGCTTCAGCGCGGCTCACCACCTCACGCCGGACCTCGACGCCGAACTCCTCGCATTAGAGGTGCAGCGCAATTCGTTTATATCAAACTACGTTCTCGGCGCCAAACGGACGAGTTTCAGAACGTCCTTGACCGAACTCAAGGATGCCGAGCTGGAAATGGTCACTGCGGCCAATAGGAGGGCGGCGGCCGAGAGGGCGTTGGACGTGGCCAAGGAGACGGCGGATGCGTATAGTCTCGAGGAGAATCGGAAGGATGAATTGCAGCGGTTGATGAGTCAGCAGATGCAGTCGGTTGGGTAGGCTTCAAACAAGTGTGCTTTACGTTTTGCAAGTTTCTAGAATCGACGTCTTGTGAAAAGTTGGCATTGAAAAAAAAAGGGGGTCAAAGGTCCACGAGAAAACAGTGTGTGCAAAAAGAAACAAGAGCAGGGTATATACATCCACCAACTAAGCTTGACCTCTAAGCGTAGCCACGTGCTTATCAAACTCCTTGGAGTGCAGCAGTTGATGGTGATGCTTGGCAATCTCCCACCTAGGCGCAGGCGCTCTTACGGCGTATGATTTTGTCTCGCCCGCGCCCTTACTTTTCTCGACACGAAGATCAAACTCCAACTCTCCCGTCTGCTCGAGATACTCTACAGAACACCAGTTGCGTGCACCAATGATATACCTGTCTTTCTGCTTTTGGCCTTGGAGATCCGTTTCGAACAGCGGCACCATCGACTCTTTGGTTCCGCAGTAGAAGAGCGAACGGTGCTTCTTCTTGGCGAGCTTGTTGAGCATCGAAATTACCGCGGGCGGCGGTGGAGCATTGACGATGGCCGAAGTGATGACGGCGAGCGAATACTTTGGATCCAAGCTCGGATCATGCTGATGATAGCCGTAAAACACGCCGACGCCTCCGGCATGAACATCGCCGCTGATGTACGACGCGCGCAAATGCTTCTCCAAGCACAGCTCCTGTACGCGTTGGACAAGCCAGTTGCGTTCATGCTTGTGTGGACCGGCACACCAGTGATCGCCCAAATCGTCGAGCAGCTCCACCTGGCCGTTAAAGTTGTTGGTGAAGCCAGGCGAAAGACCCTTGGCGAGCATGATCAAGGGGTTGATGGAGCTCGAAAGCGTACGCTCCAAAAACACCATGCGTGGATAGGCGAGCGGAACGCCGAGCAAGATGATCAGGTGCTCTACGCCCGGTGGCAGCTTACGAACTGCGTCAAAGAGACGCTGGTAGGTGCCCTTGCTGACAATCTGGTCGATCTTGCGTTCGGCACGGCAATCGGTCAACAACATCCACTGCTTAGGACCAAGGTAGGAGAGCAAGCTGTGGCTCTTGAAGGGAATATAGACACCATCGCCACCGATGATCATACTGCGATTCGGATGCGACGTCTCGCTAAGGCCATCCACCTCGTCGTGGATAAACAGCTGGAAGAGGAGAAAGTAAAAGTAACCGCGAGCACCGATATGGCTGAAAACGGCGGCTCGCATCAGATCGTCGGTATAGGTACCGAACCCATCGATGAGGTCGTGATCGTCGAGCATGTTGATCATGGGTACCTGGGCAATCGTCTTGGCAAACGAACCGCGACCAAACCACTCGCAGTAGTGGTTGAAATAGTAGCGCTCGATCGAGGTGCGGATCTGGTCGGTGAGAGGCATGGCCATGCGCTTCTTGGGGTCGGACTGGTTGCTCCACTCTTGCATCTCGGGCTCCTTGACGAGCTTGTCGCAGTAGATCTGGTCGCCACCGCCAACGACGGCGTGGTACGGCTTCTGGACGTGCTTTTTGAGCAAATCGTCCCAGAGAGGGTTGGCACCGTTCCAGACAGACTCGTCGGTACCGGAGCTGAAACCGTTGCAGCTGTGTCCAGCCCATCGGAAGTTCTGCGTCTTGGAAGGAACGAAGAAAGTATGGCCGGTCATGCCCTTGATGGCCTCGGACTGCGAGTCAGGATGCGCCTCACCGTCGATCGAGTAGTGTACGGCAAGCTCGTGATCGGCCAAGGGAATTTCGATCTTGAAACGCCAAAAGGTAAAGGAGCCCTCGACGCCGTGATACTGGTAGAGCTTGACGGCCTCGGACTGGCTGTGCGAGTCTTGATCCGAGACAGCGGTGGTGCCGTCGGCAGCGGCAGAGACGTTGGCGGCGTTCTGCCATCGAAGCTGGAGGGTGGGGGTGATCGAGTAGTCACTTGTGGCATCCTCGGTGACGATCATAGCATAGGCATGGTAGATGCTCTGTGTGACGTCGACGGAATCGTACCGGAGCATGGGCCCCGTCTTGACGTTGAGGGTAGTCATTTTTGGCGGGAAAAGGTCAAGAGCTTCTTTCAGTGGACCGAGTCGGAGAGGGGTATCCTGGGTGGTGGTGGTGGTGGTGGTGGTGGTGGTGGTGGTGGTGGTGGTGGTGGTGGTGAAGAATAAAGGCGAGCAAGTCGGCTGAAGCTTCTGGGGTGAGAGCAGCTCTATGGGAGTCGGAAGTGGGACGAAGAAAGCGAACCGGATGCGAGCGAGCATGCAAAGAGGGAAGCGCATGCACAAACCGGAATTTGCGATCCATCCAATTCAAAAAAAGCGGAAAGGTGGGGGCAAAAGTGGAGGAGAAATGCACTCTCGATGCACGCCCCGCTCTGCCTGGAGTCCGAGTTGAACTATTATTCCGGTGCAAGAGCACAACTCTTGTGTTGCGCTGCTTACCAACCGACGGACAAATCAAGAGCAATTCATTTTCAATATGTAAATGATCCGAGAGGCTGTGGTTCAGTGCCTCGCTTAGAAATCGCAAACGTCGATCGACACTGCGCAGAGGTGCAGCAGGTTGGCTTGGCTGTCTTTGCTGACAACGAGTCCTGCCAAGACCTTTTCTTTTGTACCGCAAAACCTTGTCCGCGGCGTGTAAACGTTTTGCTTTGCCTTGTCCATCGACCGATAATCCCTGAAAAGCTTCCTTGCGTCACCGCCCAGCCCAGACTTTTTCCCCGCCGTATAGCATCCCTCACACACTCAAAGAGTCCAAAACAGATAATCATCCAACGTCACACTGGGTGGCAATCGTAACTTGTACTGACATGACAAAGAACCAACAACCAAAGAAAACTGAGGACAAAACAAAGAAAAGCACCATCAATACAATTGGTTTAATGAGCACGGGAAAAAAAAGAGGAGCAACTCAAGGTTGCCTAGAATCGAAGGCGAGGGTTTTCGAGGAAAACCCGGATATCATATTGACCATCTCGACCAGCACCGCAACTGCATACCCATGTGAGTGTTGCAGTTGCTGCCTGCTGTCGAGATCCGCCAAGGTGCTCTCTATCAAAGCAGCACTTTTTAGTCGCAGTGTGGTGATATTGTGTGTTTGTAGAGACGTTCGTCCAGCAAGCAGCCGACGCATCAACTCAACACCGCCCAAGGCTGGTCGGCGTTGGCGTCCATCCCAAACCCGCCGCTGCCGTTCATGCTGCCAAAGTGGTCCAAATCCCACCATTCTTCGCCCGAGCCTGCGATGATGCCCTGCGAACCAGATCCGAGCTCGACCTGGTTGATCGCCGTTTCCTCCGGAGCCTTGAGCGTGCTCTGGCCACCGCCGCCTTCCTTGGTCGTCTGCCCCGCTCCCATCCCTGGGGCGGCAGGCGCCATGGTCAGGCCAATGCGATCCAATCTCATCTTATCGACAAACGGGCTCTTGTCCAGATCAATCTCATCGCAGCTACTCATTTCCGCCGGACTCGTGCTCGACGGTCCGGCAGAGCCAAAATCCAGCCCGTTGCCTCCTAGCCCAGCTGCCAGCTTGCCTCGCAGCGAGTTGGCCGTCGAGTTGGACGCCGTCGAGGCGTTCGAGCTGCCTCCCACCAGTCGCGCACTCGCTACCAGCTCTGGCGTCTCGACAGGCGGCTCGCTCTCGTGCGTCGATGCGTTGACACCTCCGGATCCAAACACGCCGCTCAGGTCTACATCGTCGTTGAAAGCGTCCGGTCCCGCTGCAGATGCCTCGATGAAGTCGAACAGATCAATGTCCAGTCCCGTGTCGGCGTCGGCAGATGGCAACGAATCCATCGCACCGTCCATCAGGCTCGAACCGTTGCCGCTGTTGCCGCTGCCTTCGCCTGGCATGATACTCTTGGAAGGCAAGCCGATGCCATTCGAGGGCAGGCCGGACAGCATCGAATCTTGACCAAGCATCGACATGAGCGATTGAAGCGCCTTGGCATCCGAACCGTTCGGACCGGAAGGTCCTGCGCTGGGTGCTCCAAGCAACGAGGTCGATCCTCCCACTCCGTTGTTGGCGTTGCCCGTGGCAAGGAGCTCCTGCCACGTCGATTCGACGAGCCCGGCAGGATCGCGCCCACCAAGCTCTTGATCCTTCTTGCGCTTCTCTTCAGCCTCTTGCTCCGCCTTGACGTTGGCAGAATCCAACTTGGCCAGAGCGCTCGACGCATCACTGCCGCCAGCACCCGCAGAGCCTTCCTCGCGCCGCTTGCGTTCGGCTTCGGCCATCTCTCGCTTGACTTCAGCCATGATGTCGGCGCTCGTCTTGAACTTCTTGTCGGGCTCAGCCCCAGACGATGTCGGTGTACCGGCAGCGCCACCTTTGCCCTTCTTGCCTGTCGCCTTGGCACCCTTGGGCGCCTTTTCGGCCTTCCTGCCGCCTTTGCCAGCCGGAGTCGAGCCTGCAGGCGTCGAAGTGTCTTCTGCCTGCCCGGGCGATGCAGCCACCTTGGGCGACTCGTTGGTCGCAGATGAAGGGCTCATGGCCTTGCCAGCACCAGTCGAGTTCTTGGCACGCTTGTTCGGCGGTAGCTTGAGGTTCTCGGGTCGAAGTCCACGCTTGATACCGTGCATAGCAGCGGCAGCATCGAACGAGCCATCCGCATTGGCGCCAGCTGGAGCCTCGGTACCTTGTGCCTGGTTTGCCTCGACGGGTGCGGCTGGTGCTGGTGCGGCTGCTGGAAGACCCGAAGACGAAGGCTGCATCGCGTTCGTTGCTGTGCTCTGGTTGATGTTCTGCGGCGCTGACACGTTCGTGCCTGGCGCCGAAGGCGCAACACCGTTTGGCTGAGCAGCGCGCGAAGATTCGCTGAGCGAAGTGACGATGCGCTGCGCCAAATCTGGATTGCTGGAGCGAACAAAGCTGATGCATCGGCTCATCTGCATCTTGAGCTTGTCCAGGTCGGCAAGACGCAAGATGCACTGCTTCTTGGGCAACAGATCGTACTGATCCTTGTACATAAACGCCATGATCTTGAGACGCTTGGCCGGCTCCAAGTTGCCGTTCATGGCGTAAAAGGCAGGTAACAGCGCTGTCACGGTAGCCTGGATGGGAGCAAGCTTCTGCACCTGGTCGAGAATCTGGTCCCTCTCGTCGTCAGCAATGTTCTGAATGATCGGCAGTCGGGGTCTCTGGGTGGCGAGCTCCTGGTCGATCTTTTGCATGGCTGCACGCGCTTGCTCCAGCTGTTCGGGACTAACAGCGATGAAACGAGCCTGCGACATGTTGGACGGACGACCGGCCATCTGGCCCTGCTGACCTTGCTGAGCCCCAGACGCATTGGAACCCGAGCCAACTTGTGCGCCGCCTACCTGTTGCGGCTGCGTCGACTGGTTGGGCATCTGCGATTGCTGTTGCTGCTGCGGCTGCGGCTGCTGTGATGGGTTGGGTTGCTGGCTCTGCATGTTGGAACCCATCTGAGCGGCGTTCTGCATCTGTTGTGCATTGAGCGGCTGACCAGGCATGTTGGCACCAAAGCTGGCAGGCTGCAACTGTGATGGTTGAGCGGTCGAAGTTTGTGGCATCATGGGTCGTTGTTGATTTGGCCAGCCCATTTGCTGCTGCTGCGGCATGGATCCTTGGGGCGCTTGTTGCTGCTGCTGCGGTTGCTGCTGCTGTTGCTGCGATTGCTGCTGCATGCCATTCTGGCCGGGATTTGCCTGGTAGCCCTGGTTCATCTGTCGCTGCTGGTTTTGTAGCTGGTCTTGACGCCATGCGTTGAGCTGCTGGGCGAGGTACGCCTTGTTGAACTGTTCCTGGGTCATGCCCACCTTGGCGAGATGTTCAGCGCTGAGAACGGGGGGTGGAGGTGGGTTGAAACCGGCAAGAGAAGTTTGCTGAAGTCCGAGTGCTTGCGGTGCATTCTGCCCTTGCATCTGAATCTGCTGCTGCTGCTGCTGCTGTGGTTGCTGCTGGTGGTGCTGCGACTGATTTGGCGGCATCATCGAAGCTTGCTGACCCTGAAGCTGAGCAGGCTGCGACTGCATCTGCGGCGTTGAGGGCGGTCGGAACGCGGGCGCCTGCGGATTAGACTGCGCTGTGCCTTGAGCCTGACCAAGACCAGCCCCTGCCATGGACATTTGATACTGATGCTGCATAGCTCGCTGCCATGTCTCCTCAAATGGAGCAAGGTAGTTGCGATACTCGGTGGCCAGCGCCTGTCCAAGGGCTTGCGTCTGAGGCGAACCCAGAGGCGCAAGTTCCAAAGACATGGCGATAGCAGGCCACGCTCCCTTCTGGTGTGCGCCGTCGCTGCCGCCGTGAGCTTGCACGATTTGGTAGAAGCGGTACAGATCCAGCTCTCGTCCGCCCACTTTTGGCAACGAAGTGATGGGAGTGCCTCGCTTCTTCATGAGGTCAATGAGAGCCTTCATGAATTGCTCCGGACGCAGCGATGGGACGCCTTGCAAACCAGACATGCCTGGCTGTGCTCCAATACCTGCGGTTCCCATCTGTGCAGTGGGACGCACCTGAGGCGTTGACTGCTGAGGCGGTTGCTGGGCATTCTGCGTTTGCGTACCGGACTGGTTCAGCATGGGACTGCCAAACTGACCTTGCGGAGGTCGAGCAGAGCCAGGTCTGTTTGGCGGACGGATGACGGGAGAAGCTTGGATATTGGCCATGCCGCCCATGCCTTGTTGCTGTTGCTGCTGCTGCTGCTGCTGCTGCTGCTGTTGCGGTGTCTGCGAAGACTGTGATGGCTGACCCAGTTGCTGCTGCTGCGGTTGTTGTTGTTGCTGTTGCTGACTGTTGGTCATCTGACCGCCGGCTTGTTGACTCTGCTGCATGAGAGCTGCAAATTGCTGGGCGTTCTGCACGTTGAGGCGTGAGAGCAAGGCAGACTGGAGACGCTTAGCCTCTGCATGCTGCTGCTGCACCGATTGACGCTCCTCGGCGCTGAGATCCGAGTTGAGCTTGCTCTCGATGTCGGTAACGCGTTGGTGCAAGAGACGCAGAAAGTTGAGCGGATTTTGCTGATTGCTGGCGCCAGGAGACGGCTCCGGTCGACCGGCAGGTGGTCTCTGTTGTCCGGGCTGAGCCGGCTGCTGGCCCATCATCTGCTGCTGCTGCGGCTGCTGCTGCGGCTGTTGCGCGTTTTGAGGCATACCGGGCACTTGCTGAGGGGTGGGTGCACGACCCATCTGCTGCTGGTTCATCTGGGCGGGAGCTTGTAAGGAGATCTGGGGCGAAGACTGCACCTGGCCTGGCATCTGCTGCTGCTGTTGTTGCGACTGCTGCTGTAGCTGTTGTGGCTGAGACTGTTGGGCCGGAACAGCGGGCTGCAGAAATCCTTGCGAGCCCATGGTAGGCGTCGACTGAGGACCAGCTGGGCGAGCCTGTTGCAGACCGGCCATCATCTGCGCTTGAGCCTGCATTTGCGGCGTCCTCTGGATGCCGTTGGCAAAGTTTTGGGCATTGGGCATGTTGAGGTTGATGCTGGACTGTCCGGGCTGCAAAGGCCTTGCAACAGCGTTGTGCTGATTTTGTGCAGCCTGTTGCTGTTGTGCCTGCATAGCTTGTTGGCGAGTGATCAATTGCCGCAACTAGATAGCGCGGGACAGGGGACCATAGAAAAAAGGGGAGAGAGAAGAGCAAATGGGAAGACGAAGAAAGAGTCAGCGCGCATGATCCCGTGCGAGGCATGCAGATATGCTTGCACGGTATGTTGAAATGAAACGCGGAAGGGAGAAACATACCTGAATCATCTGCTCTTGTGTGAGGTTGCCCTTCTTGGCCTGCTCGATGGCGTGCGAGAGCTGCGCAAATGTGGGCGTGGGGCCTGCTCCGAGACCGCCCATCTGCGGAGCGGCGGCTGCTTGTTGGGACGGCTGCTGCTGGAGGTGAGACGGTTGCGAGGCAGGGTTGTGCTGATGAGCCATCTGAGGCTGCAATTGTGCGAGTTGCTGCTGTTGGGCCTGTTGGGCCTGCTGGGGCTGCGTTTGTATCTGTTGCTGCTGCTGTTGAGGTGTCTGAGGCTGCATCATGGGCTGAGGACGCATGATCTGCATGAGCGGGTTCTGATTATTTGCGAGCATGCCGTTGGCCAGCTGCGACTGCTGCTGTGCCATGAAGGCTTGAAGCTGCTGGTTGTTGAAGCCGGCGGGCAAACCGAGCTGAGGCATCATGGGGTTGCGCTGCTGCATCTGAGGCTGGGTGACGGGTGGTGGTTGGGGCTGAGGCTGCTGCTGCTGCTGTTGTGGCATCTGTACAGTTTGCTGCATCTGACTCTGTTGACGAAGCACGTTGAGCTGCTGAGGAGTGAGATTGTTAAAGTTGAAGAAGGCACCATTGTGCGACTGGTCGAAGCCCGACATGGTGGCGAACGAGAGCGGATGTCAAGCGCAGCCTTGGATGTCGAGCGGGAATGGGAGATGGAATGGCAGCAGCGAGCGGCTAAAGCGCTGTAGTTCCCAAAGGTGCCGAAGCTTGTGACGGTGTTAAACGTCAGAGAGGTCGCGTGATGAGGAAAGCAAGGATTGGAGTGCTTGCTCGAGGATGATGGAGACGAAGAAGAAGAAGAAGAAGAAGAAGAAGAAGAAGAAGAAGAAGGACAGGCAGATGCGAGACTGCGAGGTGAAATGCAGTATCGCTGTGAGCGTGGAAAGCTCGTTGGGCAGAGATCAGGCGAACGAGGCGAAAGGAAGGACGCCAAACATTCGATGATTTCGGACTGCTGAGAGGGATGGATCGAGTAGAGTAGATCACGGGAACAGCGAGGATGAGACGGCAGCGGCAAGTGATGTGGCTTGCGGGACGGGGTTTTTTGGCACGCAAAAGCGATCTGTGCGTGGGACGAGTATTAATGAAGCCGGCGTGCAAGCAGGGACGGAGTTGGGGGAAGAGTGTACTGAGGATTGGATGGGTATGACGCCGAGGATGGGTGCAAGCACAGTCGTGAGAGGGACAGCAGTGTATGGATGCTGAACTCGAGGCGAGTCGATGGGTATAAGTTTCAGGGAGGGATGGTGCTATGAAGGCGATGCGGCAAATGACCAATACGGAGCGGGAGCGGAAGCAGTCACAATCGCAATCGCAGAGCTATGCAGCGTGGTCAGAAATCACGGCGGTCGAGCTGAGGGTGCTGAGTCGAATTTTGATGTATGATGTCGACGTAAGGAAGCGTTGAGAGTCGATCGGGACACTGAGGCAGGCTGGATGAAGGGTGCAAGACGAAACGAGCTGAGCCGGAACGGGAAAAGTGGATGACGAGTGTGGCGAGGGATATTGCAACACACACTGGGACAAGGAGGTGAGGAAAGAAGGAAGGTACTCCGGGTCGAGAGATGATCGACGAGGATGATGGTGACGGTGATGGTGATGGTGATGGTAATGGCGACGACGATGCACCATGAGCGGCAAAAGGCCAAGCGGAGGGGGCGAAGGCCAAAAGAAGCGGACAACGCGAAAGCCAGCAAAGGCGAGCAAAAGCAGGCAAACGCAGGCAGGCACAGCGGCGGCGAGCGAGGCAAAGAGCTGCACGGCGCGAGGAGGCGGAAGCAGCAGCAGCAGCAGCAGCAGCATCGACCGACAACCATCGGAACAGGGTCAGCAGCAGCAGCAGAGCGCACCACTCTGACGCACAAAGCACAGTGGCACACACACACACACAAAAGTCCCAGGCCAAGGCGAAAGCGGATCGGCTGACAAGTGTGGGTACTGTACTGTACTGTACTGTACACCAGCCCAAGCGGATTAAACTCAAAAATATATTTATTCGAAAAATAACTCAATCCAAATCGAAAAAAGGGTTCTCTCTCTCTCTCTCTCTGCTGCTGCTGCTGCATCGTGGCTCTTGGATCTCACTCAGAGAGGCACAAAGTCACAGCGTTGCGCGATTCGACGGGACAAGCGTGTCGGTTCGTCGTGTCTTTGGATACTCGCGTTGCTGCCTCTTTTCTTTCCATGCTTCCCGCGACCCTTTCTGATGAAATTTTTCGAATTTTGGGCGTTCGGGACGCTCTGCTTTGAACGTCGTTCGCTCGTGGCACAGACTCACGAGAGAGAGAGAGAGAGAGAGAGAGACGAAACGCCTTTGCCACAACCTCTTTCTTTCGAGTTCCAGATTCATGGGCACGCTGGTCATCGAGATGACCTCGTGAGCTGGCATCGTCCATCCTTTCCATAGCTTCAGCTAATCAGGATCCATGGTCCTTCAACTCTGCTGTCCTCGTTCTGGGGATCGTACAATGCAAGAGAGAGAGTGTGTGTGTGAGAGAGAGGAACGCTTCCCGTCCTGAGCCTTTTTGTTCTCTCCTGGCAACAGCCCTTTTGCAGCACGACGCCTGCAGTCCCGAAATTCGGCTCGCTTGCGTCAAACTCTGATTGTCTCTAGACAGACGGCCGAGTGCAGCAGTGATGGGTGGAATGAGTCGCCTTTGCAGGAGAGTCAAATTGGAAGGATAGATAGGCAGCTTGGGCTCACAATGTGGTACACAGTACCGCGGCATGAGACGACATTTGTGGAAAGGAATCGGGGTCTGAGTTGTCTATGCATCCCATGCTTCCGTGCATGATCTCGCACAAGAGGGCTCAGAGAATCTAGTGAAAAAGACTCGGTTCTTGTTCTAGGTCCCTTTTTTTCATGCCGCCGCTGTGGCGGTCTCTCGTGTTTGTATTCGAGCAAGTCTTGCCATCATCCCCATGACAATTCTGATTGTGGCGCGCACGCTCTCCTTGTTCATTTTCGCATCCTCATGAGCATGCAGAGGGTGTGAAATGCCTTTTGTCCGCCATTGGTTAGTGGCAGTCGAGCAGAGTGCAAGGCGCCTGTCCCGAATTTTTGTTCAGATTACTGTACTGCCTCGCTTCAGCTCCAACAATTCAAATCCAACCCAATTGTGACTGGCTTGGTGCCTGATCAAGAGAGACAGACAAGCAAGTAAAAGCTGTTTGTTTTCCCTAAGCGAGCCGCCAACTCGACGCCCAAGCATTCAGTTTCTTAGTGTTTCTTCTTTTTCGCGTTTATCCACTTTTAGATTTCCAAATAGAACTCGCGGCTGCAGGAACGTGGCTGGCATCCAAAGCATCGAAAAGTGTTTGCCTTTTTGCAGCCTTATTATTCCAATTTTCTTTTTCGCCCCGTTTCTCCAGAATCACCATCTTCAGTCCTTTGCGACCGAGGATAGCAATCGTCCTTCCGATGACGGCGAGAAGCAACATCAAATGCCGTGAGATGGAGCAACGGCGCCATGACCCGCTCACTCAAGTCGCATATCTAGCATCTTGAAGGCTTTTTGCTTGAGAGTACGCTCCTCGCGATCGCTCGCCTCAGCCAAAGCCTCACACAGCACAGTGACAATCGTTGGTCGAGTGTGTCGATCAACATTGCCTTGCGAATCCATTGGTTCAACTCTTTCCGTGCCCGGCATCTTTCGTATCAAGTTGTCGAGCCGTCGGAATCATGTTCACAACCGAGAACCTCGAACGATAGCCAAGCAACGAGACTGGACCCTGAGATGCCTTTTTCTTCCTCCAAGTCAGAGAAGCCATTTTCGCAGCAGTTGCCCTCTCTCGCTCTTAGGCCACTGAGTTGCTTCCCGCGTCGCCATTCCCCCGCAACACACGCACGCGCATGCTGGATTCGTGCCACATCTCACCAGGCGGCTGCAGCTGCTGCTCAGCACGGTGCATGATGCACACTACTACTCTCGATTTTGGCTCTCCAACAAGCACATTTCTTGACCGGAGCAGCTTCTCCTTTACTCAATCATCATCGTCCAGTCAATGACGGTCCCCTCTCTCCTCGATCCATACCGAGTGGGCCTTTGAATGGACTCAATAAAGCGACGCTGCCTCCAGTTCACACGCCACTCTTCTTCCGGGTGTCGATAACAATGCTGCACTATAGGTAGAGATTGTCACCACCCCACCTTCTTACAAGCTCCACCGCAGCAAACACGCTTTGGGTCTGACCCCGCCCGCTTCATTATCCCACCGCCAGCCATCCACTCCCACTCCCACTCCCACTCTCGCCACACCATGGCACTAGCGCGAGTTTAGACCCTCACTTCATCTTTTTTTTCCGAGGACCGGGACCACTCACTCGAGGTTTTTTGACCTCAGGCTGCACGCATTTCGCGTCCAACAGTACTCTATCCTTGCAGCCGCATAAATACTCGTCCGCCCCCTCTTCCTCTGACCGTATTCAGACTCGCTCCTTTCCTCCGCCCCCTTCGTCAACATGTCCGTCAGCGCTCTGTCCATGTACCAGAGCTGTCCGCCGGGGCTCACCTCGGTCAATGGTACAGCCTGCAATGCCGCCACTTGCAACTCCACCTTTGTCGCTCCAAGTGCCCGTGTCGCCAAGCCAATATCCGACAAGCAGTGTCCTTCCTGCGACGCTGGATTTGGCGGCATCAACTGCAACGTCTGCCAGACGCCTGGCGCTTGCCAAGCACGCAAGTCCTCGCTCGGTCTCAGCACACCAAACTCGCTCTTTGGCAGCAATGAAACCCTTGTCTGTCACAAGCAGCCCTCGGCGGTACGCACCACCTACATCGACTGCGACGTCAAGCAACCCACCGTCAACGGTGTCTATCCAGGCGAATTGCGCATGACTCTTTCCAAGACGTACAAGCCAGACTCTTTCTCCGAGACTGGTCTCGCAAGCTGGCCCCAACAGAGCAACACGGCTCTGTCGCAAGTCTGGCTCGACGGTGTCGAGCAGTTCTACTGTCAAGCTGCTGGATGTTCCGCTCGCAACTCGACCTCCACTCTCAGCTCGCAAGCAGATGCCGCACTCGGCAGCACGCTATGGACCTGCACCTCGCTCCAGTGCTTCTGCATTCCCGGCACCACCATGTGCGGCAAAGGCTCGCTCGATCTGTCGCCCGTCATCAACAACCTCAACGGCACCCTCACCATGCCTTGCGACTATGTCGACCCCAACAATGCCACCGCCACCTCGCATTGCGCTTTTCGAGGAGAGCTGCTCAACAACTTTCTCGGTCAAGAAGGTCTGCCCCTCGAGAACTGCCAATTTGGTTCTTGCATCACTCAATCCGAGCTCGACGATTTCTATGCAAGCGGCTCGGGTGAGGGCAACAGTCAAGACTCTGACCCTTCGCTCAGCAATGCCGTCATCGCTGGTCTTGTGATTCTCGGTGTCGCCATCGCTGCCATTATCGGGCTGCTGCTCTTCGGCTTTTGGCAGCAGAGAAAGGCAAGCAGGCTCCCCAAGGGCGCGGGTCTAGGGCCGGTCGGATTGCAATGGGACAATCTCAGCTACGTCGTCCCCACCAAGACTGGTCCTCTTCAGCGACGCAACAAGGTACACACCGCTCCCCACGTCGCAGAGGTGAATTCTGCATCTGACTATCAAGATCGCATAGCTTACCTCGATTCTCGTTCCTCGGACAAGCATGACTTGTCCGTTGTACGCGACAGCTCTGGCCTTATCCAACCCGGCTGCATGGTGGCTGTGCTCGGTCCTTCCGGTGCCGGCAAGACCAGTCTGGTCGAAATCCTGGCTGGGCGTCACAAGTACGGTCGCGTTTCGGGCACCATCCGGCCTATCGAGGCTTCTCTCGAGCCAGAGACCGAAGCGACCTCGTCGCGACGCGCGATCGGCTTTGTGGATCAGGAAGATGCTCTGCCTGCCTTCTCCACTGTCCGCGAAGCACTCCAGATGGCTGCCGACCTTTCGCTGCCGGACAACGTCCTGCGCGCCGAAAAGCAAGAGATCGTCGCCAAGGTCATTCAACAGCTCGGTCTCGAGAGAGTTGCCAACAAGCGAATCGGCGATGCGAGCCGACGTGGTCTGTCGGGAGGCGAGAGGCGTAGGGTGTCTATCGGGTGTGCTCTCGTCTCGCGACCTCGTTTGCTCATCGCGGATGAGCCGCTTTCCGGTCTAGACGCCTTTTCGGCCGCACGTGTCGTTTCGGCGTTGCGTGAGCTTGCGGTCGGTTCCCAAGTCGGAAGCACGACGGTGATCATGACCGTCCACCAACCTTCGTCCGAGATCTTTTACAGCTTTGATCAAGTTATGCTCATGTCGCAAGGCGCCGTCCTCTACCAAGGATCGCCTACCGACTCGCTCTCGTGGTGCGAGAGGCAGGGCGAGCAGTGTCCCGCCGGTCACAACGTTGCGGATCATTTACTCAAGCTTGCTTCTGCTCCTGAGGTTTCGCTTCGTACCGGTGCGGTTGGGGATCAAGCGCTGCGAGAAAAGACGAGCAATGTCTCGACCGAAGGAACGGCCAATCGAGATGGTGTTGCGGCTCAATCGCCCGGACAAGGTCCAGCGGTGGCTGCGGGCGCGTCGTGGGAGAAGACGGTTGGCGGTACGTCGATGGCTTCCTTCGTGACCCAGATGGCCACGCTGAGTCGACGTAACTTTATCACTGCTCGACGCGATCCCGGCGGCGCACTGGCTCACGTTGTTGGTGCCGTCGTCATTGGTCTCATCGTCGGCGGATGCTTCTACCAGGTCAAGCTGACGATTGCCGGTTTTCAAAATCGCGTCGGATCCATGTACTTCCTGTTCATCCTGTTGTCGTTCTCGGCCCTCTCATCGGCGACGGCTCTCACAAAGGCGCGTCCACTCATGATGCGCGAACGAGCCAATGGTCTCTACGGACCTCTTTCCTGGTTGATCAGCTATGTCGTCTATGACGCCATCCTGCTCCGTGTCATCCCGGCGCTACTGCTCAGCACCATTCTGTACTGGATGGTGGGGATGAAGCCGCAGGCCAACTACTTTTTCGAGTTTCTGCTCATCGCGGTGCTCTTCCACCTATGCATGGCGTTGTACAACATGTTGCTGGCGGCTTTGATTCCGGATCTGTCGATCTCGATCCTGTTTGCCGGCGTGTTTATCCTGTTCAACATCGGGTTTGGTGGGTTCCTGTTGAACCTTAACGATCTGTCGGGGGCCGTCAGGTGGTTGCAGTGGATCTGTCCGATGAAGTATGCGTTGGAGGCGGTGGCGAGTCACGAGCTGGCAGGTTTGCAGTTGGTGGATACGGTGGGTGGCGTGAGTATCACGGCGAGTGTATCCGTGTTTTCGGGCAACCTGTTTGCGTTTAAACAGGATGCGTTTTACAGAGATTTGTTGGTGTTGGCGTTGGGTTTCGTGGTCGGCTTCTTTGTACTGTTGGCTGGAGCGGTTGCGTGGAGGATGAGGGAGAGGAGGTGATTTGGTGGTGTTGTTGGTTGTTGTTGTTCTTGTTAGATGAAATGTACATTCCCAGTCTTGATCATGTTTCAGAAGATTGATTGTGATACCGTCGGATGTCGACGTCAGGCTGATCAGTGTGTTGAGGGCGAGAGAGACTTTGGATTGCTACAAGTCGCTTTTACATCACAGGATCCTGGACAGGCTTGTTGCCCTCCGATCCGGGACCACCTCGGGCGTCGAACTCTGCAGCATCAAAGGGGAGAAGCGCTCCCGTCAGCATTGCTCCTTTCCGTTCCCATACCACATTGTAGACCAACTTACCTTTAGGATCCTTGCTAGCCACCGACTCACGACCGGCCGCGCCAGGGATCTGAGGCTCGCCCTTGTCGGCGCGCTCGGCGTTCTCCTTTTGACGCTGGGCGTCGGATTGAACGATGGGGTCTTGGAAGGTCTTCTCCATTGTTGCTGTTGGTGTGCGTATGTGTTAAAAATTTGAGGTCGATGTTGGTTTGTTGTGGAAAGAAAGACGAAGAAGAAGACATCGCTGAGGTTGGAACTCGGGTTTATATAGCTCCTCAGAGGCGAAAAGCGGGAGATCCAGCTGAGCCGAGGCAAAACCCAGTCTCACGGTCTTCCACCCTCGTTACGCAGAGCTCTGACATCAATCAGCAGCTCCCCCTACGACATTGTCACACGAGACCTCCTCCTGAAGTTCCCATTGGTCTGGATGCCAGCGGCAGATGCATCCAACACAGGCAGTCGAAGATCACAAGCCAACCGGAAGAAAATCGACATTCGGCAAAGCTGTGTTTTGACGTCAGGGCAATCCTCTGCTGCGATCTACCGGTAAAGACAGTCTCGATTGGCTCCCTGTGCCCAGGGTCCTTCGGAATCGGCTAGGATCCTGTGAGCGTCAGTCAGCACGAAAGCCTGCGCCAGAGGCGGGGCGCGGCGAGGCGCAAAGTGACAGGGCCAGACAGAGAAACGCATGCATGCACAGCTGATTCATCCCCGCTTTCGCCGCAATTCTGCCGGAAACTCGCCACCGGTTGTTAGTTGCACAAGCTCAACACCAATTTTTTTGTGATGGAAACCTGACAGCTGACAGAGAGTGACATAATCAAGGGTCACCTTTGTTGAATTTCCAGTTTCGCGAAATTTTTCTAGACACAGCGACCGACTTTTTCTTTGCGAACCTGTCTGTGGAGAACAGGAAGAAAGAGGAAAAAAAACCCCTTTTCGACTTCCACCTCTCTCTCTTCTCCTTTCCCACACATCGCACACACAGTCGTCCATCAAACACCATGGCGGGAACACCAAAATCGACACCTAAAAAGGCCGCCGCCGCCACTACCGCAAGTAGCACACCCGCTACCGGCTCCCCATCTACACCTGGCCGCATGACGCGCGCTCAAGCCCGCGCTACCGGAGGCATCAAGACTCCCTCGCCGCTCAAAAAGGGAGGTAGCATTTCCGGTACGCCCAAGTCTTCCACCAAAAAATCAACCGCCGCTGCTTCGCAAGAGACCTCCTCACTATCAAAGAACAAGACGCCATCCAAGACCCCATCGAAATCCGCCAGCACGACGCCGTCAAAGAAAAAATCCCCCGCCAAAACCGACGATGCCGACTCTCCATCCAAAGTCCCCGCCAGCCATGCCAAGTTGACGCGCAAACCTACTTCTGCGCTTGCTACGGCCGAGCCGATCGTCGCAGAATACTCTGAAGAAGAGGTTGAGGAAGAGGACGACGACAGCGAGGACGAGGAGTCGGATCTGGAGGAAGGTCAGGATGTTTCGGAGAAGGGAATGCAGAGGTTGATGGCTGCGCTGGGTGAGGATGGGCTGGATGAGGTGGATATGGCTGCGTTGGATGAGTTGGCTGGTGATGATGATGATGATGAGGAGGAGGAGGAGGAGGACGATGATGAAGAGGAAGGCGTTGAGGATGATGAAGAAGAGGCATTGGAAGGCAAAGAGGACGACGAGGACGACGAGGACGATGCGGAAGAAGAGGCCGAGAAGGACGATGACATTCCCCGTGTCATCCCCAACGCCAACGGCGACACTCTTGCCGCCTCTATCGCACGAAGCGGTCTCGCCGAAGCTGTCGAGGGCTCTGACGACGAAGAAGAGGATGAGGAGGAAGAAGACGAAGACCAAGAGCCCATCGCCTACGAAGACCTGCCCGACGACATCCAACTCTCGGAACAGGCTCAAGCCTCGCGAACCCAACGCATCAAGGTCAACAACGAATCCGCGCTCCGACGCATCTACGAATCCATCCGCCTCGACTCGCCTCACTCGGCGTCCAAGCTGCCCTGGATCGAAACCATGCGCATCACCTACCCGACCTCTCTCTCGTCCGAAGTCGCCGACGTCGAAAACGACCTCGAACGCGAACTTGCCTTCTACAAACAGGCGCTGCACGCCGCCGTTGAAGGTCGAAAACTCGTCGAAGCCTCGGGAACGCCGTTCTCGCGGCCTTCGGACTACTTTGCCGAGATGGTCAAGACCGACGAGCACATGGAGAGGATCCGACAGAAGCTGCTCGACGAAACCGCCGCCATCAAGGCGAGCGAAGCGGCCAAGAAGCAGAGAGAATTGAAAAAGTTTGGCAAAAAGGTGCAGGTGGAAAAGCTCCAGGAGAGGATTCGAAGTAAGAAGGAGATGAACCAACGCATTCAAGGCTTGAAACGTAAACATGGCGCCATGGACGATGGAGAGGGGGACGAGTTCGATGTGCGGTTGGAAGAGGCTATTGGTGGATCGGAGAGGCCAGCGGGGGGTAAGACAAGACAGCCTACCAACAAGGCCAAGATGCCGAGAACGGCTAGAGATGCAAAGTACGGGTTTGGAGGTAAGAAAAAGTACAGCAAGAGCAATACCGCCGAATCGACCAATGATTTCCGCCTAGGTCCGACCAGAGGTGCTAGAGGTAGCAAGCCCATTTCGGGCAAAGCTGGATTTCGCGCAAAGCACAAGTCTGGAGCCCAAAAGAGGCCAGGTAAAGCTCGACGTGCCAGTGGCAAGTAAGCCGGCTAAGGCCCATGCTTCCACGCCACGTTTCGTAGGTTTTTGTCATGCAATCCAATCGAATCTCTACCTTCCTTTCAGACCTGGTGCAGGTTCATCGGAAACCCACACACCTTACCAGTCCTCCTTCTCAGCTCTCGAAAAAGTCGACTACACAACATCGTCCGCCAAACCCATCCTGGATTATTTTTCAAAAAGAAAGAGTCTGTATGTCTGCATATATCTGTGAGAGAGTGTGTGTATAGCAAGTACAAATGCGTTGTATCTAAAAAAAAAAAAACTGGTCGGTCGATCGTTAAAAATTTCATTAGGTATGCTGGTCATCATCCAGTCAAGGGCAGCCAACTAGGCCCTTACGGCGCTCTTATTCACCGCCGTACCGCCAAACAGCTTCTTCTTGGGCTTGCCCCTTCCCTGCACCGGTTCGTCGACCGAGTCAGCCAAGGACGCCCTCCTTAGCGCTGCCGCCGCGGCCGAAACCTCCCTCGGATCCGCCACGTCGTTCGCCTTCGAGTTGCGTCGCGACGCGTTGTGGGGCGAAAGAACCGGCTGGACGCTGCTCCCGCCCGCTCCACCGCCGGCGAGCGGGATGGCGAGGTCCTGACACGTCGGAGGTGCCAGTTCGGCACACGCCACGTGCGTCTTGTACGGACAGTCGTCGCAGTCCATAAACGGTTTCCAGCCGATGCGTTTCCCGCACACCCAGCACTTGGCCAGCGCGTTGCTGAGCATCACAGCCGGAGGCACCAGGTACGGATAGTAGCCAGTGGCAGGAGGATGGGCGTGCGAGTGCGAACTGCCGCCGGCTACAGCCTGCTGTGCTGCCGCCGCGACATTGTTGGGTCGACGTGTGCCGTTCTTGACCAAAGTGAATCGATGGCAGATGGGAACCGGCTCGATGTGGCCCGAGCTGACCGAGGCGATGGTGGCGAGCGCCATGGATGCATCGGGTCGGTGTGTGCGTGCCGTCATAAACGACTGTGCGGCCGAAACCTCTGCAGATCCCCTTTGAGTGGGCGAAAGAAGCGAAGCCTCCGCCGATCCTCGTCGAACAGATGCAACAGCCGTAACGTCGGCCGATCCTCGTCGCGCAGGGATCAGCAATGGCGAATCACCCTGACGCAGCGTCCGGACCGAAAGCGTAGAGGCACGCTCATCGAGCATCGCCAGCGGAGCATGTCTCTGGGTCATCTTGGAGGAGCGCACCACCGAAGTGCTGTAGTCGCTCTCGGCGTAGTCGGCATGGTCGAGCAGACCAGCTTCCGACTCGTGACGTATCCTCTCGGCTGCGGCACCAGGACTTGCGAGCCAGCTGCGGTTGATGCTCGGAAGCGCCTCGGTAGCGTCTTCGCTCCACCAGGGATTGCCGTGGCCGGAAACCTTGAGCGTGCTCGTTGCCTTGACGGTGCCCGGCGACCGGGCGTCGTCCGGGTCGACTCCGATCTTCTCTAGAGCAGCCAAGGCCTCTTCGATCTCGTCGCCGCTGTCGTCCGAGTTGGAAAGGGAATGGGTACTATTGAGCTTGAGAGCACCATTGAAGCTCGGCAGCCTTGGCGGCGCAGCACGCTTGAGTTTAGAGCCCATAATGGACTGGATGGTGGCGCCTCGGACACTGCCGATGGCATAGCGGTTCTCGGCTTCCTCACGCATGAGCACCTCGCGTTCAATATCGCGCAGCCTCGCCACGACCTGACGCATCTCGGGACGATCTCTTGGGTCTTCCTCGACACAATCGAGAGCAAGCTGGATAAAGGCTTCCGGGCAGCCTTCGGATGCCATCTGTCGCACCTCGTCGGCATCGAGACCAAAAGTGGGCATGACGCGCTTGAAAGTGTACGAGTCGACCAAGTGACGCGAAGCAATCTCGGCAAAGATGACACCGAGCGAAAAGACGTCCGAGGGCAAGCTGAAATCGATGCCGAGGAGAATCTCGGGAGACATGTAACCGTCTGTGCCGCAGTAGCTGATTCGACGCATCTCTTCTTCGTTGCGGGCAGCGATACGTGCAAAGCCAAAGTCGCAGACCTTGATACGCTCGTTGGCAGTGATGAGAAGGTTCTCGCCCTTGAGGTCGCGGTGCAAGCAGTTGCGCGCGTGGAGGTAGGCGAGAGCACGGGCAATGTCCATGGCAAAACTCATTCGCAAGCGCCATGGAAACGGCTTGGACTGATCCGCAATGTAGGAGCGAACGTTGCCGCCGACAAACTCGGAAATGATGTAGATCCTGCCGTCTGGACCGGGGCTCTTTGTGAGGCCGATGTATTGGACAATGTTGGGATGGCGGGCTTCCTTCATGAGAACGCATTCGCGCTCAAAGTACTTTTCGACGTCGTATGTGTTGTTTGGGAGGACCTCCTTGATGGCAACTTCGGTGCCTAGGTATTCGCCTTTGAAGACGACGCCGAAACTACCACCGCCGATCCTGACCCAGTCTCCTCCGTTGGGGCCGGATAGGTCGGCAAAGTTGATGACGTCGAACCTGTCCATGGCTGCAAGAGTTGATGTGAGGAGGTGGGAGCGAGATAGTTATGTGAGCGGGTCTGAGCCACTTTGGAAGGGCAAAGCTCGAGGATCCGAGCTGTGCGTTGGGTCGTTACGGTCGTAGTTGGTGTATGCAGAGAGGTATTGGGCTGAGCAAGTGTTGCGAATAGCGAGGTAGCGACAGATGATCGTGGCAAGATGAGAAGGAGGGACTGAAAGGAGAGTAAGCGTTTGAACAGGGAGATGTGGCGGCCGGCACCTTTGGAGGATGGAAGCAAGAGGGAAAGCCACGCGACAAAAGGCACCTGTAGCTCAACTATATATACTCGGCGGCTGTCCGAATGATTTGAATGGCCTGGAAATTTAGACGCCGATTGGACCGGCTTGAAGAGGAGGGAGGAGAAGGCGTACTCACCTGTATGGAAAGAAGAGCTCGATGCGGAGAAAAAAGAGAAGCAAGGATGCGCAAGCGCTTCTACCGCGCTTCTGCGATGCAAGTCGGAGATTAGGATAAGGTTGAGTGGTGTATGGTAGAGATGATCGACGTTGGATGCGGACCGAAACGATTAAATGATGGATTTGAGAGGAGAGAGAGAGAGAAAAAAAGAACAGAACAGAGCGGCTTGAGGCAAAGGCAGATGCTGATGGAAGAGAAGAAGCACTCGCTGGGTAGGGTGCAGTATCAATGCGGAGGCGGGCGAAGTGTATGCTTTGTGAGAAAGAGGTATTGCGGAGGAGAGCAAGGATGGAGCCGGATGCGGATGGTGAGCAAGTGATGAAGTGGCAGAGGAAAAGGAGTTGGTGCGTAGAAGGTCTTTGTAGGTTTGCGAGATGCTCAAAATGGTTGGCGGAGAAGGAAATTGTAGAGAGTGACAAGCTGTAGGGTAACTCATGAGGATGAGAAGGACGACTCAAAGCTCAGTTTCGAGCAAAGTGACGCTAAAGCTGCGTTTGGTCAGGGGCCACACTGGTGCAGTGCAGTGCAGTGCGGTGCGGGCAGACACGCTCCTGTCAAAAAAGGAAAGTCGCGACCAAAAAACCACACTCTGCATATACTGTACAAATTTTACAGTACTGTACAGGATAAAGGCGGCCAGGCACAGCGCAGCAGCAGACCCTGCACAAAGCGGAGACCGAATAAAAATACTATTCAACGGGCAACATCGACCAAAAGTAAAGCCCGAAGCGGACGACATCGACTCGCCCACCATCCACGTCGATTCGAACCAGTCTTGACATGCAAACTTTTGAGAGGTTAAACGATTCCTTACGCAATGCGACGACCGGGGAGCGGATCGAAGAGCGGGATGTTGTCGCTCGACCTGCGAGTCCGCGTGATGATGCTCAAGGAGGAGCTGCGGGCACCGGGTTTTCTGAGCCGCGCAAAGATCAAAGATGAGCTGCTGATTGTCTGTGGAAGGCGTGCATCACTAGCTCGATGGTCTCGTCGCCATCAGGTGGTCTCGATGACCCCTCCATCTGGTCACGGCGACTTTCGTCAGTGGCTGTGAAGGCGGTTGATTCATATCGCCGCTTGAGAGGAGGAATCAACGTCATTGTGTGAGTCTTATTCAAACAAGCTGCTGGTGAATGCAGCAAACAAAGATCTGCGTGCATCGCTGGCGGTCATGCTGATCAGAGTCACTGTCTTCTGGCATCGCTGGCATCGCTGGCATCGCGAAGAAAAGAGTAGGGCCCTGAACGTCACTCAGGGGTAGCAAAAATGAAACAGACACACCACCCGCAACGCCCTCTTGCTCGCTTTCTCGGCTACTCTACAGTATAGAGACCAACACCTGCACGAAAAAGAAAATCCGGCAGTTTTGGACAAGTTTGCTCCATCACTGCTCAAGTGCCTTTCAGCTATTATCTGAAAAGGGGGGGTGTGTGGAGTTACCGTAGACCTTGTGCCCGTGACTTTACCAATCGCATCATCATCGTTTGGCACGGGATTGTTCTCGCTGAACAATCATCCCAAGTCCCTTCATTACGGTCACGGAACTTACTGGCAACGAGATGGCAAAGAATCGGATCTTCTTGCTTCACTCCTTTCTGGCTTCCTTCGAGAGTCTCTGTGGGATTGTAAATAATAATAAAAAATCTAAAATTGGTTGTCTAGATTCGGCGTCGCGTCCAGAACGCGTCCAAAGAGTCTGCAGACCAATATATGAGTGTAGAAGTTACTCTTGATGCACTCTGACAACTGCGAGTCTCTCGAGCATCTATGAGGTACAGTCCAGTGTACCTTGCTCAGCTTGCAAAGCTCCGTGAGCAAAGATTGAGCGCGAATAGAGATTTCGAGACGGTGGTTAGACTCGAGCTATCGAAGCAACAGAAAAGGTCGTAGAGCGACGCAGCAAGGGATTGATTGAAACAGGTTGGCTGGCTGTCAAAAGAGGCTGCTGCATCACACCCCTATTTCCAGTCTCACTTTTTTCCGCCACTGTGTCGCATCACCTCTTCTTCATTCTCATCACCATTCCCCGACTCTTTCACCCCACCGTCTTGGACATCGGCACTGCCTCTTTGCCTTGCTTCCTTTTTGTGTCACCAGTCTGCGTCGTCGCAAGCAAAACTTCGAGATCAGACGTACGCACAACTTTTGTTGATCCTGGACCCCTTTCCAACAATCACGGCCCCTGTGTTGACTCTACGCTGCCGGCAGTCACAGACACGTCTGTACGCCAAACCCTAATTCCTACAAGGCACAGCTTGCAGCCCAGCTCAGTTATCAACTCCGTCTCTCCTCGGGACGCCGCATCTGCTCCCGTTCGCGCTTGGTCCGTCTTCGACTTGCCGACTCCCATCAGGGTCCTTCTTGCTCAACATCTTCTTTCCCTCGACACTTGTACTCCCATCATAGCTACAGCTACCGTTCGCATCTCAGTCCTCCACTCTACCATCTTATTCAACATTGGCTGCCACGCAGCAGCCCAACGACAACTTGTCGCAACATCCCTGCCTCCACCTCGCAACCGGCCTGCAGCCGTTCGTCACGACTTCATATTGGTGCATCCACCCTTCGAGCTCGCCTCGACGAGCGAGGTCATCTCACCGACCCACACTTTGCTGCTTCGTCATAACCCGAGCTAAATCCATGCTTGTCTCTCCGCCTGCTTCGCGGTCATCCCGCCGTGCTTCCAGACGGCCACCATCGATGCGCAAGGCTTCGCTTTTGGCGCTCCTCATCCCTCTCATCAGTGGCGTCTCTGCACAGTCAACAGCAGCAGATTCCATTTCACCAAGATGGGGTCAGGCTTCTGCGCTCATCGGTTCCCTTCTTGTCGTGCAGGGTGGTAAAACTCAAGGCACCACAGGCGGGGGTTATACCTACAACTCTGCACCTAGCGATTCGCAAATGTACGCCCTCGACCTTTCCTCCTCCTTCTCACTCGCTTCCCCGCCCTGGCAGCCGGTATCACTACAAGAAGGCACAACTGCTGCGCCACCTGTCTCCTTCCACACCATCTCTCCTCTCAACGCCACCTCTCTTCTTCTCTTTGGTGGAGATGCCACTCCTGCCGTGCCGGTGCAGACTGGAAATGACTCGGCCTACATCCTCCATCTTGGCGGCTCAACCTCCAATCGCACCGTATCATATCAGCCGGCTCCCGTGGCTTGGAACCAGCCGATGCGAAGGATGTACCACACCAGCGAGAGCAACGCAAAAGGCTCGGTCTGGATCGTTGGAGGTCAAAGAGCCGATGGCTCCGGTATTGATCTCGAGCAGCAATGGAGCATCGACACAACCGCTTCATCCCCTTCATTCCAGCTTGCTGCTTCAGCTCCGCCCGGCAGCCTCGTAGGTGCCTCGTCTACATTGCTCAGTGACGGCACACTCTTGCTTCTAGGTGGTCTCGATGCAACGGGACAGCTCCAATCCATGCAGAGCCTCTTTGCTTACTCGACCAAATCCGGCAAATGGTCTCAGACCGCCACACAGTCCTCAAGCAACACAACCGTCTCAGCACGCCAAAATGCCTTCCCTGCACCTCGTCGCGACCATGTTGCTGTCAGCTTGCCAGATCAGCGTGTATTCATCCAAGGCGGTGCCAGCGCCGATCTCTCCACTGTTTACAGTGATGCCTGGATCCTCGACTGGAGCGTCAATCCACCTGTGTGGACCGAACTCAATTCCACCGATGGTCCCGGTCCTCGATTCGGTCACTCGGCGGTAGCATATGGAAGAGAGGTTCTCATCACCTTTGGATGGGCAGGTGGCAATGCTGCACCGACAGGCTTGCACCTCTTTGATGCATCCACGCTGACAGCGAGCACGGCCAACAAAGGCAGCTGGACGGGCGGAAGCTGGTCTGCGACTACCTACACTCCTGATCCGCAGGTCTCCACCAGCTCGACTTCGGCTCAGTCTTCCGGCTCGTCTAGTAGCTCTTCGTCCACAGGCTCGTCTTCGAGCGGCAATGGCTCCAGCTCGAGCTCAGGCGGCAACCCTTCCTCGTCCAGCGACAGCAACTCTGACAGCGCCAGCAGCTCCAGTGCCGGCAACACTGACTCCGGTAGCTTCCCCACTGGCAACACTTCAGCCAACACTGACAGCAGCGGTGGAAGTAACTCCAGCGACGGTGCCGGTGCAAAGGCAGGTGCAGCTGTTGGAGCACTCATTGGAGTCGGCCTCGTCCTCGGAGCCGGCTACACAGTCTACCGTCGTCGCTCCCTCAACAACTACCGACGCTACGGCGACGGGTCCGTCGGCCTATTGGGCTTCGGCGGACGTCGCACGGGCGATTTTGCCGACGAAGACCATCTCATGGAAAAGGGGTGGGTGCAGAGCGACTACGATCGCCCCTACCATCGCACAGACGGTGGCGGTGGCGGCTTGACTGGCGGCTATGCGTACGGTCGAAAGCGAGGAAGGGAAGGCTCGCCATGGGCAGCAGCTAACCTGGGTCACGCAATGGAAGGCTCGGGACCCCACCTCCGTGAACGCATCGCAATTCTGGCCGGACGAGGCAAAAGAGATACCCACCTCGGTCCTCGCTTCGATATGCTCGCCGACGAGGGCGATGGCAACAGCCTCTTCCGACCGCATGGTGTGACCGGCTCAGGTCAGACGTACGATCACGACTTGGAGGAAGCGGACAGTCCATTGTGGCATGATCGATACATTCGAGAGCACTCGTATGCACATGTTGGTGATGCCGAAGATCTCTCGAGCGGAGACCTGGGTCGTCTACAGCACGAGGGCGCAGAGGAACAAGAACTCGACATGTATTCGCCGTTCGAAGATCGTCCAGAAGAGTCACGAGCTGGTCGAGCGATGTTTGCTACCGGCGCAGCAGCAGCAGCAGGCACACGAGGCTACGGCAAAATCGCCGACCGAGAACTCGAAGGCAGTTGCGACGAAGAATGTCGGTCGTACGACGGTCGTTCTGACCTTGACACGCACGAAGACCCCTCGTCCCGCCCATCGATCCAATCGCACAGCACGACGAGCAAGAGCGACGTGCCCAGCTCGTCCAAGTCGTACGACGTGCTTTCGCCTGCTGGCCTCGTTTCGTTCAGCGATGCAAGCCATGGCCGTCAGAGCGGGGAGAGGATGAAACGCAGTCCAACGTGGTGGGGTCGATTCATGGGCAATTCTAGCGTAGAACGATCTGCCTCTGGCCGGTTTTTGACCAGTCCCAATGCCAATCTCCCCATCCGAGATCCAGCGCCTCCACCGGTGAGCGGTCTCGAAGCCATCACGGAATCCCTTCGATCGCGCAACGTCTCTGAAGCACGTCCCGAAAACCCCTTTGCCGATTCAACCGTCGCTACTCACACCGGTCCCGACGAAATGGGCCGTCGCACAGCCACCGATGGCATTCCCGCCCACACGCAGGGCGAATCGCTCTCGAGCATCGGCTCGGCGCGAACCGGCGCCTCGTCACACTTTGAAGCCCGTCTTCGCGGTATGGACGTCATCCAGCGCGTTCGGACGGGGAGCAGTCGACGAAGCCACTCCACCCGCGCTGGTAGCACGGTCAGCGATGGTAACGAAAGCGAGGTGGCACTCAGTCGAGGGCCGACGCTGTTGAGACCGAGAAACGTGGCTAGTTCGGAGGCGCTGGGTGAGGAGGTTGAGTCTACGCCCGGCTCGGTGATTTGGCGGCCGGAAGATTTCCACGGCGAAGGGTTGGAGGATCTCGAGGAAGAAGGCGACGACGTTTCACGTTCCAGAGACTTGTCACTATCGACCAATCGAAGACAGTCCAACGTCTCGGAAACACCCTCGATCACGCCGCTCACGACCAAACGTGCAAGACTCAATCCCGTCATGATCTCTCCTCTCTTCCCCTCAGCACCTGCACACCGACCGACGCCACAACCCGATGCGATCGCGCCAACATCGGTCAGGGATAAGGTCAGGATCTTTGAATCCGCCACTGCAGCAGAAGCTGCTCCCTCGTCGGCTTGGACGGCTAGCCTGTCGAGCGTCAAAACTACGCGCGAAGAGGTGGTGGAGAGGGCGACTTCGCCACAGAGCAGTGTGGGGCGGAAACAAAAGTTGTTGTTGACGCATGGGCTGGTGCCCAGGCCGCAACTCTTTGTGGCCAATCCGGATGATTCGCGCCGTGGTTCGGAAGGTAGTGGATAAACACTTTCTCTCGTTACTTGTTGTTTTGTTTGCATAGCCACCGGATTGTTTTTTTTTTTTGGTCTTGTTGTCTGTCACCTTGTCTTTTTGTCACTTACGAACAATGTCTTTGGGTACAAATTGTATACTTTCCACCCTTTTCTCGTGTGTGCGGATCATCGTCTTTCCTCCCTTTTCATTTGAGCTGCACATATCCTTGTGCTCCTCGTGCTCCTCGTGCTGCTCAGTCTTCTTGTCCTGCTCGTGCTCGTGCTCGTGCTCGTGCTCCTCTCACTCTGTGACCTCTCCTCCTAATCCAGCTCTCCGCTCTTACCCTCCCTCGCTCTCACCAGTTCCTCGCTATCACAATTCCTCGCTTCCGCACTCTCACGCAGTCTCTGTTGCTCATCCTCACACACACTCTCGCTGTCTCCCTTTCGCTCTCTCGCTTCCTCTCACACCGTCTCGCTTTCCCCTTCATCCTCCCCTCTCCCCCTCTCTAGCTCTTTCGCTTTCTCGCTTCTCCCCCTTGTCACACACACACACTCGATCTCCCCACTTCATCTCGGTCCCCGCCAATTCTCAGCCTCACACCATCTCGTCCCTGCATACTCTTTCACTCTCTCACCCTCATCCCCCCCCCTCACACTGTCTCACACTGTCGCACTCGCTCCAACTCGCTCGCTTACCCCGCCAAATCTCACCCTTCTCCAGCTCTTTCGTCCTGACCCTTTCACCCACTCTCGCATCGTCTCATAGCATCTCACACCGTCACAACCCGTCTCACACTGTCGCACTCGCTCGCTCTTTCGCTCTGATCTTCTCACACACCGTCACACACCGCCACACACAAAAACAAAACCATTCAGCACATCTATTGCATCCGATCCTCCTAAGCCACTCGACCTCCACCCCAACCCTTGCCCGCGGGATCCAGTCTACTGCTGGGGATAACTGGGCAACTGCATCGCACTCACAATCAAATTGACCGCCTCCTGGTCGAGGTCGTCGTTCTGGATCGAGAGTGGCCAGACGCTCTGGTCGTGGCTGAAAAACTCGGCGATGGCGAGCGAGCTCGTGTCTAGCTGGCCTGGGGTGGGAGCGTGGGTTCCTGCTGCTGCTGCTGCTGCGGTGGCGGGAGTGGGCGCGAGGGTGTTGGGCGTATGACTGTGCACCGGGTGCTGTAGCGTTGCGGCGCGTGTACGGGTCGGCGAGATCGGATGCAGGTGCGAACTCGACATCGGTTGACCCACAAAGTTGCTAACCGGTGTAGCGCCATACCCCGCCTGCTGATCGCCCAACAAGCCGTCCATGCCACCCATCGGCTCTGCAAAATCTCCCCAACTGCCCATCAACGCATCAATGTCAAACGTCAACCCCGCCGAAATTCCCAAGCCAAACGGAGAATCGCCCGAATGCGTAGACGCAAACTCATCCGACCCCGTCCCACCCGTCAAGATCCCACCCATCCCTTCCATCGACTCGGAAAGCGTCATGGCATCCGCTTTGGGCGTAGCTTGCAACGACCTCGCCAGCCTCTTCTTGCTGCGAATGCGAGACTTGGCCCACTTCAACACCATCTCGATATCCCGAATCGGCGCACTTTGGGCGTCTTCGTCCGACGCATGCGGGTCGATCTCTCCGCCATGGCCTGCTGCCTCCTGCTCCAACGCCCGTAGCGGCCACGACGCACCCGCCCAGTACTGCTGCAACTTTTGCAAGATACGTTGGCACGCACCCAGATTGATCTCGGCATACGACTTGGTCGAGACAAGCTGACTGGTCCGACTCTGCTGTTGCGAAGGCGGACCCCTGGAAGGCGGTCGGGATGGCGCCGGCGTGGTTCCATGCCCCATGCTGCGCAACGCTTCCCTCGCTGCTTCCCTCTCGGCCACAAACGACCTCCCCGCCGGCAGCACCAACTGATCCAAATAAGGTGAAGCAGTGATACACCGGTCATCAAACGCATCCCCCAGCGTCAAGATGTCCGCAATCGTCCTCGAGGCCGCCGCGCTCGCAGCCGGAGCAAAGCTCGGCAACAGCGGGGCCGAATCCATCGTGAACTTCTTGATCAACGCCGGACGATCCAATAGACCAATCGTCGATTGGAACAGAACGTGCAAGTAGACGAATCCAGGACTCTGATTATGCGCAGCACTCTTCTGGAACGTCTGCACGTTGAAGTGAAGATTCGCCGGCAGATCCGAATAGCTCTGAGCCAACTCGAACCACATACGCGTCAGATCGCGCTTGGTCGTCTCTGCCGAAATCGAGGACTCTTCCTTCTCTCGCCGGTTGAGTAACTCGCCCATGCGTCCTCGAAGCAACAGGATGCGAACAACATGCCCAAACACCACCGTCTCGTCCTTCATATCGCTGCTTTCGCTCAGCTTGGGCAGTTCAATGTCAATCTCGGTTTCGCGGATCGAGACCGGTCGTCCTGTACCAAACGTCGTAATGCGATCGAGGCCGATGACGGCCCAGAAGAGCAAGCGTGCCTTTTCCTGGTGTTTTTCGTTGGGGATGCTTTGGATGCTGACCTCGTGCTGCAGACCCAGATCCTGAGCCATCCTGAGCGCCATACCGACATACATCCATAGACCAGAGTCGCTACCCGCCGCAAACTCGGCGTAACTGAGTAGAATGAGCGCCTCGATCACTTCGATAGATGGGAAAGACAGCAGCGGGATAATAAGAATCTTGGCCATCTCGCTGAACGGATCGCCGGACGACTTGCGTGCCACTTTGCACAGTTCGGGTCGATTCGAAAAACGAGCTGCGACAGCGCAAACAGCATTGGCGAGAATTGCCGGCATGGAACCGTTCGAAACGCCGTTCTTGAGTTCGTCCGCATCCATCCAAGGACACCAGGACGGCTTGAAGTGCGTCAAAAACAGCGAGACGAGATGGTCCAAAATGTCCTTCCTCGGATACCTCGGACGATTAATCTCAAACAGCTCGCGCGTGACCGAGGAAGACGCCTTGTTCTCAAACCGGTGACCAGGACTCGCCAGGTGTGCTGGATGCGGCGAGAGCACCGACTCGTCCAACGCTTTACCTGGCGTGCGCGAATCATCATCGTCGCGAATGGTGAAGCCAAATTCTGCACTCTTGCCCGCAGTGTCGCTTGCCTCCAACGCAGGTGCCAGCTCGTCCGTACCGGGGACTTCCGAGTCTTGCAACACGCCGACTTTGATCTTCCGATAACCAGGCGTATTTGCGGTAGTACCAAACCAGCGGAAGAAAGGAAGGACGATCTTGGGACGCGGCTGTGCCGCCAGTGGCTCCTCCTGAACCTTGACCGTCTCAGGCGGCTCGAGCTCTGGTCTAGCAGCTCCACTGCGTTGCCACCTCTCGATGCCATCGCGAAGCTCGGCAGATACACCGCGACCAGGAGGGAAGTCGCTCGAGTTGCGGTAGTCCAGTGGAGGCCGATTCGAGGGTTCCTCAAACTTACCAGCAGAGGCGGAGTCGGAAGGATGGCCATAGTACTCGAGCGACATGGGATCGACAGGTTGACTGGGCAGTCTCTCATGACTCGGACCGGACAACTTGCGTCGAGGGCGGAACTCGTCGACGAAAGGAGCATGCAGAGGTCTGGGCGCGGCATACGCGGTGGCTGACCGGCCAGATCTGTGAGAAAAAACGCTGCCGTCGCTGGGCGAATGCTGTTGCAAGAAGACCGAAGGTCCGCTGCTTGGTCCGCCCGAGTCGGGTGCACTGGCGATAGGATGACCGTAGTAAGAAGGGTCGTGAGAGTGACCAAAAGGTTCGATTGACGCTGCGTGGTGATCTCCGACGATGGAATGGCTGAATCTGTGCTTTGGGTACGCAAAGTCTCTGTCAAAAGTCTCGTTGTGCGTAGAAAGCGTTTCGGATCGGCGTCTGGAGGCTGCAGAGGAAGAGGAGGGCATCCTTGTGAACGAAGGATGTGCACTCTTTGGTGGTGGGGAGGCCATGATGGACGAGGAGGATTCTGAAGCCTTGATCGAAGTTGGAGTCACTGGCACAGGTAAAGGCGCAGCCAGGTTGGTCGGATTGGCAAAGGATCGAAAGACAGCTTTGGCTTTTGGCTTGCCGGTTGCAGACGAAGAGGCTACCTCGGAAGCTTCCTGCTTGAGTCTGGAATCTAGGCTGCTGCCATCGTCTTCCGATCTTTTGCGTTTCGGTGGGCTGGGCCGTGCCGGTTCGTCTGCATCGTCGTGAGACTTGCGAGAAGCAGCCTTGGAACCCTTTTTGGAGGCGATGGTCCTGGCATTGGCACTGGGAGGGCCACAATGAGCAAAGCGAGCGGCTCGGAGCGCAGGAGCAAGATCGTCCACGCGAAAGAGACACTGTTTGCCAGACGCGAGGCAGTTCTGACAAACGGGAGCGTCAGGCGAAAGAAGACAGCGCACCTTCTTGGCACGACAGGCTTCGCAGGCACTGACGGGCCTCGTACGCTTTTTGGGTTCTGAACCCGACGCGGAAGCATCCGACTTTCTACTTTGGGATTTGGAGGAGGAGGCGACCTTGTCCTTTGGAGCTGGAGTGGAGGGAGCCGATGCGACGGATGCCAACGTCTCGGCTGCTGCCATCATAGCGGAGGACGTCATGATGAAGAACGACGATGAAGTATCGTCGAGATGTCGAAGTCGTCAAAGAAACAAAGAGCAAGAGTCACAGAGTCATTGCTTATGCTGCAAATTGTATCGATAGGGCGGCAGTTGCTTGCCGACTACGCCACAACAGCCGCAGGTGATGAAATGGTTGAAATGGCTGGATGCGACGAAGAAGTCTTGCGCGAGATGTCTGGTGTTCCAGGTCGTGACTTGGTGGATGGATGTAACGGCGTCCGACCAAGTTGACGAGCGACGATGTTGTTCGTTGTTGTCTGAGCGAGGATCCGCGTGCGTTCTGGAGGTGCGGTTGCGGGAGTAAGGAAAGGTCGAGAGTGCGGCGTCTAAGGGATATCAAGTGCGGCTTGTTGGCTGCGAGACGTTGGTGGGCAGCAAGTGTGTATGCAGCAGAGTAAAGCTCTGTAACGAGCTCTAGAAGCGGGGCAGGCTACTCTCGATGTCAATGCACGGCAAGGCGGACAGCGAAGGCACGAATGAAAAGATGGCGAAATGCTGCGTGTAGCGCTCTAGTCGGGCGGCGGTAAGGTCGTAGATGGTGCAACGCGATGGGATGCCCTGAAGGAGGTTGGATGGTGGTTGGTGGCGAGGAGGAAAGAGCGAGGCACGTCGTCGTGGCGGCGCAGAAGACCAATGGGCGGCGGCAATGTGGGGGGATTCCAAGTCAAACCAGTCCACGGGGCGGACGAGTCGCAAAAAGAGTTTTTTGTTCGGCTAGTCACGGTGGTCTCAAGGAGGGGGAGAAAGACAGAGAGCATTGGCTCAGGGTCTCGAAGTGTGTGTGTGTGTGGCGCAGTGCTCCCCCAAGCTTTTCCCACGCTGCTGCGTCTCTTTTCATCAGCCTCGTTGCTCTTTGCTTTCAACAATAGCCACCAACTCCTATGTCAAGCATTCGGATCACCACCGGATTGCACCATCAGCAGTCACAGTATCCCACGCCCCTCTTCCGAGCACACACGGATGATCCGTCGGGGTTGTATGCGGGCTGAGGTGCTTTTACTAAAAGCAGCAAGTGCGCTTGAGAGGCGCGCGGGGCATCCGCGTTCGGGTGCGGCGAAAACCAAGAGCACCCAAAAAAACCCCCCCATTCAACAGAAGAGTAAGTCCAGGGCACAGAAAAACGTTGAGCAAGATGCGCAGCTCGACCAATGCTCTCGGTCAAAAACAAAAACAAAACAGGGGGCAACACAGCAGACGGCTGGCCAGGCTCTCGGATTCAATGCATCCGAGCATCTCTGCAGCTCCTGTCTCTCCCCGCACCGCGAAGGAAAAACCGACTCGGCTACAACTACGAACCGAGTCAGTTCCCACGTTGGACGCATCTACAAAGCTGTTCAGTACAGTACTGTACAGTGCGGCTTGCATCGCGGCGTGACAAAGGTCAGAAACACAACCTTGCATCTGTGCTTTCGAGCTTGTGAGCCGTTCTCTCCGTTTCTGCGCTTGCGACCGTCTCGGTAGCGAAATCGGTGTTTCGCGGGTCGTGCAAAGAAGGGGAGAGAACAGGAAGGGCAAGGAAGAGAGATTTCCGAAACTCTAGCTGCGCAATCCCGCCGCCACGTGCATATTGTGTACACACTGCCCTGGTGCCTGTTCCTTTCTTCGTTCGCGTTCCTGCCACAACCCCTTGAAGGGAAGAGATTGCCGATGTCAGTTCGACCATGCGCCTGCGCTAACTGTACTGTACTGTACCCTCGACGCGCGCCATGATCGTCCTCGTTCACTTTTGACTCACACCAGAGTCATCTTGATGCAAACTCAACCACGAACGCTTCTAGCTCGGTGTCTGCGCTCAGTGCGACTTCGATACAAATGGACTGAGCTCGTTGATTCGGTGCCGGAACACTCTCCTTACGCCC
This sequence comes from Ustilago curta, assembly GCA_928722295.1. Classification (NCBI taxonomy): domain Eukaryota; kingdom Fungi; phylum Basidiomycota; class Ustilaginomycetes; order Ustilaginales; family Ustilaginaceae; genus Ustilago; species Ustilago curta. The sequence continues at coordinate 268,761 of CAKMXH010000017.1, read as the reverse complement.
GAAACACCCGCCACGTTCGAAACCTGTACACAAACTTCGCACTACGCCGGACCCCGCACTTTACTCCGGCAATCGACATTAAATCAATTCTCTTCTCTTCATTGACCTGTTCACGACTGTTGTAGCTGTGTAGCTGAATACTATCGCCCTGACTGATCGCTCGGCCGCCCGTCTTTTTCTCTCTTTCGAACCTCTGCCGCTGCATGGACCCACCGATTCCCCCGGTGTTCATGCATCTCCCCGTCGTGTTCTGCATCCTGCGTTATGCATCAAGCGCATACATTCTTTCTAGTTAACCATCTCGTTCTCTCTTGTCTTGTTCAGTCGCTTGTATCGCCTCCATCATCTGCAACATAATCGTCGTCGCCATCCTCTTCTGAAGCCATCGAGCTGAGACTCGAGCTGGTATTCATACTTGAAGAGGAATCCGTGCTGGCCCGTCCCTTGCCTTTTCTGTCCGGGGCTGAGCTGGAGTAGCTCTCGTCCGTCAAAGGCACGATGCTCTGAATCGAGGCTAAGGCTTCAGCCGCGGGTAAGTGCGAGTGAATATGGCCTGACGCCTGGTACCTCTCCCCGAGCCTTACCGATGTAGATGCAAATTGCCAGTCGACGCTGCTCGGCCCATGCCCTCCTGGTCTTGTCTCCTTTCCAGGGCTGCGAGCGAGCCCACGCTTCCGAGGCTCGATGCCAATCCTTTTCGCATGCCGCTCGTCATTCGAACACTGCGCAGTGCTGTAGATCCCGAGAGGAAGATAGACTGGCAATTGATAAGCACCTGAATGGTACTGTTGCATCGCAGGCAGCCGCGGCGACGTGCTGTCGTCAGGATACACTGAAGATCGCATGCAAACAAGTGCCAAGTCGAACAATGGTCAGTGCCTTCTTCTTACAGTGCGTGTGCGCGTGTGTGTCAAGAGAATCATACTCACCTAGCTGTGTGCCAGGCTGGATCGTTCCCGCGAGTGTGTGAAACATTGTCTGAGTAGCTCGCTGGTCGCTTGCGTCCTGAACGTACGACTGCATCCGATTTGCGATACCTTCCTCGAAGGATGTTGAGAGCGGCGTTTTGAATGCATAGCCGTCACCGTTGTTCCGAGGTCCTTGAATTCGACCAGCGGCCGAAGCAGGTGGCTCTGCTTGATGTACTTCTTGCCGGAAAATGGCTCGGTCCTGATACGCCACACGAAGGCCACTGGCATCCACATTGCTCAGTGAAGCCGAGGCTGCTGCATCCGGCCCGTCTTGTCGGCCCGTCGGGATCGGACCGGGTCCATATACAATAGGTCCCTGAGGTGCAGCCAAGCTCGTGTGTGCGTAGGGCGGAGTTGATAAAGCAGCATCGAGACTGCCCCGGAAAGGCGTATGGCTCCATGTCGAGAACGGCGGTCCACGCAAGTGAGCTAGAGCCTCCATACTCGGTGACGGCGTCATGGTCGTCGGCGAACAGTGAAGCGGCACCACCTCATATGACCTTACAACCGGAATCGTTCCCAGCTTGACGGCTCCCGATCCTGCTCCTTGTGGGCTGTAAGGCTCGTCGCGAGCAAAGGCAACATCGAAGGCAAACGATACGTCCGGTTGCACCCCGAGCTTTTCGAGTCGCTCCTTTAACCTGTCCAGCTTAGCCAAGATAAGACCGGGTCTCCGGCCCTGCTTTCGGATGTTGTCAAAGAACTCCCTCATCGTGCTGAGAATGCCGAGAATGCTTCCAAGCTTTGCAGCTACGGTCTCTTGCGCTGTGTGTGACCATATGGCCGGATCACATGTGCACGAAGGGTCGTCCAATCCATCTGAGCCCACATGTGATAGCAGGATCTCGAAAGTGAGTGCGATCGTCTCGATCATGGTGAGAATGATGTGACCTCCGTCCATGGTGTCGGTAAAATATGCGCGCCCTCTTGCCGAGCTTCTCTTCACATCCGTGCTCCGCCCACGAGCCGCTGTAACAGCACTGACTTCCAAATCGCCGAAAGCGTCTCTGAGTTGCAAAGTCATGGCCGAGCAGACCTTGACAATGTTGATGATGCACTGCTCGCTCATAGGGATCGGAGCATGCATGGACCTGAGGCATGCCAGCAGGCCGGTCATAGAGATCAGTGCGGCTGCCGAAGGCTCGATCGACGACGTTGCAGCCGAGAAAGATCGAAGCTGCCGAGCTTGTGAGAGAATTGCAACGACTTTGTGATCAGTATCGTGAATAGCAGTTACTGAGATCGAACGTATCTCGACGAGACCATTGTCCGCCTTCCAATCATTGAAGCTCTCCACCAAGCTCCCGAGCACGCGCTCGATGCTGCGCACAATTGTCGACGACTTCTGGTATGCTTCGGTGGACGAGATTTTGCCACTCCTTTCGTCGAGCTCCCGTATCCATGATGAAGGGTCGCTGCTAGCTTGTTGAGGCGAAATGTACGAAACAAGTGGTGTCTGTGATAGGACGGGTCCAAGATTCATTTCCAGCCACAGAATCACCAAATGCGCGATCGTATGCATACTCTGAAGCTCTTCGGCGACGATGAATGACATGTCGATGCCGTTGATAAGGCATTGTGCCCACCATTTCTCCTGCGATTTCAAAGCGCGCAATGTGTGGATCATCCGACAGATAGCGGTCCACCATGTGGCTGCACGTCTGTTGGCGTACCAAGGAGAGTGTGGAGAGAACCAAAAGCATTGGAGCGCTTAGCCGAATGATGCACGTCGGCGCCGAACGTCATTGTGAACTTACCTCACGAGACCGTGTGTGAGCTCGTGCCATGCTACAATCATCATGCACTGCAGGTACGTGTGAAGATGGTTGGCTTTGAGAGAAGCGACCTTGCTAGCATAGAGGGCGCTCAAGATCCTACGGAGGAGTTCATCCATATTGGGTAGCCCATATGTCTCTGTGTGGTTTCCCGGAGTGTTAGATTCCAGTGCCTCTTTAGCGCCGAGACCCGCAAGAAGCACGGCATCATAAAGAACCTTGTCGTACGCCCTCTCTTCGACGTCTCCGAGAAAGATCTGCGCAAGATTGAGGTTATAAGTCAGTGAGCATACGGTTCGACAACAAAGCAAGTGCAATCTTCGAAAGACTACCCACCGTCCGACACAGGATCAGTGCCAAGAAAGGGTGGCTGTGGTATGCGAGATCGCAGATCTGAGGATGTCGAAGGAGCTCGTCGTCCGTGAAGGGACGTGGTTGTTGAGGAGCGTAGCTGTATGCCCAAGATCGCATCGGACAGGTGTCAGCGCGGTGCTCGGATTGTTGATCACGCACCATAAAGGTCGAACTCACTGCTGAAAATCGTCGGCGCGAGGTGATCCTCGGGTGCTTGGTAAGGTTGAAGCGGTAGGCACGGAGACTTGAAGCCGTTCATCGAAAGGTAGAGACTCGATGACCTGTGGGTGAGATGATCCGCGGGACGAAGCATAGCTTAGCGCGTTAAGCTGGTGAAATCGGCGATGGAAACATGATCACTTACGAGAGTGTCTACCGTCATCTTGAGGATCTGAGAAAGGCCCCTCTGAAACTGAGGACGCCGGTCGAAGTTTCGGTGAGTAAAGAATTAGAAATATCGGGCATGTTGGCATGCACTTACGTCAACAGACGCCGCTTGCTGCTGTCCTTCAGGGCGTGATCCGATGGCTCTCGGTCTCCATGCGCCTACGTTGCCAGACCAATGAGTCTGAGGATACGATACACGACGGGAATTTGTCAGTCGAGTCGAGTCGAGCGAGGCGAATACGTCCTTAAAGCGCCGCCTAGCTGATGGTACTCACATGCCGGATCCTGACCAGTTCTTGATACATAGTTGCGTCTCGGTCAGAGCTCAGAAAAGGGATGATACGTGCAGTGCGTGTGCCGCCGAGTTGTTCCTCTGCTTCCTGCTTTCGCGCACTGATGGTGCCAATGTCGTAGATGCCTGCGTTCAGAAGTGAGTGTAGTGAAAGGCAAAGTCAGACGGACCACTTTCGGAGCGCTTGTTGCAGGCCGGGGAACAGCAAGCGACTCACAAGGTCGATTCCTCTCCTTGCAGGTCGTACACCATGGTCGCTCCTACAGTCAATCAATGTGAATTGCTTGGTCAATATCGAGCTGAGTACGAGCAGATGACGGCACGGACACTCACTCCCGAGCATCTTCGAGATGTTCGCATTCGGGTTGCAAAACGCAAGCGATCAGATCAGTATGAGGGTGGAAGCCTCGGTTGATAAAAGGATCAGCAAACAGACTTACCTCATCTTTCTTTGACGACTGATAGAGACAGAACAGAACAGAACGTGAGCGCAGTAGTGTGGTCAGTACGCGTCGTCTGAGAATTCGGAGGGTGCGAGCCGCGCTATATCCTACCAGAGTCTGCAAGCACGTGAGCTAGTGCCGCCTAGAGACTTGAGGCTGGACATGTTCGATCAAGAGATGCAGGCGAGTGTCGTTCGATTTGCCGAAATGAGTGGAATGAGGTGCACTTATGAGAGGCGCGATGGGAAGAGCGCTTTGAAGCTCGATGCCTGGATACAGTATGTGAAGGCTTAAGAGAATGAAAGGGGCGAGTTTGGAGGAGCAAGCGAACCAGCGGCGTTCTAATATGGCAGACAAGGGCTACTCCCAGCTGCATCATCGGTCCGTGGGGGCCCGCACAGCGGAGAGATAAGGAAAACAGCGCTGCTGAGCCTACGTTGGCTGCCCAGTCGGTAGAGTGAGTAACATGACTGCATGCATGCCCGACGTACCCGTCGAACAGGCTGGCAAATTGTCTAGGAGCAAAGTGAGTAGAAGTACCGTAAATCATAGGACATCAAAGGTTACAGAGACCACTCTGTGCAGAACAGCTCCGAAGCAGCGCGGACGTCTGTACCAGCGCATTGGGAACGCATGAGTGACGAGTGGATAGCACAAACAAGGACAAGATACGGTGCATCATGCATGCTTCGACATGAAGCATGGAATGCAAGAAATAAAGCTGAGCTCCGTGGACAAAAGGGATCCGCTTCGATATGGCCTGCGCCATCGTCTGGGTGCGGAGAAGGGCAGCTGGATGGATTCGGTGCGTATGATTCCCACGCTCTACTTCGATCGAGGTCGGCTTCGGAGACAAGTCACGCTCCACTCCAGAGCTACGCATGGGTGGCAGAACTTGATTATTCAACAATCGTCGAGACGTGGTACAGGATGCTTGAGCTTGAGTAAGCAACATCATGTGTCTAACTCTTGTCGACTTTGCCCTGGTTCTTAGCTGCGAGATCTTTGGCCCAGTCGCGGAGAACAACCTTGAGGAAAAAAGGGAGAGAGCAGCGAGGACGACGAGGAAGCGGCGAAGATGGTTGAGAAGAGGCAAAGGTCAAAGGAGAGAAATTGACCGGTGAGAAAAGAAGATCAAGATCAAAGTTAGGAGTACAGTAGCGGCAAAGCCACGAGCATCGTTTTGCACCGAGAACAAAGCGAAGCAAGGCAGAGTCAGCGAGTATGTCACTTTGGCGTCAAGCTGTGCGATCAAGTTGCTTTTGCAACATCACATCGGAAGACGCACCTTTTGAATCTTTCCTGAAGCTGTCTTGGGGAATTCGACAGGAACACCCTCTTCGCCGAGAAACCAAACCCAAGCTGGAGCACTCTGTCCACCGACATGTTTCTTGACGTAGGCACGGATCTCTGCTGGAGAAACATGTGCTTCGGCGTGCGATCTTGCCACAAAGACGCCCACGGCCTGTTGTCATAGCAGATGGAATCAAAGAAGAAAAACTGTGTCAGTATGCCGATCATGAGCATTCCCTTTGACTAGCATGCTGTATGAAATCGCCCTGCAAAACGTGCTTTCCATTTTTCCTTCACTCTGCGAAGAGTAGGACTTGGCACCCTTTTCCCCCAAAGCTTACCTCGCCATACTTGTCGTCGGGGACAGCGATGACTGCATTTGTGGCAATGCCGTCCATTCGATCGATGCAGCTGAATGGTGGCCAAAGCGTGCCGAAATGAAGTGCTCAAGGGTCAGTTGTGTGACTTCAAGCAGAGACGTGCTGCGCAAATAACCTTGTTGCGGCTTTGCTTCAAAAGACCACGCGGATCACGCTCCAGCCCAGAAAGCCTTGCCTGGGTCAAACTCACTTTTCGATATTGGGCGGGAAGAGGTTTTCGCCTTCATGAGAAGAAAGAATGCGACAGAAGCTCTTGTCAGTCGGTCGTGCGGCGGATGAGTACGCTTTGCGATAAGGTCGACACTTACCCCCACGAATGATGACATCCTTTGAGCGACCGACGATGCGCACATAGCCCTCGTCGTCCATAATTGCAATGTCGCCCGTTCGCATCCACACAATGTCGGGCTCATCTGGATGCCGCTCCAGAGCTTCGTCCGTTCGTTGCGGGTCTTTCCAGTAGCCTTCCATGACCACATAGCCCGCGGTCTGATATCGACAGGCGGGTCAATGTGGGGCGCAATGCAGCATCGAGTGGAGCGTTTTCGAACAGGAAAGTTTCAGCGTCAAAATGTCTTCATCTGGCAAACCTTCTCTAAGGCACTTACGCATAGCTCCCCAGGCTGGCCTATCGGCAACGGTTGGCCGAGCGGATCGTCGGGGGAGACGATCTTGGCATGAACGTGAGGATAGACTTGGCCAACGGTTTCGCACCGCCTCACAATGGGAGCGTCGACATCTGCAAGGTAGAGTTTCGGAGATGATCGTAGAGGCACGAACGTCAATACAGTGTACGATCAATCTCGAATACGCTCAGAAACACTCACCGCATCCAAAAGTGACCGGTGAAGTCTCTGTCATGCCATACACGACCGTTTGTTCACGGAGACCCAGTTTTCCTGGGCTTACCAGCGCTTCCATCAAAGCAATTGGAACCGTCGATCCGCTATGCCGACGGAAGGTAAGGCAAGTGTTCGGTCAGTACGCTTTCTTACATGCAAGACTGCCGCAGCTGCAGTCGTTCCACTCACCTCGTGAGACCAGTACGCAAGGATGAAAAGTCGAAATTCTCACCCTCCTGCAAGCCTTTTGGCAGGGGATAGCGGGCTGGATCCTGTGCATGCTCTCTTGCCGACTCGAGCAGCTCAAGCTCGGCGATGAAGTGGGTGGGTACGCCGTGCATGGCAGTACAGCGCTCTTCCGAAACAGCACGCAGAGACCTCAACGCATCAAATCCTTCTGCAGCGTACACGACCGAAGCTCCATGAGTCCATGCAGCCAGGTTGCCAAGAACGAGACCGAAGCAGTCTGCAGACGCGGGGAAGGATCGAGCTTGTCAGCTAGACCGTCTAAAGTACTGTTAAGAGCTTATGCGCGGACCCACTTACGGAATAGCGGCGGGATGTTGCATAGCTTGTCCGCCTCTGTGAATCTGAGATTGTCGCCGATTGCCAGACCGTTGTTGATGAGGTTCCTCGAAGTGAGTGCCACAGCTTTGGGTTTTCCTGTGGTACCAGAAGTGAGCTGCAAATTGATCACGTCTGTATTGAGCACCTCGATCCTGGGTGTATCGGACTTTGAGGATACCAGAAGGTCACGATAGTCAATGGCTCGATGATTCAATGCAGACATGGCATCTGCAAAGCGTTTGCCCTGCTGAGCTAGAACGCTATTGCTCTCCCAGTGTCTTGGTCTGTTGTCGAGATTGTCTAGCATGACGATGCGTTTCAAGCTGGGTAGTGACTCATCCTGGAGTGAAGTTGGGTCTCCCGAAGTATAGGCGGTGCTCGACAGCGAAGGGAGGAGCTCGAGGAGAGAGTCGAGGTAATTTGATCCACGAAGCGACGGCACCATGAACAGAGTGGTAGCTTCAACGAGATTGATCGCCCGACGAAGCTCGGAGGTGCTGTAGGCAGGGTTTAAAGTGACGAGGACCGCACCGACCTGGGCACACGCCCACTGCAAAGCTCCATAAGCAGAGCAGTTCCTAGATCGCAGAGAACAAGGTGGAGCATTGTCAGCTGCCTATCTCTCTCGCTGACAAAAGCAGAGCATGGGGCTCTGCGCTCGTTCGGCACTTACATCATGAGCACGGCAACGCGATCTCCCTTACAAACTCCTAGTTGTTGCAGCCCCGTAACCAAGCTTTGCACATGTTCGTTCATGGCACCATACGACCAGCGAATGCAATCGGTCGAGGCTGACAACGAGCTTCCATGCTGAGACGCGGGTTCGTGTTTCGAGATGAGCGCCGGTCGATCCGCATACTGCGTCACTGCCTGTTCCCAAAACTGAGTGAGCGAAAGCTCGCAAAGCGGCTTGTCCGTTGGCCCTGAGACTCGTGAGAGCAATCGACCGTTTGGGTCCTTCTTGGTTGGATGCAGCTGGTAGGAGAGACTCGAAGCTAATCGCACTTGCCGACGGATTGAGCTCCGCAAGCTATCGGACGCCGCCGAAGCCAAGATCGACAGACGAGGTGGCATGCTGAAAAGTGGTCCCTTTCAAAGTGAGCAACGGTCTCCGCCTCGACAAGGATGTTTCACCACTGGTAGCGATTGTACAAAGATGAAATGGGGGAAGAAGCGGCGCATCCGGATGTCATGGTTCTTCATGACAAGTCAGCGCTGCTTCACCCACCGTCCGTCCACGGTGGCATCGACGTCGCTCAAAGCCGAGTCTATCAAGGGTCCGGCAGAAACATGGTTTAAGCGGACCAACTCGAGAGTTCGGTCGGGCCAACTCATGTGTGGGAATCGCGGTACGATCTGGCCCTTGGAACTTTTCTGCCAACACTTAGCTTGGCAGAGCAGACGCAGAGGCAAAGCGACCACTGGATTGGAATAGCCGGCGCCTCGGCCACCTTGTTGAGACATGCATTGGGCAACGTCAAATTCTCGTCCATTTTGCGGGGTAAAGGGTCGCATGGAGCGAAAGAACCGGGCAAAAAGCCGAGCCACCGAATCTTCCATGCACAAATGTGAGCTACAATGGCCTGACATGAACGAAAATTGCGGATTGCTCGAAGTCGGACCCGAACTTCTCTTTAATTCGCGCGAGAGTCACGACTCAGACGCCAAATTTCAAGTCGAAGTTGGACTGCCTCTCTGCTGCTGTCTTTCTCTTCGTGAATTTCGGAAGATCGAGGAGAAACAAGCTAAGAAGCGTGAGGAGAGTGCAAATCGGGCGGTCTCTGTCGGTTCGTTGGGTTGGCTCGTCGTTCTCTCTCAGACGACATTTTCGCCAGATTCGCCAATCTCTGGACACCATCAACGTTTGCTTTGTTGCTCATCACCACCATCCTCAACCTCTCTTCCTGATCCTCATACACTATGCTCTTTGCCGCCCGCCGCCTCGTCGCCCGCGCACCCGCCGTTCTGCGTGTGGCTCCCACCCCCGTCACCTCGGCTTCCCGACTTTTCACCTCGTCTGCACTCCGATTTGCTGCCGGTCCCCCTGTCATCCAGGGTGAGGGTGCCAAGGATGGTGAGATGCCCACCGACGAGCAGCAGGCTACCGGTCTTGAGCGTTTCGAGCTCCTCGGAAAGCTCCAGGGTGTTGAGGTCTTCGACATGGAGCCCCTCCAGATGACCCACCTTGGAACCACCGAGAACCCGATCAAGGTAAAGAGCTACTGGCCTACTCGTATCGTCGGTTGCACTGGGTACCCCGCCGACTCGCACGACACCATCTACCTCCACCTCAACAACCAGCTCAAGCACCACCGATGCCCCGAGTGCGGAAGTGGTAAGTAGGCGTTTCGCAAATCAAGCTTGGCATTTTTTGTGCTTCGCATTGGTGATTACTGACTTCTGGTCTTGTTCTTTTTGTGTCGCGCACAACAGTTTACGAGATGGACTTCGAGGGCGACGCACACGCCGGCCACCACTAAATTGGAAGCATTGAATCCACCTACATGTTGCAACGTAGCCAGCGCATAATGCAACCCGTTTTCCTCAGCTTGATCTTTTAAGGCGTCCGATGCGACCGCGGTCCTACTCCTGATTCCGATTCTAACTCACACCAACTTTTGTCGCAACAACACCGCTGCAATGACGCACAGAACAGTCCGATCCGCATGCAGCGATTCACTTTGAAACAATTCTCGGACGACGGACAGGGTTAGAAAACGACAAAAGAGCTACAGTTGTGCACTTCGACCAAACCCTAAAACAACCGACGCTTATTCAAGAATGGGAAAAGAACACCGATGGCAGACGCAGTCACAGGAAGAAGAAGCTGGTATCTTATATTAAAGCAAGCGACAGATCAACTACAGTATCGCATCTACTGGGCTTCCTCATCGGCCTTCTCGGCAGCACCGACGGCCTGGTCGATCTCACGCTCCTGTTGGGTGTGAAAGGTTTGACAAAGGTCAAAGGGGATCAGTCACTGCGCATACTCAGTCTCGGGGTTTCGATGGTGCAAAGGCACTTACCTGCTTGGTAGCGTCGACCTTGGCACCACGGGTGGAAACACCGGGCGAGTCGTCGATGATGTTGGACTGGTCCAAGTTCGAAGCCTCGGCCTGCAACTGCTTCTGTTCGGATCCGCTCGAAACCACCTGATCCTCGGCCTGGGCGTCGACGTTGGTGTCCTGGACCGACTCGTCCTGGATGGGGATCTGCTCTTCCTGGGCCGACATGTTGATGAGAGAGTGTGTAGATGATTCTTGAATTTGAACGAGTGCGGTGTGGTGTCACGGACTGAATATGGTGAGGTTGAGCAAAGGGGATGTGACTCAAAAGCGGATGTTACTTATAGCTTTCCGGCGTTGCTGCATCGCTCTCGTCATACGAGCCGAAGGGTTACCAGAGGCTGCGTAGCGAAACCGTAAAGGGTGCGAAAGTGCGCATCATAAGCAAGATGCAGATTTCCTCCACACCACGCAGTCGAAGAGGGAAATCGTCATCGGGGGCAGAGCAACTTGCAAGGCGAGACGAGCTGAAAGTCAATGATCAGCAGACTACAGTTGCTTGGCACGACTTCACAAGAGCTCGTAACCGCTGAAGCGGTGTACGCTGGAATGCTGATTCATGCTATTGCTCATCCAAAAGCAGTACAACGTCTGCGCTGCGAGAGCGAAGGACGAGAAGCTCTTCCAAAACAAGCTAGATGAGACGCGAGCCCACCGCAGACGACGCGATACGATGATGTACACGTTCGCGTAAACGATATAGTGCAATCGTGACTACTGTCCCGAGAGCATACGTCAGAGGCTACCAACAACAGTCGAGCTCATCATGTCCAAGCAGAGTCCAACGTCGATCGTTGGCCAGCCACACTTCTGGAACGAGAAGGAAGAGGTTCGCCGGTGAACCCTGAAGAGCTTAGCAAAGCCGATCCTTCCACCTCGGCTACGGTATTTTCTGCGCGATAGGTTACGAAAGCGGATGATGTGCAGCTGCAGCCTTGAGGATTTTGAAGTGCGGGAAGAATGCGGATGTCGTTCAGTATGTTTTGATGTGTGTCAACCACGCCGCGAGATGATCCGAGACTCATGTGTAGCGGCACAGCGGTAGAGGCGTGTTTCAAAACATTTTGTCCTTTATTGATCAGTGGCAGAAGACCAGCAATTATATGTCTAGGTGATTTACAGAGCAGTGGTGCCGGTAGCAACACCGTGGTTGAGCAGCTTGGCAGCCTGGGTGAGACCGTAGAGACACGTGATGTTTCCAGTCCACCAAGCGACGGTTCGAGCCCAGGCCAAGGTCGGGTCTTCGATGGTAATGTAGAGCGCAGCAAACGCAGCACGAGCGGTGAGGTAAACACCGGCAACACGGTTGATCAGGCGGTTGGAAGCACCAGCAAATTGGAGGGATAGGATGGTTCCGACAAAGACAGGAAGGCTCTCGATGGCATTGTAGTGAGCAGCCTCCCATCGCTTGAGACGACGGAGCTGGGCCGGAGTGATCTTGCCCGAGGCAACGTGCTTTTCTCCATGGACGCGAAGGTCATCGCGCGGATAGGCCATGTTGTCGATACCGAAGAAGACCATGCCAAGACGGTGCTGCAGCAAGAGGTGCGAACCGGCAAAGGCAGCGAGGATCGAAATCGGACCATAGTTGTAGTGCAGTGCTCGGGAGGCATCCTGAGCGAAACCAGGATCCTTGAGCGGGTTGATGCGGGAGATGAAGCCAGCTGCTCGTTCGGTGATGGAGCTCATGATGATCAATTCTGTCCGGTACGAGCCGTGTCAAGTCTGGAAAGCGTCTTGGGATGGAGGTAGACAAGGGACACACGAGCAAAGACGTCGGAAGGAATCAACAGTTCCAGTTGAAAGCGCTGATCAGTCATGACCTGCGTTGCGCAGTGTTTCAGCGGGGAAAACGAGTAGTCCAACAGAAGTGTTGCTCAGTACAGATTGAAAGCCTGAGCACGTTCGCGGACGAGGCGCGCGGCTCGGGCATAACGTGGCTGTCATGGCCATCCATGCACATCGACGTCAAGTTGTGAAGGAACCTTCTTGGCCCGATTTGTCCTTGTTTTCTCCCGATGTCACCGCTTTGGCTTCCTGCAGGGTCCAACAGGAATTTATTCTGCACTTGGTTCCTTCCTTTCGCTCAACAAGCATCCGCACTTGTGAAGAGAGACGTTTGACCATCCACGATGACAGCGGCATCAACATCAAGAGAGCCTGCAGCAACAGCGGCCGGGATCGTGGAGCGTGCTGGAACGCAAGAAAGGGTCATACCCGAATCGAGAAGAGCCGACGGATCGTAAGTATCGCTGTGGAAAACACCTTTTCTGATGCCTCGAGGACTGACCGTCTCTTGCTCATAAATCGTGGTGCGATATCTTTACAACGCGCCTCTCTCAGGATAAGGAAAGAGCGCAAAGTGCGTCCAGGCTTTACACCGGTGGAGGATGTGGCGCGCTATCGTCCAGCAAAGGCAAGAGAGGCTGAAGAAGCTCGCAAGAGGAACGTCCCCGGAAGTGCCAGGCAGTCGACGGCTTCGACCGCTAGCACGTATGTATCAGCGCCATCGCCATCCTCATCTCGCATAGGTCTTCCCGGAAAACTCGACTCTGATCCATCGGCGTGGCGCCCGAGTGCAGCAAGATCGTCCGCAGCTTCCGATAGCAGAAACCATAGTCAGCAGCCAAAGGGCAACTTTGCTCCGCTCGAGCCTGCAAGGCAATCGAGGGACCGCGGATCCGCTGCAACGACTTTGCTCGGAGCACCCGAATCGTCAAATTCGGGCGCCAAGGTATGGCAGAACTCGCGACTACGGAAGCTACAGCCACAAACACCAAAGCCCAGTCCAGAGGTGTCGACGGCTGTTCCGGAAGCGTGGGATCACGACAACGCTGAACAAGGCGGCACATCCAACGAGGATGGAGACTCAAGCAAGACTGCAGCTCGTGCTAAAACCTCACCTGATGAGCTGGCCTCGCACCTCGACAGCTTACGCATTGGCAAGAGCAAAGACGACAAAGACGACGAAAGCTGAAGACTCGGCCAAATCTGTTCTCGCCAATCTCACTGCTTTTCCTATCGCGCTTGTGAGTGTGTGATCGACTCACGATCGCAACGACGAGCTTTGACCGCAAACCCTCTAGCAAACAGAGTGGCTTGCAAAGAGTGTGATGAAGAAAAAGTTGATGCTGAGATTTTTGCGAGTGTCGCAGGGCTGAGAAGCGGATATCTCCGGATTTTTAGTCGGACGCTTTGGTCACCTTTCGAGACCTTCCGCGTTGCCAGTGTTTCCACTATCGCGGAACAAAGGGACTTGACAGCCTACGCGCAGCTCGACCGACTGATCGAACCGTTATCAATGATGTGAGGCTACCGTTCGACCACCGTCAGCTGTCCAACAGGCTCGTTCAATCTATACCTCCTGCGAGCTTTGCCAGGTCTTGCTCTTCTCGCCGACATGGATTTCACTGACGGCGGTGTTGGTCCTCCTGCAAGCGATCTTAGCACCCAGCTCGACCATTCTTGTCACATCGGTATCGCAAAGCTGCCAACAGAGCTGCTCTACCATATCGTTCGCTTGGCAGCCTCTTCCGATCCCAGGACTGCGCACACCTGCGCCTACGTCTCCAAGCTCGTCTGCACGTGGACCGCGCCCGACCGATGGAGAACCATCGTCTGCACCTCGGGCGACCAGCTCGAAGCCTTGTGGGAGCTTCTCGAAATGCGGTCACCTGACGAGATCGGTGGCTTCACATCCTTGCCCAGTCGTCAGCCAGGTTCCTTTGTCGAAAACCTCTTCATCGATACAGATGGCTCGGGATGGACGGTCGAGCATCTTGTGCAAGAGCACCAAGATCTGCCACCTTGCCTTGAATACTCTTGTCCGCACCTCGACGCGCAAAATGTTTTGGTCTGCGGTGAAAGTCACGCTATCCACCCGATCAACGACTTTCTTCGTCACTTTCAATACGTCAATTACTTGGCGTTAGGAGCACGTGAGGCATTAGTCTTTCGACTCGATTGCATATCCCCCTCCAAGGTGCTCTTTGCATCTCAGAGCGAGTACAACCTCGAATGGTTTTTAGATCAAGCCGGCCCGCATCTCAGCAACGACCCTGACGATCCGCCAGACGTCGACGATGCGCTTTGGCGTGCTGATGGCACAGGCTTCTGGCACCCATCGCTACAGACTTTCCGAAGGAGGCTCGATTCGATCCATATCGTTGCTGAGGATCCACAAAGCGAGCTCTCGGGCATTCCGATGCCGATAAAACAACTAGAGGCTGTTCGTTCCGGAAGCTTTGCGGAGCTTTCTTTCGTTCAGCGCATCGCAGATCACCAGGAAGGTGGCCCTCCGCCTCGTCTGAGCCGCAACGATCGAGAGGAAGCCGTGGCGTCAAAATGGTACACCTGGCCAGCAGAAGATCGCAACGGACAACGAAGATATATTCGTGGCAGCGATCCTTTGCCATCGTGGTCGACTGAATCCCAACCAGAGGAAAACAAGGCTTCAATCCCCGCCAACGAGACAGGCGGCTTACATCCGTTCGACAACAAGTACAGCCGCATATCCCCTGCCTTTTGGGACGAGTATCAGCAGGGTGTGACCAAGATCCGGTATGACACTCGCAGGTTTGCATTCCGCCCATGCGAGATCACCGCTAGCCGACTCAAACCCTTTTTCGAAGAGCTCACGACGACGGGTGTCAATCTACCAACAAGCGAGGGTGAAGCAGAAACGAGTGCTACAGCCTCCTTCACGCACAGTGGTCCGAGGCACGCAGCGCCGCACAGAGGTGCTGGTCACTTTTCAAAACCTGATCGAGGCGGGCAGCACGAGAACGGTATTCGAACGGCGAAACAAGCCGCCTTGAACACGTTTGGCTGCGGCAAGTTTCAAACGCTTCACTTGTGTTGGGATCCCGTTCCAAGCATGTGCCGTGCGTCAGATGATGCGGCAGCAGGAAGTCAACCGCATGGAAGTGGGGAACCATCTTCCTCATCCCCTTTAACCTCTGGTGCGGACTCGGACTGGCCGATGGAGCGACAGGACATTTGGACCAACACTTTATCCCAGAACAACGAAGCACAAGCACTGCCACCCCATACGGCTCTGCCACGTGCCAACGCATCGTCCATCACTGGCAAGGCGAAATCGCATACCCAAACTGAGATTAGTGCGGGTTCGCGCAGCTCGTGGATGATCCCAAGCTCGCTCGAACCAAAGTCGTCCAAAAGCTTCCGAGCCGACCTGATCGACTCGATCCGCACCACCATCGGCTGGACCCGTCAGGACCAGCTCCTGTTGAGCGATACACCTTGGCTCGCCAACGGACTCAACCTGGCTCGACGCATGGGCAACCCACAGAGACTCGGTCGTCTGGAGAGCATCGTCTCGGAGCTGGCGTATCAACAGACCAATTCTGCAGCTGCAGAGCTTTCCGGCACGTCTCGCGTCAAGGCGGATGATGAGAAGCTCGCGATTCGCTTGGTTCCGCCCGCGGAGAGACTCAAGCTCGGCGGCATGTATGTTCCGTACACCAAGGCGCAGCGTGTGCAGTGGTTCGTGGACAACCTTGACACGGATGACGCTTGACCCCCTGGGCCTTTGCAACAGCTGAATCGCATTGTGCGTCACACGGTTGAAGTGGCGAACGTCGAGAATCTGTGCAACGACACCAGGTCTTCAAGGCAACTCAAACTTTCCAGCTCATCACAGCGGCACACGCTCTTGTCCAGTTATGTGAAATGCAAAAAGAAATATCATCATTCCCTCCCCTTCGCTCACAACTTGGCTAGTCACTTACCCTCCACAGTTGCCGGCGTGATACTTAGCCCCGACATGCCCTGGAGACTGGCCAACGAAGGTCTCTCGCCTCTCTCGAGAGCGCCCTGACTTTCGCGTCTCAACTTTTCGCGGGTGCTGGCCGACATGTAGACGCGAGGATACGATAGCGGCGTAATGGCGCCGCTGTGCCAGCCACTCTTGCGTCCGTCTTCGTAGTGCTTGATCTCGTGTTCGACGGGTTCGCCGCGGGCGATGCGTTCGCGCTCCTTGCGGATGCGTTCCTGGGCTTCGTCGCATCGCTTCCGGAGAAACGAGATGACGTCCTTGGGCGAAGGATGGTTGAATATCGCCGTACCAGCTACGATGATGTTGGCTCCGGCATCGGCGCACCTGTCGATCGTCTTGGGTCCTACACCGCCATCCACCTCGACGTCGAGATCGGGAAACCTCGCCCGCAATTCGGCGACTTTGGGCATACACTCCTTCATAAACTTCTGTCCACCTGCACCCGGCCAAACCGTCATGACCAGAATCATATCCACCGCGTTCCCCAGTTCGTCGGAAATCTCGCTTGCCGGTGTACCCGGATTGATCGCCACGGCCGCACGCATTTTGGTGGCTCGAATCTGACGCACCACGTCCATCGGATCATCCGTCGCTTCCAGATGGAACGTATACGACGCACCGCCTGCCTCGGAAATATCCTTGACCCATCTGCCCGGGTCCGAAACCATCATGTGACAATCCATAAAGATGTTGGGTACCGCCTTGGACACGGAAGCAATCACGGGCGCGCCCATGACGATGTTGGGTACAAAGTGTCCGTCCATAATGTCCATGTGGAGCCAGTCGGCGCCGGAGTCCATCATGCGTTGGCACTCGCAGTTGAGGTTGCCGAGGTCCGAGGCGAGCACCGAAGGTGCGATCTTGGTTGCTGGCATCTTTGAGAGAGGTCAGGTGCTCGAGATGGCAAGGATGGGGGGGGGGAGGGTAAAAGGGTGGAAAAGAGCGGCGACCTTGCTTTGTCGATTGTCAAGATGCAGCAAATGTGGGTGTGCTCTGGGCGGCAAGAGTCCGCTGAGACGGTTCGAGTGTTATGCAGCGGATGCCAATCGCGTTCAAGAAGGAAGCTGTCGGCGGAAGGAGATGCTGCCTAGATGCTTCGTTGCGTAAGGCAATGGACACGTACAGCCTAGATCGAGTGAAATCTAAGGGTACCGCTTTTGCTTGCTCGAAAGTCGATATCGCCCTTGTCTCCTGACTGACGCTTATCGTTCCGATTCACGACCCTATCCCACGTAGATGTCGTCCGACCAATGGCCTAACGAGCTGATTGACTCCGCTTCGAGTGTTTTGCTTGACAGAAGACGACCTGCACAAGTATACCAAGAAGTAAAAGACGGTTTAAAGTGGAAGAAAGAAGCAATGAGTGATGTATAGGAAAAGTCAAAAGCCAAGGACAGCCAATTCCCACAATCTCTCACCCTCTCTCTCGCTCTCCCTTTCTGTACGCGGTGAGATGACATCTTATACAGTAGTCACCACTCACTCATCTCTGCTGCTCTAAAAATGGCCCATTCGCGCTTGCGGCGTGGGCGAGGGCGGTGTACTGTATCTCCGAGATTTTTGTTTGGAATTTTTTCTCCCTCAGCCGCCCGCCCCAGCAGCCTTACAGGTGTTGCTCGCTTGGCCAAGAGAGATGAATAAAACCACAAAATTTCCAAAAAAGAAAGCCGAGAGAGCGAAGCGGAGTGGCCGTGTGTTGGGGAGCCTCTCGCCCAAAAAGTCTCAGATCGCCGATTCACAAACAAAACGACGCCGGACCGCTCCTCCGAACACCTCTATCCCTCACACTACACTCACAGCTTGATCACCACGAGTCAGTAGCAAAAAGCGTCAATCGTTGTCGCCTCCGTTGCAATCATGGGGTATCATACAAAAGGATTGCTTCACTACTTCAGAAATGAGAAATACCTTCAGCTTCCATCTTGCCAAGTCGCCTCGTCTGGCTGGCAAATTGGCGCTTCATCTTGGCCATTCCATCCTCAGCGTTGGTCTTCATCCATGCGAGCGTTCGGAAGCCTTTGATCTGTGCAGCGCCTCTCTGATTACGATGCAGCGCTCGTGCTCGAGCTCGCCGGCTTTCTGGGCTGTCCGAGTCGCCGTCTTCTTCGGCAAGACGGTCCAGCTCGGTTTCGGTCAACGATAGCGCGTAGAGCGAATCTTCGTCTCCACCTTCACCATGAGCTACATCTTCTCCCAGTTGGCCTGGCTCTGGAGTCAGCACACCTCGCGATGAAGCATTCGATGCGACGCGGCGATGTCCTCCAGACCGCGTCTCGGTTCCAGCTCCATTGCTCGAACGTAGTCGTTCTGTTGCTAGCGAGCGAGGTCGTGCTCGCTCGCCTGCATCTCGCAATGCCATGTAAGTTTCGAAAGCGAAGCGCATCTCTGAGTCGCCAGCCGTGCAAGATCGGTGCTCAGGTGCAATGCCGCGATGGAAGATCATGTCGATCTCCACCCAACCAACTGGATGCAAGTTGGCAGCGCGAACCGCCTCGTCCGAAATGGTCGCAGTGCCAGTGTGGCACATGTCTTCGAGCACCGGCAACAATTTCGATTTGGCAGGCGCAGCTCCGTCTTGCGCTTGCAGCAACTCTGGATCACTGATGGCTCGCAACACATCCTGCTCCATCTTGTGCCAGTCCGAAGGATCGAAGAGGCGCAATCGACGCTGAATTCGAACCTCATCCGAGATCCGATTGAGCGGCAAAAACGCCCATCCATAGTGATTGGTGAGTCCAGGCAGGCGCGAGTCGGTGCGCAGGCTCAGGTAGAGCGAGTTAGGATATCGTTGACGAACAGGCAGGCGGATCGGATCCTTCAGCGGCCACTCATACCTGATTGTAGCCTCACTGCCCGTACCAGGCTCGTAGTCTTCGATGGGGCTGGTGTCGTCCGTGCTCGTCTTGCTGCCCACCGTCTCGAAATACAGGTTGCACGCCTTTTTATCGAGCAACGTCTGTGGTACACCTGTCACCTTGACGCTGGCCACTTCGATAACACCAACATTCCATCCACGCAGAGGGCGAGGCACCGAGAGCTCGACGCTGCGGAACAGCAGCGTGATGCGGATCTTGCCGTAGCCGAGACCGCCAGTGAGCGTGTACCATCCGGTGCTGCGGCTGCTCTCCGTCAGCACATCTGCCAATCGAAGCCCAACGCAGCCCAAAATCGCGTCGCTCTCACGCATTCGTGCATCGCGGACGCTAAAGTCCAGCCTCGCCGTCGTCCAGTCACCGATGAAGCGTTCGCTGCCCGCGTTGATGTACGGACGCGGATTGAGCGTCTTGGTCCTAGTGCGGAAGATGGCCTCGTCGTTGAGGAACACCTGCACGTAAGACGACGGGAGCTTGCCACCACTGCCACCTTCCGCCTGGCTCTCGTCGGTCGGCGCAGCACCGTGCCTCGACTTCTGCGACAAGCGTTTCGAGGCGCTCCCGAGCGTCTTTTGCGTAGATGGCACTTCGAGACCACTGATCGAGTGAATGTGGAAAGCAAGGATACCGGACGGCAGCTCTGCTGTGGGAGGATGCACAGTCGCCTGCTTTGCTCCTTCGATCATGGTAGCTAGCTTCTGAACACGTTCCTTGCGCACCTTCCTCTTGCGCAGCACCTCATCGTCCATCGGTAGTCCAAGGCTGTGAACAAATTTGTCAAAGCCTGTCATGTAGGCACTCAGATCTGTGTCCGCACCAGAATCGGAAGACGACTTGTCCTGGTCTGGTAGTGGAGGCAGCAGCTTGTCGTCGTCCTTGGTCTTCTTGCCGTCGACCGGTGATATCAGATCGATGGAAGCACTCTCGTCTTGGACGGTGCTCGAGATACTGTTGAGCAGCTTGCGTCGCGAGGGAGCATGTCCTGTACCTGGCGCGTGGGCTACACCGAAGAAGCCGACGCTATACTTCAGCGTGCCTTGAACTGCTGCGCCCTTCCTCATGGGTAGCAGCTTATCTGTGCGCGTCTCGAGCAAGTTGGTGCTGCGTGCCTCGCCGTCCCGGCGGAACTTGTGGATGAGTCGGTGCAGCGAGATTTCGACCTTGCCAAGCGGATCGTCGGCCGAGAAGCGGTCGGCATCAAAAACCGTGAATCGCAAACGATCGTGGTCTCGCACCTCGTCCGGCGAAACGAGCAAGAAGCCAGTCTCCTGCCACATTGCGTCACGTCGCTTTCGAACGACGCGAGAGGTGAAGAGTGGCTTGCCGGCTCGTGCAAAGGAAGCCTGCACGAAAGGATCGCTCTGGCCGTTTGAGTCGGAAGCAGCGAGATCATCCGCCTGGTGGAGCACAAAGCAGATGACACCGATCGAGTAGACGTCCTGCGGACCATCGCCTGCACCGAGTAGAGAAGCTACATCGACAGTGTACGACAGCGGAGCAATGAACCCCTTGATGACATCCTCAACGGCATGGAGCACATACGAGGACATGAGGGGCAAATTCATGGCGTCAATGACCATCTTCTTGCCCAAGGGCTTGGCCGAGATCTCGAGCTTGGGTGCACCGACAAAGGTGACAGCTGCATGCTTGACGAACGGAGCGACGGGCGTCATTTGGAGACGAACACGTGCTTTGCCTTCAATGCCGACCATTTCGATCCAGACTGGAATGTCGACAGCCGCGATCTTTTGAAGACCCACGCTGAGGTAGAGCAGCATATGGATCCTTTCAGTTGGCACATCCTTGAGTTGATCGAAGTCGACGTCGTCGTCGGCTTCGTCCTTGTTGGCCTCGCCTGCTGCAACAGGACCAGATATATTGAGTGGGCCGCGATGAGTGTTGGTTGTGGAGCGGAAGAGGCCCTTCTTGGTGGCTGCTCCTCGATAGGCAAACGTTACTTCAAGGTTGACGAAATCGCCAACGTCGACGCTAGCTTCGTCGTCGTCGCTATCGGCTTGGTGAGAAATTGGCGGTTCGACACCGGCATCTTTGTGCGCCTGATTGACGGCTCCTTTGAGGAAAGAGGCGTCGTCCGAAGGGAGCACTCGGAAGCTCTTGACTCGTAGCGGGATGGAACCCTGATCCATGTCTTCGACTCGGACACTGTGAACGACGCCAGGCACCTGCGTCATGAGACTGTCCTCGAGAAGATCAATGAAAGGGACAAAGTAATCGGCATTGATGAGGGGCCAAGCAGTTGCGAGTGCCTTGTTGAGCCACTCGACCGACTCTTCGCCCTCGCCAGGAAGGGCATTGCGCCGAGCCACGGCTTCCATTTCGAGCGCCCACTTTGCATCGTCGCCCCTTTGAGTGAGCTTCTTGTACAGGATGTGGCCGCTGCAGCCAGCGATAAGTGCAGCTGCTATGATGCTGAACCTCGTCAGGATCAGAGTGGCCACAACGGTACCGCCAAAGAAGAGCATAGTCATGGGAATGGTATCTTTGAAGGCTGCCTGTACATCATAACCGCCGGTGCAGCTGTCCGGACGAATAGCCTCGGATTTGTGCGTCCCCCAGGTCAGACCGGGCGAAGTCTTGCCGAGTGCGGAGACGTCGCCTTGAGCTGGCTGCTCCGCCTGGACAGATGATGTTGTGCTTATGACTGAATCGCGGTTGCCTGCAACCGGCAACGGCTTGTCAAGCGAGGCGGCATGGTGACTTGTTCGTGAAGGGCTGGACTGAAGGTAGGCCAGGTTGTTGCTGCTGTCGGCATTGGCGTAGATTGGGCGAGATGGAAGGGGTGGGACCGGTGGGATGGAGCGATCTGAGGCGGTCGAGAAGCGTTTCGGTAGCTGATTGTCGTGCTCGCCCTGGTGGTCGAGGTTCTCGGTTTGGTCGTCGTGCATCACATAGCTCGTTTTGCCGCCCGGAGAGCGTGGCTTGCGCAGTCGTGCCTTTATTGAGCTGAAGCTGGGTCGACGGCTCGAGAAGCTTTTGCGGGCAGAGGTCTCGGCGTCAGACATGGCCCGGAGTGTATCGATGCCGCCTTTCCCGCAGCCACAAAAAGTGAACCAATGGGCAGTGACGTGGTGACTGTAGGAGGCTTGTGGTCCGTGATCGATGCTCCTAGCAAACCTTCTTGCGCGTGTTCGAGATGATGTACAGCGGGCCTTGCGATGTGGTGGTGGGAGTGAGGACGGAGAGGATAGAAGCTAAAGGTGGCCGCGAGAGCCGCCTGAAGGTCGCCGTTGACCGGTCCTTAGTGATGATGCATCAAGGCGCTGTCAAAATGGATGCGGCGTTGTCAGTTTGGCAATGCCTTTGATTGGTCGGTTGACTTGGGCTCAAAGGATTGTGCTGTCGCCTAGAGTCTAGGCTTTCGCACAGCCATGTCGCTGTGACTTGTGACTTGCAAGAGAACGGGCGATGCTCAGTTCGGTCTTGTCTTCTTGGCTCGCATCGGTTTCTTCGCGAGGCCACACCTCCGGCTCGCTTGAGCGTGCACATGCACACGACCACAAAAAGGCGCAGCACTGCCAATCGTTTTTCGGTCGCACATGCCGAAGCTTGTCACTTGTACTTCGGCTGTGCCGACTCGTTGGAATGACATTCTTTTCTTTATTTTTCGTTTTCAGACTTTTGTTCCCACAGATGCAGCGAATTACGTCAATCATCGCGCTTGACAGGTGCCGAGGGTCAGCATCTTCACGCACTGACCATTCGTTTCACATCTTCCTAACGTTGCAAAGACAAGCTAGAGTCACACGAATAATGTACAACGAAGCATGCTGTTCTTGGCGAGGGGGCTAAAGTGACAAAGTGAGGATGGACAGCTAGGATTCGGTTGCCTTTTCAAAAACATCACCTCCGTTGTTGAGCAACAGCAACGATGCTTCGCGAACACGCAGCAGGTAGTCTTGGAGCAAGTTCTGCGCGTTGCTGCGGATGAACTCGAGATAGAGCTTGTGGCGTTCGTCGGCTACAATCTCGGAGAGCCGCATCGCCATGTTGAGGTTAGAGGCAATGGCACTCGACGACTCGACCAGCATGTCGTGAAGTCGCAAGACAATCTCGGGGATATACGTCTGACGAATATCAAACAGCTCGCGCGCACGTCGTTCGGTCTCCAATCCACCACCAGCAGCTCCATCTAGCGCAATCTTGAGCCAGTCTCGCTCAAGCAGCACCAAGTCTAGATCGCGTGCCTGCTCCACCACCTGACTCAGCGCCTTGACCCAGTTCATGCGCTCCAGCTTGGACGAGCCACCTGTCCGAGGCCCACCGGCCGAGACATCGGCAGGACGAGTCGTCCAGAAATGCTTGTACGCCACGTGTGCTTCCAGCGCCGCGAAGAACGTGTCCCAGCCAACACGCTCGATATTTTGGTCCATCGGAATGTCGAGACTGTCTAGGCATGACAGCACCTCGTTGGGCATACGGTCTCGGAGCACCTTGGCAGCGTGCAGGCGTCCTGTCGACAAAAACAGTCGTGTGAGCGCATTCGACTGGATGATAGCATCGGCATACGTGCTTGGATCAAAGGTGAGCCAGTCGATCGACCGCACCAGAGCCTCCTCGTTACCGTCCAGCCGTACATCGAACCGGGCCGTGTCCAATTTTCCTGGCCCGCTCCTCGTCTTGAATGCGCCGCCAAAGCCAGAAGGATCGTCAAAGTCGGACATGATGCTGGGGAAGAGCTCATCGAATACCATCTCGACCGTGCACCTGGCCACGGCTGCCAGATCGAGGTTGTGTTGCCCTGCTTGGCGAAGCGCGTGGGCCTTGGCTTCATGGCTGGCGTTGATGTCCATGGAGCGCAGGAAGTTGGCATAGCTCCTTGTAGCAGATTGCGGCTCGAGCGAGCTGGCATACATGGCCACGAGATCGTTCTCGCCTGCGGCTTCCAGCACCTGCACGTAGCTTGAAAGAATTGCGTTGCAGGCAAAGTCCGGAAGCGAAATGAACAGCAATCGCAGGTAGAGAATGAGATGCGCAAAGAAGCGCAGCAATCTTGCAAAGGTTGCAGCTTCCAAGGACGCCTGCATGTCGCCGAGGTTGTCGGCAAATCGATTGAAGAGTTCGGGCAGATTGTTGGAAATGATGCTCCTCTGCACCAGGCGGTATGGGTTATTGGCTTGAACATGGATGCTGTGAGATTGTGTCTGGCTGAGCTTGTCGAACACGCCGTGCAGAGAACCTAGCTCGAGCTCTGCTCTCGGTCCACTTGCGGCTTGGGTGCCAGCCGCACCACCAGACGTCGCAGCCGTAGCGGCAGCAGAGGATGTGGAAGAGACGCCTTGGGAGAGCTTGACAGCGCCATGCTCGCCCTCGCCGAAAAGGTCGATGTTGGCATCTTGACTCCACCAGCTGTGCCTCTCATCCAGCTTGAGATCCACTGCGGCTTCCAGCTTGGCATTGACGTGCGCCCACAAGAATTCCTCCCAAGACTGGCTGACGTTGGCTACAGACTGTAGCTCACCCGCCAGCGATCCGTACAATGCCCGTTCAAATTCGTCCAAGTTCGGGTTGGCAGCCAGCCTTCTGCACGCATATTTCCACAAAGACCGATTTCGGTTGCCGACAACGCGGTCGACGTCCTGCAAGTCGATGCTGACAGCTGGGTCGTGATACAGCATGGCACCACGAAGCGTTGCAGCTCGCCAGCTCTGATCGGTCTGGTGGCAGAGATCGAACGCAGCGTCCAAGCGCCCGGCGCGGGCATACTCGAACAGGGTCCGCAGCAGGGCCTTTTCATAGGTTGCGTCTTCGAGCTCGAGACCGCCTTCGCCTCGCGAGACAGCGTCGGGATCCAGATTCTTGACGGCTTTTCCGCGGTTCTTGGGTGCAAAGCTCGTGCTGGCAGCCGACCCAAATGTCAACTTGCGTCCGTCACTGGACGTGGATGCTCCTCCACCGACACTAGCACGCTTCTCTGCCCGTACTCGGTTCTTAGTGAAAGCCAGATATCCTTTGCGCACCTCGACAATGTGACTTGGTGACAATGTCTCTTGCAGCCATTCGCGAATGATTCGGAGCTCGTTGAGATGCTCGTCCTTGTCAAAGATGTTCTGTATCGCTGCGAGCGGCGTTTCGTATGGTTGGAGTGCGTCCTTTTCATTGTCGTCGGAAGTGGGTTGTGACTTGCGCTCGATTCGTTGCAGCCTCTCGGAGGTGAGCATATGTACAAGTCTCCAGGTGTTTTGCTCGAGGGCCCATGCTTCTCTGTCATCGTCTTCGAGGTTCTGTCCTTGGCTACGGGCTACGTAGCCTGCATCATCGAGTGCTTCTTCACCCAGGCCAGAGCACAGGTCTGCGAAGAGAAGAGCGGTGCCGTTGGCGGGGTCAATCCTCGCAGCCGGGTCGACATCCTTGCATGACTGCAGGACTCGAGCAAATGCGTTGAAGCTCGATTCACTGGGGCGTGTGGAAGCTGCCTGCACAGATGCAGAAGTCGAGGCGACGCCTTGAGTGGACTGGGTCGCCACGGCCATTGCTGGATGTGGGAGCGGCAGACTGAGCCACTCGTAATGTGCGGATTGTATATGAGAAATGCCGCGAGAGGATGGCTGTGTGGAGCGTAAGCCTTGATGAAGATGCTCGTGAACGTTGGAGAGCAGATCACGAATTACAAAAAGCAAAGTGTTGATCCTCGGACGCCAACACCTCTTCCGCAACCCGAGTATGCGCAGACGCGCTTCTCGCACGACAATGATTTTCGACCAGCAGAACGTCCAACTGCTAAGATCCGGCCCAAAAAAGGCTTTCGCGGCAGTTGATAATCACACCCGCATCCAGCGACTCAGCCACGAATCCTTTGCCTCTCGCCACCATCATCTGCCTCATCCTTGCAGACGACACCCGCCGCTGATACGGTGTATTGGCATCAATCTGATCAAACCTGAAGTGATACTTGCCATCTCGACAATAACGAGAGACGTTTGCGATCGAAAGCCTCGGTCAGATTTTTCGATTTGACGAACTAGCGCTCTGGAATTCGAGACCTACAGCTTTGCTCGCTTCTCGTCATCGAAGTATCGAAAGCTCTTGTCAGAAGCCATAGTATCGAACCCTCGCATCAGCAGGGTGTCTCCAAGGACAGGTATTTGAACAACGCTCGACAGTAATACATTTAAGCTTGTCGTAGCTTCCCATTCGCAGCCATGACAGCCGACATTGCCAGATCCTCTCAGGTTAGCATCCCGCGTTCGTTTTCCGCCACACCGGCTGCATCAGCGTATGGCATAGAAAAAGTCACGCTCTTCGCTCGCAGTCGGCGCTGTTTAGGCCCGATTTGTATTGACGCGGAAGACCCTGATGTGCACTCGTCGAAGAGTCCGACAGCTGACATTACTTCCTTTGCTTTTCCTCGCCGCGATGCAACAACATCTTCATCTTAATCGCAGAATGCCTTTGCTCAGCCTTTCGCTCTGAGCGCTAAGTATGCCGCCGACCGTGGTGACGCTCCCAAGGGCGAGGATGATTTCGTGCCGGATCTCAATGTGCGCCTCATCTGCCGAGACTGCAAGACAGATCCGCCCAACTTGGCCGAGGAGTTCGAGTCAGGTGACCTGGTCTGCGCCGATTGCGGACTCGTGGTGGGCGAGAACATCATCGACACTCGATCGGAATGGCGTACATTTGCAAACGAGGATGGCGACGATCCGTCGCGTGTCGGTGCGGCGAGCAACCCGTTGTTGGATGGTATCAACGAGCAGCTCGAGTCGCGCATCGGATACAGGGATGGCGGCACAGGTGCATCGAGGGATCTGCAGAGGACCATGAACCGCGCTACTGGAACCAGGGATCGTCACATGTTGGATGCATTCGAAGACATCCAGCGCAAGTGCGATTCGATCCACCTTCCGAGAACGGTGTCGGATGTTGCCAAGCAGGCGTATCGACGAGTTGAGGAAGAGAAGATTTTGCGCGGAAAGAAGCCAGACGCCATCATTGCCGCCGCCATCTATGTGGCTTGCAAGATGAACCATGTGCCTCGAACTTTCCCCGAGATTTGCTCGCTCACGAGCGTATCCAAGAAGCACATTGGCCAGTGCTTCAAAGAAATGCAGCAGGCGTTCGGACTTAACGCCACGGGCACTGGGTCAGTGGATGGATCCAGGGCTAGTGCCAACAACAGCGGCACGTCTACCCCCATCGGTATTGGACCAACGGGTGCAGCAGATCTGGTGGGCCGTTACTGCAACCACCTGGGTCTGGAGATGCGCATCACACGATCCACCGAAGACATTACGGCGCGTGTGCGCGAGTTGGGCATCTTGGCGGGTCGCAGTCCCATCACGATTGCCGCCGCCTGTATCTACTTTTCGACGTTGCTTTGGGGTGTGGATAAGGGAGCCAAGCGCATCAGTCAGGCGGCGGGTGTGAGCGACGTGACAATCAAGAACTCGTTCAAGGAGCTCCTCAAGCACAAGGACAAGATCGCTACTCCCGAGATCCTGTCCAAGAGCCCTCAGATGGACATTTCGCGACTCGATGCGTGAGCGTTCAGCCCATGTTTTTCGATGAGCACTCACCAAAAGGGAACTACGCATATGCTCCCGTCTGAATGATTCGTGGAAAAGAATACCGATTTTCATGTCCCACTTTGCTGTTGCTAACGATGTGGCTCTGCCACTTGCTAGTCAATGAACGAGTCCTGCTCTTGGATGAGGAAGCGTCGAGAAGAAGAGATCACAACACACCTTGACAACGACGAGGACAGCCACGACAATGATGAGGAGGACCACATGATTGCCGGATGTGATACAGGAGAATGCCAACATGCCAAGTCCGTGGAGGTGGGCTTTCGAGCGCGGGCCGTTTCGGTTGGAGTTGGCAGAAAGAAATGCGTCTTGCAGATCGAGGCAGGATGACAGCTTTGGGTCTCCGACGCGTCATCTCGCCTTGATTGGGTGTGTGTGCGAGCGACGGCGAGTGTTGGATTTTTTTTTGGCTGTCAGGGTCGCTTACGATTTTGCAGAGCAGCAGTCGGTCTGTGCTTTTTCTTTTCCCGTTTGACGCACGCACATCCAACCAGAACCCAACACTTTTTTCACCCTCTCGAGCCGAGCCACGTTTCTGTCTCTTTGGCCACCATCATTTCGAAACGTCGACCTTGAGGATTGCATTCAGGGCACGCTTTGAGTCGTCACTGCTGCCAACTAGCAGATCATCCACACGCTACACTTTCTCGCCCCCGCTTCCATCGCAAACGCGCGACTCGCACAACATGTCTGGTTGGGGCTCTTGGCTGTAAGTAGCGCACGCTTCTTTGTTTTCAAGGACGTCGACGCACAGGACTAACTTGAGCTCTTTTCATCCCCCTCAAAACCTTGGCGGATCACAGCAAGGGCGACTCGGCAGCTGGCTCAGCTGGCAGCACCGCAGCCGCCTCCGGAAGCAACTTCCACGCCATCACCGACACCGTCCCTCAAGATGCCCTCTTTGGCTCCCTCGAAGCCTCGGACCTCGAGTGGACCTGTGCCGGTGGATTCACCACCGAGACTCAGACTTGGTACTCTGTCCTCCAAGATGGCTCCTTTGCCACTTCGCAGATCATCCACTCCGCCGTAGGACTGTGGTACCCTCAGGTGCAGATGACGTTCAAGTACTTCAACCCCAAGACCGGTAAAAAGATCTGGAAGTCGATCAACGTCACCAAGTTTGCCGCCCAGAACGACAAGCGTTCGAGTAAAGCTGCCGAATTCAGCGTTGTCTTTAGTACTACCGAAGCAGGCGACGACAAGTACACCATTACTGCCAACCTCGATGCGGACCTGCAGCTCTCCTGGTCGTTTACCCGCCCCGCTGCAATTCAAGGTTGGAAGCTCGGTGCCGGTCCCAAGGGTGGATTCAGCTATTTCGGCTCCAACTTGGGCAGTCCTGAAGGCTACGTCATCCATCGTTTTTGGCCTGTAGCTGAGAGCGAGGGACACATTATTTCGCAGGGTGCTGCTATCGATGCCAAAGGCAGAGGAATGTTCGTCCATGCCATTCAAGGTATGAGACCCAACTTGGTGGCTGCCAAGTGGAATTTTGCCAACTTCCAAGCCGAGGATGACAAGTTCGGTCGTGTCAGTGGCGTCATGATGGAATTTACCACCACTCCGGACTACGGTAGCGCTGCCGAGGCTGCCGACAAGCGTCAGTCGCTCACGGTCAATATTGGATCGATTGTTGCCCATGGCAAGCTTGTTTCCGTGACAGCTGCTACTCGGGTTGCGGGTGCAGCCGAGAACGAACCCAGCCGAGGCAGCAACTCGTACGTCAAGCATGTCGATAAGATGCTCGACCAGGATACGGGATACCAAGCTCCTCAGGCGATCGAGTATCACTGGCAAGGACCCACGTTGGACCTCTCGACGGGCAAAGGCGACGCATCGAAGCAGGTGCAAGCGTCGCTGAAAGTGGATTTGGGTAAACCGTATCCGTCGAGCGCAACGCATGGCTTGGTGGATAAGGTAGATGTGCTCGCCGAGATTCCGTACATGGTGAGAAAGTTGGTCAACTATGTCGCCGGGACCAAGCCGTATATCTATCAGACGCTGAATGAGGCCGTGTTGACGGTGAGCTTGGAGGGTGAGGACAAGGAGGTTAAGGGTACCTTGTTCGAGGAGCATACGTTTATCAGTGGTTGAGCGGGGGATGATGGATGAAGCGGGGGACTCAGTATAAGTTCTTTGGCTTAGGTTGTCATGTCGATCCTGGAATGCGGAAATACCACTTCTCACACACAAACACACCGGCCGCTGTGATGGGTGCTGTTTTGAACGAGAGACGCTGTTACAAGCAAGACACGTTTTCGTGCAACCAAGACTCAAATTCTCTCCTTGACCCACTTCTCCAACCCTCCAGCCGTATAGATCTCCTGTACGCTTCTACCGATTCCTGCCGGCTTGGCTGTATACGTCTTGTTCACCTTTTCTCCCTTTGGACCTGTAAAGCTCAACTGGATCGATCCGGTGCTCGAGTCGATCTTGACCGTCGACTGATCCAGGAGGATGGCCTTGTGGTTGCGTACGCCTCCGTCGAGGTACATGCCGGTGAGATCCTGGACGAGGTCATGACACTCGAGGCAGATGAGACCGTTGTTGATGGCGTTGCGTTTGAAAATGTCGCCAAACGAGCCAGCGAGGACGAGCGGGATCCCGGCGTACTTGAGCGCTGTGGCGGCTTGTTCTCGCGAACTGCCGGTGCCGAAGTTGTACCCGCCAATGAGGATGGGGCCTTGCTTGAGTGCAGAGGTGGTGGAGGAGGAGGCAGGTCGAAGCGAAGCAACCGTCGAGGCAAAAGATGCGTCGTAGTTCTCCATCACTACTTCGGCCTGCTTTGTAGGCGTAATGTCATCCTGGTAGGTGTACTTGCCCGGATAGATGCCGTCCGTGTTGAGGTTGTCCTGCGGAGCAAAGATGAGCGGGCCTTCGAACGCTGTTGGGAAGCTCGGTAGGATCTCGACTCCTCCAGCAGCCTCCGTCGAGGTACTGCTGCTGGAAGTAGCAGTTTCGGCAGTAGAGATGGAATACTTCAACCCCCTCGAAGGCGGCAGCAGTGCCGGATCCAGATCGCTGGGTCCACAGATCTTACCCTCGATGGCCGACGCAGCCACCACCGCCGGACTCGCCAGATACGCCTGAGCGTTGGGACTTCCCATCCTACCCTTGTAATTCCTGTTCGTAGCACTGATGCCCACTTCACCATCTTCCAACAGACCCACGCCCAGCCCGATACACGGTCCACATCCCGCCGGCAACGGTTTGGCACCCGCCGCCATCAACGCTCCCCAGTCGCCCGCCTCCTCGGCTTCCCGCTGGACGACGCTGCTCGCAGCGGCAACGTAGAACTCGACGCCCGGGGCGACTTTCTTACCGCGGATGACGTCGGCTGCGGCCTTGAGGTCCGAGGCGCGAGAGTTGACGCACGAGACGAGGTAGGCCTTGTTGATGGCAATGTTTTGTGAGGAAAGCTCGTCGAGAGGCGTCGAGACTTTGACCGAGTTGGGACCCGAAACGTGCGGGACGAGCGTGGCGAGGTCGAGGGTGAGGTGTTTGCTGTATAGGGCGTCCGAGTCGGGTTGGAGGAGGGTGCGGGAGAGCTCGTCGAGGCGGTCCATGTTGAGTCGCGGGTGCGAATTCGAGGGAGAGGGAGAAGTACCGATTTGGAACTCCAACTTGTCCCGTTTACGGATCTGCTTTTCGTACCACGAAAGAGTCACGTCGTCTGTAGGGAAGAGACCGGCCAAGGCACCCCACTCCGTGGTCATGTTGGCAATCGCCAGGCGCTCTTCGACCGAAAGCGAGCTGAGCCCCGACCCGTGGAACTCAATGGCGGCGTTCAGCACCTGATCCTTGTTGAAATATCCGCATAGCGCCACAATCACATCTTTGCCCGTCACCCCTTTGGGCAACTCTCCCTTGAGCTCCACCTTGACCACTTCTGGGATCTGCCACCACGTCTGACCCGTCGCCCAGATCGCCGCCGCATCCGTCCTCACAATCGGCGTACCCAAACACCCAACACCACCGTACATGTTGGAGTGCGAATCACTCGCCACCGCCAGCGTCTGCGGAAAAGCGTACCCTTCTTCCACCAGCACCTGATGCCCGATTCCTCGTCCGGCCGGGTAGAAGTCAATGCCGTGTTTGCGAGCAAAACTTTCGATCTTACTGTATTTTTCCAAGTTCTTGGCCGACTTGTTTTGCACGTCGTGGTCGAGCGCAAACACCACCTGGTCCGGGTTGTAGATCGACGTAGCACCGATGGAGCCGAACTTGGAGATGACGGGTCCGGTGTTGTCGTGCGTCATGACGGTGCCGGGGCGGATGGAGACGTAGTCGCCCGACTTGACGTGGGAGCCGGGTGCGAGGTCGACGGCGTACTTCTGAACGATCTTTTCGACGAGGTTGTAGGTGCCGCTGGCCGGGTTGATGGATGCATGGGTGGCGAGCGTGCGTCGCAGCGAGGGGACGGAGAGCCTCGTTGCCGCGCTGAAGCGGAGCATGCTTGATGCCCTCATTGTTGCTGCTCTGTCGGAGGTGAGTTGTGTAGGAGACGGAGCGGTGTGAGGCAGGAAGGAGAAAAAGAAAAGGTGAAGCGAGAGCGCACTCGTGCTTCTCCTCCTCGGCGATTCCCCGAGCTTGACTCATGCGAATCGGATCTTCTTGTTGAAAATCCCTTCCTCGAGACAACGCAGCGGAGCAAAAAGATTAGATCCTCGTCAGTCCGCTCTGCAAAGCTGTCAGAAACACGGAAAAATCGCAGAGTGTTAGGTTATGCCCTTTGGTTGGTGACTCGTCGGCCAATCGGAACTCGCGGATTTCCCATTTTTTCTGCCCCTTCTCGCTTACACCTCGACCCTGTCTGTTAGCGCAACCTCGAAACTCTGCCTTCACCAGCATCCCTTCCATCCTCACACGAGCTTCAGGACAGAGCCTACGTCTAGCCAAAACATCGTATAAGAAGATATTTGGCAAAAAAAGGACAAAAGAAAGAGTTTTTATTGTGCGAGTAAATTCCATGCGGCGTGAAGATTGCGGGTTCCGATACAGATGAGAGTGAGCAAACGTGGGCGTCTAGATAGTGGACGAGGCGGAGAAGGTGAAGAAGGATGAAATGCTACGCGAGAGAGAGAGAGAGAGAGAGAGAGAGAGGGAAAGATTGCATACTAAAAACACAGTGTTGAGGTAGGAATCCAGAGTGACAAGCCAAGAGAGCCAGGGAGAAAGACTTTTGATGCCGGAGCAGAGAGGAGCGTGGGAGTGAAACAAGAGTCGGTTTCTAGAACTGCTGAACGTTGACGTTCCAGACCACGTTTCCAAGGGGTTTCCTTGCGCCAAGGACGGGCTGCTCGACTGTCAAGTGAGTCGAAGAGCTCTTACTTGATGGCAGTTGGGACGAAGATTCCTTGCAAGGCATGGCCCTGTTCTCCTTGTTCTGCGCAGAAGCGCGAGAGGAAGGCATGGGCACAGGAAGGCCAGCGGCATTAGCAGCCGCAACCAAAGGGTCGTGGAGCGAGTAGAGCGACAGAGGAGTGACGGGCATGTCATCCTCCTCGTCCTCGTCTTCGTCCTCGTCCATCGAGCGAGACGGTGTCGACTGGGTCGAAGAGGCAGGTGTAGTCGGGTGCGAGCACATCGACTCGTCGTCGTCGGCCTCATCCGCACCCACCTCGGCATCGCGTGTAACCGCCTGCGCGGGCAGCAGGCCCGATGGCGGCGCCGACTTGGCAGCATCCACGCGAGCGCGGTACCAGTCGCAAATGGTGGTCGAAGCGTTCGAGAAGTAGGCGTACGAGTACTTCTTGATCAAGATCAACGAGAGATCCTGCAAGTTCTCCGAGATATAGGCGTCCAACATGTGGGCTGCCTTGGCCGCCTCATCCGATGGCGAGACCTTGCTCGACTGGGGCTGGCCGCAGATGAATCGAGCCAAGATCAAGGCACCCTTGGTAAGGGCCGACGACTTGACCGAGATAAAGTCGCGGTGGAACAGGCTGACCTCGAGCAAGAAGCGAGCCAGATTGACCGTCTTGAGCTCTTCGCCGCCGCGTACGCTCTCGATTCGAAGCCACGACTCGGCGGTGGGGTGACCCAATGTCCAGCCGATGGTCGAAAGCACGTGTCCCTCCATCTGAGCGAAAGCCGACTCGTCGTATGCGTTGCAGCACATCTGGCTGAGCTCCTTGACCGTAGGTACGCGGTCCTTGGCGTCCTCGAACTTGGCAGCAATCAGCAGCGCTGCACAGCCTACAAGCTGGTAGTGACGCTTGTACACGATACGTTTCGAAACGTATCGATCGACAATGTTCATGGTGAGGAACAGCGTTTCCGGTCGAAGGCGGAAAGTCTGGTGAATCTCGATGAGGAAATCGACCAAGTACGGACGCATAAACCACTTGAGTTCGGGCTGAACGTCCATCAGCTCGACAGCTGCAATGGTCTGCGATTCCATGTGGTGCATGTGCTCGATCACTTCCTCCTGATACTCTTCTTCGAAAAGCAACGCGCGAAGATCGGCAGGGATCTTGCTGCTAGATGATGAGGCTGACATGGTCGAGGTGGCCGCAGTTGTGTCGGCCGCCTTGGGCTCGGTCGACGAGGTGGAGTAGCACGAAGAGGCTGTCGAGCCGAAGCTCGATGCCGATGCGCGCTTTGCGGCCATCTGCACAGCCGCTTCCTGCTTGGCTGGGTTGAGCGGCGATTTGCTCTTGCCTCGTGAGGAGCGAGGTCGCGAGCTAGATGCGCTTGCACTCGAAGATCCGGAGCTGATCCGGCTGTGTCGGTTGTACGATGGGCGACGAGACAAAGGGGCTTGGCTGGAGCTGGCTGAGGAAGTCATGGTATATGCTGTGTTTTGTGTGCGAAGAAAGGGGTCGAACAAGATCGTATCACGAGTGCTGTTGGATGGTCATCAAATGTGCAGGCGTGCGGTTGTGAATGCAGCAGAAAGCAGAGGGCGGAGAACGTTCGAGAAGCGACGGGTCGAGAGAAAGAGCGATGCAAAGAGCGTATATAGAGTTGGCCGGAGAAAGATGCAGGCAGAGTCGTCGCAGGGAGGGGGAAAGGAAGCACAGTGTCAGAGAGAGGAGTGAGGATTGGTGTCAGCAGTCAGCGTCAGGAAGGGGGGAACGGGAAATAAGTTGCGGGAGCGAGAGGAGTGGCTTGGGGATCATGAGGGATATTCAAAGGCCGGCGACGGAGTCCAATGTCTTTTAAGGAAATCCCAACGACATCCAGCTTTGGCCCTCGGCTGAACTTGTCCGAAACTCATAGAGGCTTCATCATGAACGCCGCTATCACAGCGGACCAGCTTCATTCGAGAAGGAATGGGGAAGCGTAAAGCCAGTGTAGCAACATGCGAAGGGGGAGAAAGGGAGAGGAGTGAGTAGTCACTTACCTTGCAGATACGCGAAGCCGCAGGTAGGTACGGTAGGGAATGTGATGGGCGCGTTGGCTGGAATGGCGGAGGAATATCGATCGCAGCGGCGAATCAAAGGCAGGCACTTGAGAGGCTCGGCGTGCGGAATGCAGTCTTCGCCAACAGTGGCGTAGACAAAGGCGGTGGCGGTCGGAGCGTGAAGAATTAAAGCTCGGTAGCCAAAGGTAAGCCGCTTCGAAGGTGGGAAGGCGGCAGATGAGGTGCGAAGAGCCTGGTATAACAAACAAACGACAACGAACGGTCGTTGAAGCGGAGCCGGAAAAGTGAGGGATCACTGCAGCGGCTGGCGATGGCACTATGCGCATACCAAACACAAGTACATGCCACACGCAGCAGCAGCATCGCGAAGGAGACGAGCAGAGGAAGGGGTAACGAACGATGCAGAGCGACACCGTAGGCGTGCATGATGGCAGGGTGATGGATCACATTTGATCACATGCAGCCATTATGCATCCATTTGTTTGTTGGGACAGAGGGAAGAACGCCGAGCCGACGATGCCACAGGGGCAGAGGCAAGTCAGGGATAAATCAGCCCAGAGGTTAGGAGGGAGGGGCAATTGACGAGAGAAATCAGATGTTGGCGGGAACCGACGACGCGCCATTTTCGACAGGTGAAGAATAGGCAGAGGACGTTCCAATGCCACGAGCCACATGAGGCGTGAACGAGGAGACGCGCGGCGGCAGCGGAACCAATTGAAAGGTGAAGCGAGAGGCCAGAGGAAGGGCCATGCATGAAACGGAAGACGGAAGCCGCGGACGATCGACAATGGAGGTTGACGACGATGGAGGATGCAAAGATCGACAGAGCGAGGGGGAGAATGTAATTCGAAAAGGAGAAAGAGGAGGGAACTGGAGGTCAGCGGACTGAAGCAGTTTCGGAGGAGTCTCCGACTGGACTCGAAGAGAGGCACTCACGTGTAAAGGGGAAGAAGAATGCTAGATTTGTGCTGACGGTCTGGGCGGAATGAATGCAATTTGGGCCGAGAACTGATTTTGGGAGGAACCATAGCCAGCGGAGGTGTGCGGCACCATCGAGGAAGGATCGACGCGGCATGAAAGTGCAAGGGGCAAGGCACAACGCCCGAGAAGAACATCGGCAATGCGCAAATTAACAGCACATGGATGGGCACATGACGCATAGTCAAGGTGAAGGGAAGGAGGCAGTCCAGAGGGATAGAGGGAGAGAGGATATGCATAGCGCGAGAGCGTGCCAGACAGCGCCAATATGTCAGGTAGTGACAGCAGCGAACGAAGAATTGACGTCGGCACAGAGAATGAGCGGCGGCGGCGGCGGCGGTAGAGGGTGGATGGCGGTGACGACCATCACGGGAACGAAGGGGAAGGCCGATGTATCACAAAGTGACAGATCGAGCCGCGAGCATTGCAGCGTTGAGCATGTTAACGGAGTGAGCGGCAAGGAGTCGCAGTCGAATATGTTTGTTGATGACCAGCAGACGTCAAGCAGCGCATGCCAAGCAAGGAGGCAGGACAGAGCGCGTCACAGGGTCCAGAAGGGGAAAAAATAAAATCGAAATACGAGAAATTTTCGAAAGTGGCACCCGATTCACAGCAAGACCAGGCCGATAGCCGATAGGTTGGGCCCGATGGAAATGTCAAGCGACGCGCGTTGCGAGACCGCCATCCGGGGAGAGCGCGCAGCGTCCGGATGCAAGGGCGACCC
Source organism: Ustilago curta (assembly GCA_928722295.1). Classification (NCBI taxonomy): domain Eukaryota; kingdom Fungi; phylum Basidiomycota; class Ustilaginomycetes; order Ustilaginales; family Ustilaginaceae; genus Ustilago; species Ustilago curta. Next base: position 232,108 of record CAKMXH010000017.1, on the reverse strand, counting down.
GATCGCCATGATACAGCCGGAAGGAATGAAGAAGTTGATTTACGTCATACAAGCACGCGGTCGAGTTGCGGCAGTCGCAGATGTCGCAGGTGTATGCGTGTGTGTCGAGGACATTATGACAAACGGCCAAAGAAGGCACGGGAGGAGATGGGAGGAGATGAAGAGAACGAATGTGTCAGAGGTTGACCTTCACGTACGTTGAGCGTTCGTATGGGAGCCAGAGCGCTTGCACCTCGACGCCTCCCAAAAGTCAGACTTGCTCGGGTAACTGCGTATATAAGCCCTTGACGTCGATCATCAGGATCCCTCCTTCGTCTTCAAGTCCTACTTGCCATTGCAAAGGACAGCACAACCTATCCCGAGCACAGATAGTATGTCTGTTGAAGTTCTGGCGAAGGCTAACTTTTTGCATTTCCCCCATTGAGGTTGCTGATCTTGCCTTGACTCCTCCAGCTAGCTATACCAGCTTCGTTGTGATGCTGATGTGATGTCTGCAATGGTGCGTCGGCTTCCCGTCCATTTTTTTGCTTCCAAAACTAGCCTTCCACCAACAGTTGCGTTGCTGATGTGATTCCTGATCCTCTCCACAGCTGCAGACGTTTCTGCTCTCGCGCCTCGAGCTTGTTTCAACTTACGGGAATTGACAGGACAACTGCTTTGTCAAAAGAATGTGTGTTGTGCAAAAGAGCGTGTGATGTCGACTTCCAGAGGCAAGGTCGACGTTGGCAGAGGGCTGATCAAAAGAAGGTGGTCGTACGAGGTCGTATGGTGGAGACTGGTGGAGAAGAGTGGAGAGGGGGAAGAGAATAGTATCTGAGAGGGGAGAGGTTAAAGGGATAATGATTAAGGAGAAAGAAAGGATGGCGAGCGACAAGATGAACGACGAGTATATACCTCGTTCGAGGTCTTGGCAAAATGGCCTATGGTGGTATCACGAGGACAGTCGAGGCTGTCTTGGGGTATTGAGAGCAAAGGTCCAGCCAAATAGAATGCAGCAGCTGACAGCCCTAAGAGACGGAGCAGGAGTCTTTTGACAATAGCAAGGAATTGGTGGTACGAGGAGCTGACTGCAGTGCGCATGGATCTGCAAGCTCCAGGTCCGCTCGGAAGCAATGTCGATCTGTACTGCGTAGGAATGCGTCGGAGAGGCGATGCTGAAGGTAAGCAGAATTCGAGTCCAAGTGAGGAGCTGCCAAAGAGGGAGGAAAGGGGGGTCTTGGTGGCGCTGAATGCAGTGCTGCGGGATCCACTAAGGAGAAAGAGTTGCACAAGGAGCTGTGACGACCGTTGCAATGTTGAAGTGCCTCGGACAAGGATGCTAAGTATGCAGCCGGCAAACCGAAGGATATGCGGTCCAGCTCGCTGGGTTCGTATCTTCCGACGGGTAGTAGATGGAATGGAACGAGTGTGTGAGTGCAGACGCTGTCGTCGATCCTCCAAGGCTGCTGCAGACAGGAACTCGAGACCGATCAGAAGATGCCAAAGAAGATGGGCCTGTATTGTGCGGCTATCACACTTGCGACGCAGGTCCGATCCTGACTGGCGATTCTGTGAGCGTCAGTGCACAGGGGGCATCGGCATGAAGCTGTGAAGTGTGCAAAAAGCGATCCTCGTTGACCGGTCTGGGGAGGGGTGGAGCTTTGGTGGTGTCGTGTCGTTGATGGCGAAGGAAGCTCGGGGCTCGCTATGCGGGTCGGTGTCGACGACAGCTCCAGCTGACGGAGGAAAGAGGCCCTTGAAAATTAGAGCTGGAGAGCTCGGGCACGACTGCAGCTGACGCCGGAACGTCAAAGTGGCAATTCGAAGGCTTGGGCTGTTGTCAGCTCTCTGACAGTTCCGTGCACCTGCATCGCTGCAAGACGGATGGTAGCTGCGCAGCGGCACGAATCGAGGGGCGCTACGGTACATAGTGCAGCCACTAACAAAGACCGAGCGTGTCTGCAGAGTGCAGCTGCGTCGTCACCGAGCAACTGAAGCGCAGTCTGTGTAGCGGTGGCAAGTGTCTCGACATGTCCGAGCAGCAGCGACATGAGGCATGGGCTACTGTGCAGCACACAGACTGTCGAGCAAGTCGAGAAGATGAAGGGGCGACAGCCAAACGAGATGCGAGAAGAAATCAAGAGGAATCGAAAGTCCGCTCGGCGTCAAGTGCTATGCCCATTCAACGACACCGATGGACTGCAGCGAAAATTTCCCAGGTGTCGGCAAAAAATATGCAGGTCGCTGCGCGTCTAAATGCAGTTTGGCCTCGCTCGTCTGTCAATCGCATCGCGACGGCGGTGATCGTATGTGTGTGTGACTTCTGAAAACCCTCGGTCAGCTTGCTGCTGTGTACAGCTCGTAGCGTGAGTCTTGTGCATCTTTGATTCGCTTGGGCTTGCAATCACATTCGATTGCTTGCTCCGCATGGCAGAGGAATGCTGACTGTTCACCAGTAAGCGTTCCAGACACCGTTGATCAGCATCGGAGATGGACGAGAGATCGTTCAGAAGAGCCTTAATATCGTGCAGTATCTTTGACATTCTTTGGTTGTCAGCGACTGTTTCCCGCATTGCTTCGAGCCTCTCGACGACAGATGCACAACGGGATCGAAGCTCTCTGCTACCGTAGCTTACGGAACCAGTACTGTACTCGAAGAAAGACTTGGTGCCTGGCCGCTGGCAGACGAGCACGCCCACTCTGAATGAACTGACAGCGGTCCGCCTCGTGGCACGTTCATCGAGAGGCAGTTGGCGCGGGAAATGGAAAGCATGGGAGACGATGCAAAGAAGTTCCGAGGTTGTTTGCGCAGGAATACGAGCTTGTTCCTCGTTTCGAGTCGGATGTCGATCGACCCCTGACAGATTTGTCCGAGAGTCCAGATCTGATTTGATACGAATTGGGCTCTCTGACAGCGTCTCCTGTAAGAGCAGATGCACAGAGCTACTGTACTGTACTGTCGTCGCCGGCTTGATTACTCTGACTGTTGTCGAGTCTGATGCTCGACATAAGGCGTACCGTTCTCGCATGTCACATCAAAGCTGGTCATACGTCTGGTGAGATGTGACTTTTTAGAGGGACGCAGCCTCGCTAACAGCCGCTGCAGGTGCAGGTGTCGATCATCTGGGACCCACGCGCAATTCCGGAGGATTGCAATATCGCTATTCGGATCAAAGGCTTACGTCGAGGATTATCAAGGAAGATACAGCGACGGAATACGCATGCTGGCGTGTGGTTGCCATCGAAGCGAGCCTTGCCAGTTCGGAAAGGAAAAGACAAGAACTTTACACCTGCAAACAAATGGTTCGCTGCACACTTGGCAAACAGAGGCGCACGCTGCAACTAGCTCGCTTGTGGCTTCCGCGAAGGAAAAGAAAGCGTTGGCTCTTCGCTTACAGAGGGCTTGCACTGACATGTGCGCCGGCGCATCATTCATCGCTCTCCGTGATTGTCCTTCTGCTGTCACCCCCCTTTGACTTTGGATTGGATGACAACGGATTCCGCTCAGAGTGGGTTGCGCTCAAGAGCCCAGCCTTTACATCCCGTGTGTTTGCACTAGTATGAAGCTCGTATTTCGGATCCCGATCAAATTGGCAATGTATGTACAGTACTGCACTGTAATGTACGAAGGGCTGCCGCTTTTGCTTGTTCTCCACAAAGATTGGCAACACCTCGGGCTCTTGTTGTGATCACTCATCCGCTGAGTGTGGCGGATTGCGATCAGTCGGAGCCGTGAGTGCTAATCGGGGTCGAGAGAAGTCCCTCGATAAGCGATCGCTGGCGACAAGACGGCTCTAACATGTGTCGGGCTGACTCGGTCATGCATGCACTCGCTTGGCCGTGGTGAACACCGAAAAGCCCTACGCCTCGGTGAATTCCAACATCCAACTACAGTATGAACTGTGCAGTACAGTACAGTACAGCAACATGCGAACTATGTTGCAACCTTTCGAGCATTGTTCGGCCAGCGCTTTGATAGGTGCGGAATGGTTTGCCGCTATCACTGCTAGTTGCACCGAGAACGCGACCAAAGGGCTTAGGTTGTCTGCGAGCTGCGTCTCTTTTGCCTAGCATGGAAGTGGTCAACTGCAGCTTGGGCAGTGTGACAAGTTGCGGTGCCACCAAGCCGCTCGCACAGTCGACAGGCGAGGCATTCGCATACGATGACCACGATGCACGATGCAACTGAGACCAACACTGAGACGCGCGCATGTGACGCTAGCGAGCCAAAGTGCACATTCCGACTTCTGTAAAGTCACATTTCTCGTTGGAGCAAGACGCGCATCGGGGTGACAGCTTCGTTCGAAGCAACATGGCAGACCGATTAGAGCATATCGGGTGTGCTTGGAGCTTTGTTTCCATCCTGTAGCTCTTGGAGCGCAGCTACACTGAGCTTCGTTCTTGTGCTGCGCTGTGCAGCGGTTGATTCATTAGCGTCCTTCCGGTGGGTCAACAGGTAAGTCTTCTGCTCTGATGGGGTTGCCATGTCGCGTGACAACAGGAAAAGGGCAAAGAAATTATTTCGCAAAAGGAAAAAAAGGTGGTCACAAAAAGCGGTTCCCACCTTCACAATGTTAGACCGTACTATTTCGTCGCTCCCGTTTCCCGCGAACCGAACTCCGAGCGCTTTTTTTTTTTTTTTTTTTTTTTTTTCCGAAAAGCCTCCTTGCAAAAAAAAAGTCAGGGTTCGAACTTTTCAGAATCTTCCAAATCCACTGTCCGCATACTTTGTGCCACCTACCGTCCGCCCAACCGTCCATCGACACGCCCTGTACATACTGATCATGGTCTCGTTCAACTGCGACGGCTGCGGCGATGTCGTCAAGAAGCCAAAGCTTCAACAGCACTACCAACGCTGCTATGCACCCGTGACATGTCTCGACTGCTCGATGCAGTTCAACTCCCCGAACGAGTTCAAGAGCCACAACAGCTGTATCAGCGAAGCGGAAAAGTACGAGAGAAGCGTGTATCGCGGACCCAAGCATCAGGCCCAGAATGCATCCAGCAACAACACGCCTCAGAAGGGCCAAAAGCAGCAGGCCGCTACACCAGCAAAAGCGGAGGCAGCGACACCGAGCAAGCAGGAGAGTGAGGAGAAGGTGAATGGAAAGAGAAAGAGGGACGAGGAAGAGCAGGAGGCAGCAGCTGAGGCCGAGTCCTCGAGCTCCGCCAAGAAGGAGAAGAAAGAGAAGAAAGGAAAGAAAGAAACGAAGGAGAAGAAGGAGAAGAAGGAAAAGAAGGAAAGGAAAGAGAAGAAGGAAAAGAAACAAGAACCAACCGCCGAAGCCTCCGACGCCGAAGCAAACGACAGCAACGTCGAGGTGGACTCGGAAGACGATGCCGAAGAGCATGTCCAAGACGATCCCATGCAAGCGCAAGCCGAAGAAGAAAAAATCATCAAGCCGCTCTCCACCTCTGAACTCGAAGCATTTAAGAAAAAGCAACGTAAGTTGGGAATCATCTACATCTCGCGCATTCCCCCCGGCATGACTCCGGCCAAAGTGCGTCACATTCTGTCCAACTTTGGCGAGCTGGGACGCATCTACCTACAAGACGGCAGCAAACCGGGCGAAAGCAAAAAGAAACGGTCCGGCGTAGCCCGCTACACCGAAGGATGGGTCGAGTTTGCCTCGAAGAAAGTGGCCAAAGCGGCCGCCGAGATGCTCAACGCTCAACCGATTGGCGGACTTGCCGCATCGAGTTCGAAAAAGTCGGGTTCGGGAGGTGGAAGCACCAAGATGGGTAAGAGCAGCAGACGCTTCCAAGACGACGTGTGGACCATGAAGTATCTCAAAGGGTTCAAGTGGCACATGTTGTCGGAACAAATGGCACAGGAAAGAGCCAGTCATGCGGCACGTCTGAGGACCGAGCTCAGCCAATCGGCGTACGAACAGAAGGATTACCTCAAGAAGGTCGAACGTGCACGTGTACAGAACGACAAGCTGGAGAGGAGGAAACGCAAAGCCGAGAAACTGGGCAACGGTGAAGTGGACGACCAGTCGGGCATGGAGAAGAGCAGAACGTTCAAGCAGAGGAAACCGCTGCAGAAGGACGTTCGTGATCAGGCTTGAGCGGTACTTACTCTACAAGTCGGCATTTCGAAAATTGCAATTCTATTCTTGATTCACGAAGAAGACTGTCCAAGCTGCTCCAATATCGTCTGATGTACAAGCCTAGCATCCGCTCTGCCATTAGCATCCTTCATCACCTGCCCGACAATCCGCATGGCTACCTTGAGATTACCCTTGCGGACCTGGGCAACTTCGTCCGGTAGCCTCGCAAGCGCAGCCTCGATCAGTGGCAACAAGTCTTCTCTGGTTGAAAGCGCCAGTAAATCGTGCTGCCTGAGCAAGTCAAACACGGGCGATGAAGATGTCTTGGCCAGATCGTCCAGAGCCGCGAGCGAGACATCCTTGCTGCTGTCCGACCCAGCCTGAGCAGAGGAAAGAACGTGAGCAATGACGGCTTTGGCAGTGGTACCCGTTACCTGCCCGCTCTCCACCAGATCAATCAGCTGGCCGAGATACTCGGCTGGCAAAAGCCATTCTTTGAACGGGAGGTTTCTGGCATTGAGACCCTTCATGAGCTCGTGAATGATCCAGTTGAGCGCCGTCTGTGCCGATCGACCCTTTGCGACGGTTTCAAAGTACTCGACTGCGTCAGCTCCCTGCTCTTCCTCCTGCAACATCTTGATCGCTGTACGACCATCCCGCTCGTCTTCCGACCCAACCCGCATCAATACGTTGACGTCTCGTGATGTCAACCCATACTGCTGACTCAAGCGCAATCTCCGAGCATCTGGTAGTTCTGGCAATCCTTGCCTCAGCTCGTCAATCTGCTGCTCCGAGAGAAGAACAGGCGGCAGATTGGGATCCGGCATGTATCGATAATCCGGAGCATCCTCTTTGCCACGCAACCTGAACGTGGTTCCATCCAACTCGTTGTATCCCCTCGTCTCCTGCTCCACCTTACCCTGCTGTTGGAGGAGCCTGACTTGTCGATGCGTCTCGTACGAGATTGCGTTCATCATGAAGCGTACGCTGTTGAGGTTCTTGACTTCACACCGTGTACCGAAAGGCTCGCCGATGCGGTTGACGGACACGTTGACGTCGCATCGCAAGGAACCCTCTTGCATGTTGCCGTCGGACGCACCAACGCGACGAACGAGTTCCTGCAGCTTACGCACGTAGGCACCCGCTTGCTCCGGAGTCCGCATCTGCGGGCCACTGACAATCTCCATCAACCCGGCACCTGCGCGATTGAGATCGACAAAGCTACGTCCCACACGATCGTCGTCGGCCTCGTGCAGGGTTGCCTTTGGTGCCGCTTCTCCATGGTTGTCGTCGACCAACACCGTATCGTCATCAAAGCGGGAAATGGTACCCGTATCGAAATAGCTTGATTTTGCCGTATCCTGTTCGAGCTGCAACTGCTCAATCACAACCGTAACTTCATCTTCCGGTCTGGGCAGATGTCCGTCGTCGAAACTAAGCTTGACCTGACCATCGTTTGCCAGAGGAGCATACTTCTGCGTAATCTGATAGCCTGCAGGCAAGTCCGAGTAAAAATAGTGCTTGCGATCGAAGCGACTCTCGCGGTGAACTTTGCAGTTGAGTGCTAAAGCTGTTCGAGCGGCCAAGCGTAACGCTGGGCGGTTGAGTGTGGGAAGGGTTCCGGGATGAGCAGCGTCGAAAGGTGTAACGAGGGTGTTTGGTGGGGTGGAGGGTGTAGGTAATTCGGCGTTGCTGAAGAGCTTGTGCTTGTCTTTGATCTGGACGTGGCATTCAACGCCGATGACTGCTTGCCAGCCGTCGGGTAGGGGAGGGTATCTCGATGGTCCAGCGGACAGGTCTTCGGCCGTGGTGGACGAAGAAGAGGCTTTGCTCTTGCCCTTCTTCTTGGCTGCCAGCAAGGGCGTGGAGGCGAAGTACCTCTTATACTGATGAATCGGAGTTTGGTAGCCTTCTGAAGCGCCTATATTCGAGCTTGAGCGCCACAAATGTCTCCTGGAAGGGCCCGAGGCACTCTGCACGTTGTGCGAGAAACTCCTGGCCGACCCCGTAAGAGCTGAAGTCGACCCAACGCGTTCAGCGCCGATGAGCTGAAAGCATCGACGACAGGTCACGAGAACCGCCGAGCGTCTTGACGCCGTCATCAATCCTGGGCAGAGGGCAATTACTCGGCTTGTTCGAAGATGAAAGTTGTCCTGCGACGCTGATAAGGTCGAATGTCAATCCACAAGGTTCAGAGTATGTTCTCTGGACGGAGTTCCCGAAATCCGGAAATTGGCTTTTCTGGCCTTCGCAGCTTCGGTGAATTCTCTGTGCTCGATCCGACTCTAAGCGTAACCTTTGCAAACAAGCTTCGAGTGACAAACAATGCCACGGCATGTCCGATACTCTTGCTCTCGGCCCTACAAATCCACGCACAGCATGAGTGGTGATGCTTAGCCAAGAGCCAACGTCCAAAACCCTCTTTTCTCAAAGCTGAGCCAAGACGTGCTCTCTTCGTGTTTGCCAAGTTCTTTGAAGTGCGGTTTTCTTCGGATAGAATGCTGGACATTCGAAAAGCTTACGAGTACATCTACCGCCATGCTGTCCATGATAACTCACTTGGCGCTCACCCTCTTCGTCGGTGGGGCGTCTCAGAGCTACTCCGTCCATGTTGCAAGGTTAAGCGATCCACCCAAAAATGATTTCCAAAGCCGGAGAATTGGCCGAACAAAACACACGCGCATGCCGATAACCAGCAAAAACGTTTTCTGACCGCCATGGCCGAAGAGCCGAAAACGAACAAACACACCAAAGCTTTTCTTATCTCGTTTACTCGTGGGCGAGTGCCCCTCACCTTGTGATTCGAGGCTCATGCAAATGGCCGTGATGTGTGGGTCCTCCGAGAGCCGTCTGTGCGAGAATCAAAAAGATGAGACCTTCGGAAGGGTCCGCCCCGTTGCTGACTGGCACGCGGTGGAGCCGAGAAGGAAGATTGCCACAGAGGTAGTGACGGACGACGTGACTGCGACTTTTTGCAAGAAGAAGCTGCGTTGCGCCTTCTTCACCTTCCCACGACCATCGCCGAGCTGTTCTCAGACTGTGAGCTGCTCGTTTCTTCTCTCACTCCCACATGCGTCGGTGCGCGACCATCTTTGTATTGCCTACTCGTCACCTACCGCGCTTCGTCCCGTCCTCAACAGTCTCGCCCGTGCGTCCACCTTGGTCCTTACAGAAGCCAACTCGAGTTCAAATCGGCACTGCTTCCTTATCGACCACACGCTTGCCGCTCAACGCTCACTCTCGTAACAGTCAGCGCGGTTCACTCAACATGACCACCTCTTCTTACCCGCTCCAGCCCTCTGAGCCGGTCGACCCAGTCCACGGCCCATCCAAGACTCAAAAGCCCATCAACGTTCAAGCTAACGGTCGCGACGACTCGACACACACTCCTCCCAGCCAGGCTGCCAAGACGGCTCCCCTCCTTCCTGCTGACCCGCTGCAGGGCAAGATCGACAATGCCCGCAAGCTGCAGCTCCTTGCAAGAGACTTTCGCTCCGACACCATCACCGCCCCCACCGACTCCATGATTCGCGCCATGGCACAAGCATCGCGCGGTGATGACGTCTACGGAGAAGACGAGACCACCAACTCGTTCCAGGCCGAGATCGCCGCTCTCACGGGCAAGGAATCGGCCATCTTTGTGCCCTCCGGAACGCTCTCTAACCAGCTTGCTCTTCGCACCCACCTCCATCAGCCTCCCCACACCGTACTCTGCGATACCCGCTCGCACATCCACCGCTACGAAGCCGGCGGAATCGCCTTTCACTGCGGAGCATCCACCGAAATCGTCGCCCCTTCCAACGGCCACCACCTGCGATGGGAGGAAGATATCAAACCCAACCTCAACCTCAGCGACGACATCCACTTTTCACCCACCCGCATCATCTCGCTCGAAAACACGCTCAACGGCACCATCTTCCCGCAGGACGAGATCGTCAAGATCTCCACCGAGGCACGTAAACTCGGGCTCATCATGCACCTGGATGGTGCACGAATCTGGAACGTTGCCGCTGAGACGGGTCTATCGCTGAAAGAGCTGTGCGATCCGTTTGACAGCGTATCGCTGTGTTTGAGCAAAGGCCTCGGCGCTCCGATCGGAAGCATCCTCGTGGGACCTTCTCAGTTTATCAAAAAGGTACGGCATTTCAGGAAACTCTACGGCGCAGGCGTGAGACAGGTAGGCCCGCTGGTGGCTGCAGCGCGGGTAGGCGTGGTGGAGAACTATCCCAAGTTGAACGCGACGCATCGGTTGGCCAAGTACGCGGCGGAGGAGTTGGAGAAGCTGGGTGTCCGCTTGACTGCTCCGGTGGAGACGAGTATGGTGTTTTTGGATACGAGCTCGGTGGGGATTCCGATCAGCGAGCTGGTGAGTCGGGCGGCGCAGTTGGAGCAGCCGATCAAGCTGGGCGGTGGAAGGATGGTGATCCATCACCAGATTGAGAAGCGGGCGGTGGACGATCTGTTGGACTTGATTCGAGTGATGAAGCAGGAGAAACACGACGGCAAGGCGAGCGGTGCAGTTGCAACCGCCGAGGCTGGTGGTGCGGGACTCTACTCGAACAGCATGACTGCTGCATCTGCCTCGAACCTCAAGCAAGATACCAACATCGTCTTTACATCCATCGGCACTTCCCGTCCCGAAGACTCTATGAAACACAGCCTCTCTCTCTCCCTACCCTTCCCCGACCGCACCTCTGCACAAACCCTCACCGACTCCCTCACCGTCGACAGGGAACTCAAACCCACCGAGGTACGCAAGCAGTTCACCGTCACTTGCTCTTCTTCCGGCCAGGTCGAGTTGGGCGTCAAGATCTTCGCCACCACGGTGCGCCAGTTGAGGCTCAGCGTCAATGCGTTTTTGGAAGACGCAAGCCTGATCTGTAGGACCATGGCTCATTTCGATCCGTTGCAGAGGGGCATTGATGAGGTGCGAAAGATTGAGTTGGAGAGCGAGTTGGAGCAGGGGAGCGTGGGTGTTGCTGGTTAGCATAAGCCGAAGTGTATGGACAGTCGGGAGTGCAATATAGACCGTATTGCGATTCGATCCTGACCAATGATATCGATCGTGAAGGAGCACCTACTGAGAACACTGTTGTCACAAGCCACACCAAACAATCGACAGAAAACACATATTCATTTCGAAACCTAACGAGCCTCAGGCAAGCCCCTAGCTGGCCCAGCTCCACCATCGCCACCGTCACCGCCCTCCCTGCGCACCTGGCCAGCTACGCTGTTTACATCCTTTTCATCGGACCTATCGTCCTCCTCATCGGCAGCCATGGCAGCCGCAATAGCCGCCGCGTCCTCAGGACTGATCTCGTCATCTTGGTGCGCGGTAGCATCTCCAGTAGGCGGCTGAACCTGAGCGGTGGTGGCTCCATCATCATCGTTCGAATCACCAATCTTGAGCGCACGGAATTCGTCGTTGGGCTTACGGTCGACCATCAACAGAATACCCCCCGTCCCTCCAATCGCCGACGTGAGGATGCTACGCGCTTGCTCGGCCGTCGGGCCCGATCCAACCGCACCGGCCGCAGCCGAGGTGGCATTCTCACCAGCCGCCGAAGCCGCAGCATTCGCAACCGCCTGCTGGTGCAGCGACTTGGCTCCGACACCACCACCAGCAGCGGTATGCGCAGGCGTCACGGTCCCACTAGCACCCGGAGCAGGCGAAGCGTTGCCCAACAGCTTACCCGCCACCGTCGAAGTGTTGTATACGTCCTGTCTCACTTTGCTACCCAGACCCTGCACAGGTCGAATTGGGACAAAGCGCGAATCGGGTGGGAAAGCGACAAACTTGACCTGCGCCGGAGTCACGCGGGAGTAGTTGGGCAACAGCTCCGATCGCGGTTCTTGCTTGCGCTCCTTCTTTGGCTTGCTGGCTTTCGCTGTAGGCTTTCCCGTATCCTCATCCATGGCCACATCGCCGTCTTCCTTCTTCCCAGCTGCCGCGCCGGAAGCCTCGTCGAGGTCCATGCCATCAGCACCGCCCTCGGCCTGCGCACGCTCCCGCTCCTTGATGCGCTGTCGCGCTTGCGCCTTGGCCGTGGTCGAGAGCACCGCCGTCTCGACGCGCTCCACCTTCTTCTCTGATGGCGGCTTGAACGACGTCGGGTACGCAAACAGGCTGGGCTTGGCTTCCGAAACAAATTCAAACTCAGGAATGCGCAGCTCGCGGTTTAGACCGATCAACGCCGTCGGCGTGAAGGCCAGCGCCGAGAAATGAGCAAGCGGGAACCAGTACCAGAACTGCGTGAACAACGCCATACCCACAATCGCAGGCATGTTTGCGTTGCCACCACGACTCTGCAGCGAAATGGTCACGTTGCGTCCACCGGCATCCACCAAGCCCTGAGCAAGCGCAGCACCAAACTTAGCCATGGCATCCTCGTGCTTGTCCGAGACAATCTTGTCGAACGTCTTGCGAGCGTTGGTAACGCGGGGGTTGAGCGCCTCGTTCTGCTGGATGAAAATCATGGCAAGAGCAATGCAGGCACCTTGACGCACAAAGTCGACGGGGTCCTTGGTCATGGGCTCGAGCAGGTCGACGGCTTCATCAAGACCAGTTCCGGCGCATGCGATACCGAGGGCAAGAGTGCTTCCGTAGCGTACGTGTGGGTTGTACGACTCGGACAACAGTTGGACGATGCGAGGCACCTGAGTAGGGTTGCGGAAGAGCAGGAAACCGAGCGAGGTCACGGCAGCCCGACGAACATCATCGCTGACGTCCGAGACGGCTATGTGAAGCAGACGTCGTATGGCCTTGTTGTTGGCAGTGCCAGCATAGGCGAGCGCAATGGTGTAGACACCACCGTATCGGAGGATGGCATCCTTGTCAGCGAGCAACGTGTCGATCATGGCTTCGGCCATCTCCTCCTTTCCGTAGAAGAGAAGCGAGATACCGATGGCGAGACCACGGATGATCTTTTCGTGCTGCGTCTCGTGTGCGTACTGGAGCATCTCCTCGACGGCACGTTCCGAGCCGGTACCGAGCATGACGAGACCCATGGCGTAGCCGCTCGCCTCACCAGCAACAGCCGAGTCGGTGTAGAGGACGTTTCGGAGCTCCTCGTAGACTTCCTCATTGCCGGTGGCCATGCCGGCCGCACCGAGACCGAGAGCAGCGCCGTGCTGGACAATCTCGGCAGGGTTGCTCTTGAGCGTGTTGGTGAGGAGCTCCATGACCTCTGCACCGTGGTTTGCGTGGATGAGGCCGAGGGCAAAGAGACTGCCGCCTTCCGAGTAGACACTGCTGGTGACGCCGTCCTGGGGCAAGTAAGGACGGAGGATGCTGATACCTTCCTTGAGATTGCCCTTGTTGAGGATACCGAGGGCAGCAGTGGCGGTGAACTTGGACCAGTTGGAGGCCTTTGCGAGCCACTCGAGGTTCTCGCGCAAAAACTTGTCCGAGGTGGTGCCGGCATTCATGAAAGCATTGGCAAAACTGAGCGCTGAGTGGTAGATGGAGCTTCGAGCGTCGAGCGCTTCCTTGGTGGCTTTGAGGATGGGCAAGTCAGCCTTGTTGGAGCGCTTGAGGAACTCGAGGTAGAGCTGAATGCTCTCTTCACCCTGCAGGATCGAACGGACGCGCTCCACGCAGGAAGAGACGGTGGTTGCCTCGGACTCTGTCGAGCCGTTCATGTCGGCGTCGGCGTCAGCAGCCTCGGTCTTGACGACCGAGGAATCGGACGAGGCTTTGAAGGAGAGATCTCTTCGTACGTTCTCGAGAAACTCCTGGGTAGCGCTCTCTGCCAAATCGAATGCAAGCTGGTATGTGACAAGAAGGGGGTCGTGAGGAGTGTTGGCTAGCGACGAGCTTGAGGGCTGATGCGCTTGCTGGATGAGGCCGAAGAGGAGTTCCGAAGCGAGGTTGGGCGCGTTGAGATAGACATAGCACTGGCCGATGCTAAAGTGATCCGGGTTGGGAAGCCTCTGGAAGAGCTTGACGAGGAGGTGAAGGATTTGGTTGCGCGTCTCGATGGAAGGAACGACACCGATGGAGCTCTCGAGGACGTAGGTGAGCAGATCTGCATCTTGAGTGACCGAGTAGACCTGCTCGATGATGTCCAAGCGTTGTGTCTCGAGGGCAATGCCGAGAGCCTGTTTGAACTCTTTGTCTGTGATGCAGCGTGCAAACATCTGATCGACGATGCTTTTGAGTCTCGGATCGGCTGCGGACTTTTGAGCGGCAGCTTTGCCAGCAGCAGCACCAGCAGCAGCAGCAGCAGCGTCCGAATCCAGCGTCAAGGTAGCAGACGTGGCAGGGTTGTTGTCCTGGATGTATCTGTCGATGGCTTTGGAGACGACAGTGTCAACGTATTCGTCCTTGACCTCTACGTCAAAGAGGGGGCCGGCACCGAGAGCAAAGATGAGCGCCTCGTCGTGCTCTCCAAGGTGAAAGTAGATCTTGGAGGCGACAAGAGCAGCGAGCTGGCGGTCGGGGAAACGCTCATCTTCATAGAGGATCTCGATCTTGGAGATGGCATCTGCAATCTCTGCCCAGAACTGGTGAACCAACGAATCGAGGCGCTTGAGGGCGTAGGACTGGAGCTCAGGCTCTTGCTCGTCTAGCAGGGCGACGATACCCGCAGCAGAGGTGACGGGTGCGACCATGGCTGCGTGAAAGGAGCCGTGCTTTCTGTCCGATTGTGCTGGTTACGAGCAGACGATTGAGCTAGTTGTGTCGCGATGCTCGAGACCAAAAGAAGGGAGCGCAGAAGCTGCTGCTGCGATGCGATAGCCCGAGTATCTGTCCAGTTTGAACCTTGAGGGGATGAAAAATGCAGTTGGGGGTGACGAAGGAAAGAGACGAAAAGATGGTATCGAAAAGATGGTATCGAGAAGGTGTGTGTTGGAGAAGAGAGAGAGAGAGGGAGAGCAGTGTTTCTTGCGAAGCTCTAAAGGGAGCGGAAGCGGCTTGTGCTCGCTGACGACGCGACTCAGTCGACAAGGCGAAAGCGCACGAGAGCGAGCGACCACTCACACTCGCAACCGCTCTTCTCGTCTTGTGCTGTGCGATGTGATCGACGCTGCAAAACCTCCACCGACCGGATTTTCATAGATTGTGCCGCTGCGAGATGTAACATTGTTGAGCCGCTTTACCCTCCACACACCAGCAGCAGCTACATACTGTGCTGCAGCTCTCTACTGTACACGCTTGGCCACGGCTCAGTCGACGCGCGCTTTTGAAGATTCTTCGCAAACAGAGACCCAACACTTCACAGTCAGTACAAGCAAAAATTGACCTTCGCCGCCACCACCATCATCCTCCATTCTTCGTCGGACTGCCGTATGTTCCGGCATCAGAGACGCATGGGTGTCTCTCATTGCCTTCGCTAGGCTCTGCATCCCCCGCTGGGCGGCTCCTTCCCGCGACGCGCCCTTGTCGCCAAGATGAGGTTTCGGACCCAAGTCGCCGACGTATCCATCTTGACGCGGGTGGTACAGTCCATCGGCAAGGTAGCCAACAAGTGCATTCTCAAACTCACACCGGACAAGATCCACATCATCTGTCTTGGCGATACAGACGGTACCCAGATTTGGTCGCAGATGCAGGTCGACTCGATCTTTCAAGACTACCGCATCGAGTCCAACTTTCAGAACCACATCAACCTCGAAGTGTCGCCGGATACACTGCTCAAGGCGCTCAGATCCGCCAACAATGCGTACAGCGTCATCCTTCGTCTGGCCAAACGCAACAAGGATCCTCTGCTCAGCTTTTCCATCTCGGCACAGAGCCATACGGGGGCAAAGCTGGAAGTGGTGCAGGATGTGCTCATCAAGGTGCTCAAACCCGCAGAGATGAGCCGCATCGTCGAGCCACTCTGCCCAGAACCGGACGTGCACATTATCCTACCCAAGTTGCTTCACCTGCGCACTGTTGCAGATCACATGCGGTCGCTCTCGGATGTCGTGACGCTCTCGGCCAATCGACAGGGCGAGCTGCGTCTGGCCGTAGTCGAAGATGAAGTCAGTCTGGACACTACCTGGTCCGGTCTCGCACATCCCACCATCGACGCAACACAGTCGAGCACAGCGCAAGACCAGCAGCAGAACGATCCGTCGCAACACACGAGCGTCAATCTCGAGATGAAGTCGTTGCTCAAATTCTTGTCGAGCTACATTGTTGCCACCACCACCATCGCTTGCATCTGCGCCAACCATTGCGCCATCTTCTACGTCTACATCGGTGACGTCGACAAGAGCAGTGGTGTCATGACCTTCTTCCTCCCCGGTGTTGTCCTCGAGGGTTGACGTTTCCATCCGATCATCCTGCGATGCACTGCATGTGTCCCTCAACGAGACGCATCACATTCTTTTCCGGCCCTTTCGATCTGTATCATTTGTAACCTTAGTTCTCATGCGCATCCGGCCTGTTTTTTGCTTTTCAAACTGAGCCTCGAGCGTAATCGCACCCGGCGTGAAGATTGCTGCCCAATCGAGAGCATTCAAGATGAACTAGGCTAGTCCTGCAGAGCGCGGAAGAAGCTGTTGTAGGCACCCTCGACATCGAAGAGCATCTGTCGCGCTTGATCCTCGTCGATCTCGTCGCTTGCCTTCATCTGATTGAGGGTAATGAGCCACTTGAGCAGCTTGGCACGCGTGTCACTTGCGTCCTGATCTTTGCCGGCATCGTCGCTGCGGCTGTATCCGCGCATGAGTTCGCTGAGCATAGGATGCAGCTGATCCTTGGCTCGCAGCTTGAGCTTGAGGGCGTCCATAAACGTGATAAAGTTCTGCGTGGTTTCTGCGACCCATTTGGCCCTCTCGGATGAGGTCTGCGAGGACGACGACGAAGCGTGCTCCACCGTAGCCGGAACACCGACGTTGAGACGATGTACAGCTGCGAGATAGTTCATCTTGTAGATGCGCATAAAGTCGGCGAGATCGTTGATGGGTCTGCTCGAGTTTCTCTCCTGATCGACAATGAGTTTGAGCATGGTCTTGTACTGTGCCAGAAGTCTTGTACATGCGGGTGCGTATTCCTTTTCCGAGATCGATTCGCGCACATAGGCACGTTCGAGATAGTCGAGCGCGACGATGAGGCTGAAGAGCGTCGCCATGTTTTCGTAGCGCTCTCGGTCATGGTTGTTGGTATATAGCCGCGCCTCCTCGTACGGATTGAGCTCGCCATACGATGAGCTCGACATGGTGACGGGATAGCTCGTCCCGCAGTGAAGCGAGGTGCTTTGACCCTGCCTGCCTGGAAGATGAGACTCGACCGCCAAGCTCGGATCGTGTATGATGTGGTTGGAGAGAAGGAGAAAAGAGAATCCAAAGGATGCAACCGTGCGTTGATACTGTAGGCTCTTCCGTTCAAGATCGGTGATTTGTGTAGTTATGCAAAACCTGCATGGATTTGGCGTGCCGAGAGAAAGGCTGGTCGGCGTTCCCGCGTGGAATTCTTACAGCCCCGCGCGCTATAAAAGTGATTTTAGGCAGAGAAACAGAGTGAGAGGCCTCCACGTCAGAACCGGCTTGATGCTTCGGAAGGAGTCCCGGTTGTCTACCAGCAACGATTTTCTCATCAAGACTCACTATCCACCATCACCCTGATCACAGCTCAGTAACGGCGCCTACGATCTCTATTGTCACACTTTCGCAGCACGCACGAACCGCTTTGTCAAGGCTCGGCTCTGGATTGGCGCAGCACCTGGCCAACTTGTCAATATCATTGCCCCTCGATGCCTCGCTGATACCCTGCCGAAGCGCCTCGAGCATCTCTGCTTTCCAAGATGGACCCGTCTTCCGATCCATCGCTGGGACTCCACCATCACCGTCAGGGTCAGCGAATGGGTCCTTCACAATCTTCCGGTAGCTCGTCAAGTCCGACGAGCCCCCACTCTCAAGGCCCCACATCTCCTTCTGGATCGACAGCTGCTTCCTCCAACCCCTTTGTGCGCTCTCATAACCATGACCTGCCCGCATCACGATCCGATTCTCGACAGCCAGCGTCAGAGCTCCACCAATCCCATCATCGTGGCCAACACCTACATTCTGCCTTGAGCTCGACAGGCTTATCACGCACTGCCAGCTCGTCGAGTCTCCCCACAGACAACGATATCCTCGTTGCGATCAAGTGTCCTTCGCTCGACAACGACTCAGCAGTGGTTAGGGTCAAGTCAACCGATACCGTCCTTGCTCTGAAGCAGACCATTCAATCCACATGGCCCGGCGCTCCTCGTGCAGAAGGCATGCGCTGCATTCGATCCGGTCGTATTCTGAGCGACAGCCAAGTGTTCAGTCAGCTCATGGAGACAGTAAGTGTTGTGCCAGCAAAAGGCCCGTGTATGTCCCGCAGAATTGCTGACTTGACCCCTTCCAACCTGCACTGTCCCACGTTAACCCCACTTTAGCTTGACGACAACAGAGGACCTCTATCGCTTCATCTTGTCATTCGTCCTGACGCGTGGTCAGACCCTCAAAATCGTCCCACCCCTTCTCGCCGCAGCTCCTATCAGCGCCAGCAGCAGCAGCAGCAGCAGCAGCAGCAGCAGCAACCACAACAACAAAAGCGTGAACATCATCTACCTCGCTCTGCACTGGCCACACAGATTGCCCCACATAATGCCACTGATGACCACGTTCCACCTAGACACAGCGCTACGTCAACCCAGGGCCCTTCCAGCTATGTCCCTACATTTGGCTCGTACTTTTCCGATCCACATCCTGCCACGGCGCCTTCCACTTCTGAAGCTGCAGCATCGGACGACAATTTCTTCACGCCGGCTAGCAACACCACAAACAGCATGTACGATTCGGATGCGGCTCACGATGGTGCTGATGCATACGCCGTGCTCATGGAGACGCTCCGGGTCACCGCTCCCGAGAACTGGCCTGTGGCAATCGAAGCGCTCAAGCAAGCCCACGATGAATACGTGCTCATCTACGAGCATATCTACAACCAGGCGTATGCAGCACAGAAGGGCGGCGAGTCTGCTTCTTCCACGTGGTCCGAAGATGCGTTGACGCAAAGCCAACTTCTAACCAGCGTCGAGACCACCTTGCTCGGCTGGGACCCGGTTCAGCTGCCCACCGAGGACCCCACCGCCACGTCAGCTGCGTCACCCGGCACCGGCACCGGCAACGACACTCAACATCTGTACCAGCAAGTCACGCATCAGGGTCTACCGTATCTGCTATGCATTTCTGCAACACCCTTGGCGATCCAGCGCAGCGAGGCCATGGCCGCACTGCTGCAGCGCATGGCAACTCTCAAAACTGTCATTGACAAGCTCGAGTATGTCGCCATGCTCGGGCAAATCGCCCAGGCACACCATCCAACTCTGTTCGGTGCTCGTGACAACGTGTCCGGCGCGACCGGACCAGCAGAATCCAATGGATCCGCTGCAGCGGCACGGACGATGGCATTCGAACAAGGCGGTGTCGTCGCCACTGCCAGTCGGTTAGCCCGCAGCACCGCTGACGTCCTGCGAAGCATTACGTTTGCCGATGCGTCAGCTGTGATCCTGCCGATGCTGTTCGTGGGGTTCAAAGTCGGTGTTCTGCTTTCGGTCATGCTGCGGGGTGCGGACACGATGAAGAAGTACTTTGTGCTGGGGATGGCTTCGGTCTATGTCATTTTTGAGAGCTATCGCATCGTTCAGCGTCGGATGCGGGCTCGCCAGCGGATGACGCCTCGGGTCCCGGCGCCGGCGCCGCAAGGTGACGGCAATGCTGGGCAGGCTCCAGCAGCAGCAGAAGCACAGGGCAACGGCACACTAGCACCCATGGGAGCCAACGTACCTACGGCCCCTTCGCACGAGCAAGCAGCCGAACGCCAAGCCACCGAAGACCCATCACGACCGCTCCCACCGCCCCAAGCGCCGCTCCGGATCACCGCGCGTCGCTTCACGTACGACTGGTGGATCGACCACATGGCGTTCGTCGGGCTTGATATCGAAGATGGCGAGTTGGGCCTGGTCCCTGCCGCCTCGGTCCGGACGAACCAAACCAGCCGGCTCTACTCTCTGCTATGTTCGAGCTGGATCCTCCCACCCCTCCTGTTCCTGGTCACCATGTCGCCCGCCGTCGAACAGCGTCGCAAACGAGCCATCGAAGAGCGCGAACGCGTCATCCGAAAATGGACCCGACTGGAAGCCGAACGTCGTGAAAGGCTCACACAGATGCAGCAGCCTGCGAACGCCTCGGCACCCGTATTCGTTGACGTCGACCTGCAGCAGAAACGATCCGACTACGCGGACCGCATCCTGCGTCAACGGCGCGCCACCGAGGCAGATGCTGACGACGACGACATGGCTCGTCAGGTTGCCCGCGACGAGGACGATTTGATGGATATGAACGTTTTCTAAACAAATCTGCACACATGTGGTTTATTTGTTGCTTTTCAATGCTAAACCTTGTAACTTTTTGACATTGCTAGAGTGCAAGAGAGTTTTTGAAAGCTTAGAGGATCTTGTTCATGTGGTACATGTTGGTTTTCACCGGCGTCGGGATGTTGGTAGTGATGATGGGGGCGGTGTACATGTTGATTTTGCCGTTGCCTGTGTCGATGATTTCGGGGAAGTGGACGCTGGCTTTGGGAGTGTTTTCGTCGACTGGGGCTTTTCTAGCAGCGATGGCGTTGGCGAGGCCAGCGGTGGCAGCGGCTACACCTGCACTTACGGCGCCAGCAACGTATGCTACGCCATCACCCTTTTCGAGGGCCTTTTTCTGTTTCTTTTCTGCCTTTTCTTGTTCCTTTTTGGCTTTGGCGGCGGCTTTTTCGGCACGGGCTTTGGCAGCTGCGGCTTTCTTGGCTTCGGTATCGGCATCGGGTGCAACTTTGGATGCCGAACTAGCAGCCTTCCCATCGGGAATTCGGATGAAATCACGCTTACCATCATGACCAGCTACTCGATCCAGGACATAGTATCCTTTACGTTCAAACTGGATCGTTGCGCCTTGGGCGAGTGACGCAACATTGTGATCGGCAAGAGCGACGGATCGGAACTCGGAGTTGGGCGTAACAAAGTCGGCAAAGTTGTCCTCCTCTTCGAGCTTCTTTTTGGTGATCAGGTAGTCAAAGTCGAGCAGATTGACTTCGACGAGTGACTGCTCGGGAGCGGACGAGGAGGCAGCAAGCCATGTGACTTTCTTCTTGGTCTTCTTAAAGTCTCCGTCGAGATGGGCGGTTGCCGAGATGAAAAGCACGTTTCCGGCAGCGTCGGTCTCCTTGGAGTCGATAATGACATTGCCCCAGTCCATAAAGGTGACTTCCTCCCCCTGGCCGAACGAACGCGCATCGGCCTGCTCGACGTAAACCACTTCGTCAAAGACCGTCACCTTGGTACCGAGCTCCGGGTTCTTCTTGTGCCTCGGCATCTCCTTGGTATGACGCTTAGGCGCACCCTTGACGCTGACCTTGACAAGTGCCTCCTTGTCCAACGCAACGTATCGCGGCACGACAGGATCAATGTTACGCTTGTTGATCGTCCAAATGTTATCCCACTCCATGTTGATGATCTGCTGTGATGGTCCCTGGGCCAAAATAAACTCTTGAATCGTCTCGATCGTCATACCTCGCCTACGGATACCACGAACGGTAGGGAAGCGCGGGTCGTCCCAACCAGAGACAATACCGTTGTCAACAAACCACTGCAGCTTACGCTTGCTGAGAAGCGTGTAGACAAAGTTGAGACGACCAAAGTCCCAAATGTCGACCTTGCGCAGGTTGAGCGCGTCGAGCATCCAGTAGTACTGTGGGTTGCGATCGCGGTACTCGTTGGTACGAAGGGCGTGGGTGACGCCTTCGATCGAATCGACGATGGGGCAAGCGAAATCGTAGGTCGGGTACACCTTCCACGTGGTGCCGGTGCGGTGATGCGAGACGTCGGGGTTGCATCGATAGATGACGGGGTCACGCATGGCTTTGTTGGGGTCGTCGTACGAGATCTTTGCACGCAAACACCACTTGCGACCCTCGGCAGAACCGGTCGACATCTCGGCGAAGCGCGTCATGTTCTCCTCGATCGAGGCATCCCGGCGCTTGGATGGGATGCCGTCCATACGCTCGGCACGCATCTGCTCCTGCAAGGTGTCGTCGGCATACGCCTTGCCGAGCTGGATCATCTGGATAGCGAGCTGGTAGAGCTTGTCAAAGTAGTCCGAGGTGTGGCTGGTGGCGTCACCCTTAATACCGAGGAGCGCGAGATCCTCAATGATGGACTGCTCGAACTCCTCCTTCTCCTTGCTTGGGTTCGTGTCATCGAACCGGATGATGAGTTTGCCGTTGTACTGACGAGCAAAATACTGGTTGAGAATGGCGGCCTTGGCGTGACCGACGTGGAGGTATCCTGAAGGCTCGGGTGGGAAACGAGTGACGACCTGACCCTGCTGAGCATCCTTGAGGAAGAGGTCGAATCCGGCAGCGGTCTTCTTGTTTTTGAACTTCTCGGCCTTGGCATCAGCGAGCTGAACCAGAGCGTCCGAGATGGGTGCGAGCGAGTCCATGTGGTTGAACCACCGTTGAAGGTGCTTGTGCAGGCCCTTCCTCACGAGACCAATGACGGGTGAGCTGGCACGCACAGCGGCCCAGATGGCTACATCGGCAGCAGTGACGGCATGGCCGACCAAGAAAGTGCGGAGGGCGAGATGCTGGTCGAGGTTGTCGGCGATGGCGGTAGCAGTCTGGAAGTCGGCAAGTGCGAGGTTGTCACCCTGGCTGACGTAGAGGTTGACCTGTGCGCTCTGGTCCTTATCAGCACCCGACAGGCCGAGGTGTGCAAAGTGCGAGGCAAGCTCACGGATGATATGGAGATAGCCTTCGACGGGAGCGGCGTTGGGAAGAACGAGGGTGGGAACGACCCCGTCTTCAAAGGTAAGGGTGAGCGACTGAGCGGGATCGGCAGCAGTGACGAGCTTGGCGAGGGCAATAGGCGCGAGAGGCGCGACCTTTGCCTGAGGGTCGAGCTTGAGCGTTGGAGTAGCCATGACTGTGTAAGTGTGGGGGCCACTCGTGTCCAATGATCGATGATGATGGTGGTGGTGGTGGTGGAAAGAGGCGCAATGTAAGATAACAGCGTCAAAGCGCTCAGCCTCGATTCCACTTTTTTTCAGGGCAGAAAAGGCTCTGAGAAGATCACGATGGAGAAGGGTCTTGATAAATGATTGATGTTCAAAGATCAGTACCATAAGTCATACTTGGTATCATTCAATTTCTAGTTTGGCATCCATTTTCGAGTCAGCATTTATGCTGCAAAAATCGGAACCGAAATTTGAGCGTCAATTAGCGCTTGACACTTGAACACGGCTCTGATGATGCTTTGCAGCTTGACGTCCTTCACCATCTTGCACCACGCCGACAACTGGCGCTCCTACTCTTTTACCATATTCACACGGTCGCTCAGACGTCTTCACAATGAGGTAAGTGCTCACCGATCACCAACAGTAGCGACAATCCATCCACCCGAGCGTGCACGCTGACACCTTTGCCTTCGCTCTCTCTCGCTCTCTCTCTTCCTCCCTCGTTCGCAGTCAGTACGTCAACGTCCCAAAGTCTGAACTGGACCAATCACAGATCCGAGAGCTCGAGCAATACGAAATCTCTCAAGGTCCCCTCTCGGTACTCCAGCAATCTGTCCGCAACCACACGCAGATCCTCATCGCACTTCGCAACAACAAGAAGCTCCTCGCAAGAGTCAAGGCCTTTGACCGTCACTCGAACATGGTGCTGGAGAACGTCAAGGAGATGTGGACCGAGGTGCCCAAGGGTAAAGGCAAGAAGCCGGTCAACAAGGATCGGTTCATCTCCAAGATGTTTCTTCGCGGCGATTCGGTCGTTCTCGTTCTGAGGAATACGGCCTAGGATCCAACACCAGCGCAAAGAACAACACAGCACCATCCAGTTGCTTCTCGGAACAAGCCAAGCCGAAAAGATACCCTCAATCCTCTTACACATGCATCGGTAGAAGCTTCGACAACGAACTGGATACTGCAGACGTGAAAACTTGGAGCATCTCAACACATTCACTGTATCACTATTGCAATTCGATCCACTAACTCACCGAAATCTGCACATGGACCATCCGAACGTATAATCCGAGGTCGAGAGCAGGTCCGCCAATGATGTGCGGGCTATCCTCAAGTTTCGGTGTGCAGTTCCAGCTTTTGCACTGCCGTGACTTAATTTTCCGTCGTTAACGTTCTTCATCAGCGCTGTCCCACCGACAAGGGCGTGCGATTTTCCATTCGTTCTTCTTCTTTCTGCGCGATATAGTCAGACACCGGCACACAATTAACCCTCTCGAACCCACTTAAGTTGCACCATCGGCCGTGCTCACCACTCGCACGTTCGGAGCAATAACGGGCTATCCCAACGACATCTCACCTCGCCTACCTTGCCGCAGAGTTGTTACTTGTGTGTACTGGCATTCCGTTGTCGCATCAGTACTTTTGAAATCGCCCAAGCGAGCGTGGGGTGGAAAGACTTCTCACGCTCAGTGCAGAGGTTTTGTTTCTTTGTGAGTCTTTTTCTTGCAAGGCCGATGAAACAGGGTGCCTCGTTGGTGTGGTTGCGGGTCGACGTTCAATTTGCCCACCACCAGGGTTCATCTTGCTACAACCACATTCAAGGGCTAGTCCCCACCGGCGGTCTGCCTTTTTTGGGCCCCCTGCGTCTTATGTGAGTGCCTTGCAGTAGCACCAACGGCTACTGAAAGGGTCATAATGGATGGTTGAGTCGTAAGCATCCCCCCTCGAATAAGCTCCCACCTCTGTTTCGCTCCGACGCTCGGCCTCTCACCTCTGTGATGGAGGTATATATCCTTTCTCTTTTGCTTCCCACTTACCGTCTCTCATCTCGTTCTTCCCCCTCTCGTCTACCTTCACCTCTGGTTCAACCTCCATTGTTATCTCCTCACCAACCGAGCTGGACTCGAAATCTTCAACGCTTTCACACGCACGCAAACACGATGCGTTTCTCCTCAAAGTTCGCACGTCAAAATGGTATCAACGTCGGTCACCTTATCGCCATCGTACTGCTGATCGGTGTTGTTGCGGTTCGTCCCGTGCCTTTGCCTGAAGATATTCCGGACGTTGCTCATCAGGGTAAGTTCGAATCTCGAAAAAGAGACCAAGGGAACGAGGCGATTGCAATGCTGACGTTTCTTGCTTTTTGTGGCGAGTCAAGGTACGAGCGACAATTCTGTAGTGCCCTTCCCACCGGTTAGTGGTGATGGTGGTGGTGGTGAGGGGCCGGATCATAATCCCAGTGGTCCAGGTCCGCATCAGTCGGTGGAAAAGCGTTGGCTCCCCGATCCCATTCCGTTGTCGCCGCCACCTAGTGGTGATGACGAGGATTTGCTTCGGCCCCTTCCCGGTCGAGGCGGAGGTCGGTCACCTGCTGTGTCGAAGAATGCGCCTGCTCATCCTCATGCTGCAGAATCAGACAAAGAAGAGAAGCTTGGAGGTCCTCCTTTTAAGCCTCATCCGTCACCTCGACCTTATCAGCCTAAGGAAGAACAGTATGGCCAACCGTACCGGAAGCCTGGTCACTCCGGCGCTGATGGCGCATCCGAAGCCGCGGGCGATTGGAGGCTTTTCCTCTCTGCTCAGTTCTAAAGCGTTCTCATCCTTTTCCCTTTTTTTCGATATAAAAAACATGATGCCTTTGATCACTCGTCTTTCGCTCTGTCTGGTTGAGAATGAGAAGCTTCCACACCTTCTCTTTGGGATGTGCACGCGGCATTTTGACACAGATTGTGATGAAGAGTTGTCACATTGATCCGTGCTTTGTCTTGAACTTGAAACTTCGTTCTCGCTTTTTGTTCCGCCTCTTTGTACAACTAGATCCCCAAAACGCTCTTCACTAACCTCGCCTCCTTCGCAAGTCTTCAGTTTCCCACCAGATCCTGTCACCTCTGTTTCCTCCGTGCATCCTTCGCATCGGGTCTTTACGCACCGCCAAACTGCTCCAACATGACGTCGACCTCATCCTCATCTTCCAGCCCCGCCCCTCTCACCGTCGCTGTAGGGTCGTGTTTGGGCAGCTGGATCCCGTGCTGAGAGATGAAGCGAAGACTGCGAATGTCGACCTGGAACCGGGCGGCGTAGGCGTGGAAAAGCTTTGTTAGCTTGGCTATCGAGGATAGTGCCG
Source organism: Ustilago curta (assembly GCA_928722295.1). Classification (NCBI taxonomy): domain Eukaryota; kingdom Fungi; phylum Basidiomycota; class Ustilaginomycetes; order Ustilaginales; family Ustilaginaceae; genus Ustilago; species Ustilago curta. Next base: position 205,981 of record CAKMXH010000017.1, on the reverse strand, counting down.
CGGTTCCAAAGAAGGGCGTTAGTAAAAGCGTACGGAATGAGTATCGATGGAGACGATGGAAAGAACGAAGGTCGAGTGAGGTTCTAGAACTTACTCGTAGGCTTGCATCGCAAAAACGTGGCATAGTTGTTCGTGTCTCTGATGACGATCGAGATGAGTCCGTCGCGGCGGTTCGGTATGCCAGGCTGAGGAAGAGGCGGAGCGCAGGTGGATGTAGGGGCGGGGATAGCCTTCCTTTCGTGAGGGTTGAATTGGGTTCTGGTGCCGTGATTGGTAACAGCTGGCAAAGGTGTAGCGGGACGAGGCGTAAGAGGAGCTTTATCTTCTGCATTGTCCGCGTCAGAAATTTCCATGCCTGCACTGCCAGCAACGGCAACAACAACAGTAGCAGCGGTGTCGGCAGTAGCAGCAGCGATGGCACCAGCAGCTTCGCCATCGCCATTCATCGCACCAGGCAGAGAAGCCGAAGCCTCATGCGACGGCTTCCTCTCTCTCTCCCTACGTCTCTCAATCTCTTCGGCCGTACCCTCATCGAGCAGCTCGTCCACCTCCTGTTCCTCCTCTTTATCCTGCTGCGTCTTATGCATCTCGAAACCTTCGTTCATCTCAACATCCTCTTCCTCCACGACTCGCTGTTCAGCCTTCACCCTACCCTTGTCGTCCGCAACACTACCAGCAATCACTTGCTCCGTAGAAGGTCCAGCATGACCTACAGCAGCGTTCGCCCGCTCAGCAGCATCCAGTACGGCTTTGATACTGTCATCGGTGATGATAGCTTTACCATCATTAAAGTTGTCGTCGATGTCGGAGATGGGCGAGTCTTCACGAGCTGACTGCTCTCGCTTGGCTTTGGCCGAAGAGGAGGTGGAGGTGGCGCCGAGGTGTCGAAAGTAGTCCATGATGAAAAGGGTGCGGGTGTGAGGCTGGAGGGTGTTTGAGACGCTGGACGTGCGGATGTGCGATATGTGTGTGACAAGTTGAGCAAGAGTTTGAGCAGCGAAGAACGGCGGGAGGATGCGATGAGAGGGGATGCGGGATGATATGCGCAATCGTTGAGTAGTGTGAGAGCTCAAGCGTGGAGGTGAGCAGATGACGGGAAGGAAACGCTAGAGCTGCTGATGCGGAGGAAGAGATGATGGTGCAGGAGAGGCGGGTTTTGACGAGTGACGGTTCCAAGTCCAAGTGAGGACGATGTTGTATGATTGCTCTGGGCTGCCGAAGGTTGCCAAGATAACCGAAGCTTTACAATAGCAAGAGCTTTGATCAGCACTGTAGCTCCGATCAGCACTGTTGTCGTACGACGGTCTCGAGACGGTACAGTTTACCAGATGCTGGGTGCAAGACGGAACGGAGAAGCGGAGAAACGTCAGCTACGCGCACCATCAGCCAGGCTCGAGCAATCGACCTACAGTACCAATTCCGCTTCGTATCTTGCGGATGTTCCAAGGTCACGCGTATCGACAAAGAAGCTAGACGAGAAGCAAATCGTCCCAACCTGTCGCTGTATATATCCCTTTCCTCGTCTTCCAACATCTCGCTGTAACCCTTCCATAACTCCCGCACCTCCCGCAACTTGCACGACTCAAGCCTCCGCACTTTTCAGCTTCAACTCGAAGCGCAACACCTCTCAGCTCAGGTAGACTCTCGCCTTAACTTTTAACTCTTCGAAACGTCGTCAACGACCGTGGCTCGACGGACTTCTTTCCCTCTCTGTCTCTCAGAGCAACCAACTCTCGCACACACTCACTTCTTATGACAAGCAAGAACTTTGACTTTCAACCACACTGACTAGCTATCTGACACCTACAAATCAACCAACTCCGCCACCACATACCCAAATATCGGCAACACCAGATTATCATGCTGATCACTCACTCCCTCCAACAGACCCAACGCACTGACTACCACAAAATACTTGCCCAAATCAAAGCTCTCGCACCATCCCACCAGTCTCAACAGCCACGCCGCACCCATAATGCTCGTCACAAACGCAAGTGTTCCTTCGACCGTCTTACTCGACCCACCTGGCCAATACAATCGACCGTACCTCCGTCCAACCACGGAAGCAAGCGAATCTCCGATACCCAGAACAAGCACACCGGTCTGTTGCAAGATTCGCGAATGACCCTCCAACCACAACGGACCGGCACAACCGGTAAGCAGGTAGAAGTGCGACAGAATCACTGGGCCAGAGTCCTTGTGGTCGAGGAACTCGGACATGAAGACATGCAATGCTGCACCAAAGGGGTAGAGCGCGTAGTAGCGGACGTACTCGGCAAAGATGAAGATCGAAAAAGCGAGCGAAAAGGCCAGATGCGTGAAAGCGGGATCCAGAGCGATACCGGGAAGGAAGAGTAGCACGGCAAGAGCGTGGAAGAACTTGCGTCTCGCGTTGAGAGACAGATAGGAAGCCTTCCGGATGGCAGCCGTGTTGTGCTCCTTTGCCAGAAGCGATGCGCTTCCGCTGAGCGTCGACAACTTCAAATTGACTCCCACGCCTCGCTTGACATTCGAGCTGCCTTCAGCCGCTCCGCCGCTGCTTCCGCTGACTGCGTTGCCGTTGGCTGCACCTCCAGCACGCTGAATGTTCGAATCGACCTTCTCACCCGCCGCACTCGCATCAACGCCTTCGGCCACCACTTTCACACCACCAGGTGCATGCGAGCTAGGCGATACGGCAACGACCGCATCCGACGGAAGCGCACTATTGATCTGCTGCTGATGTTGTTGTTGCAGCTTCAACTGGGCAGCCGAGCTATTCGCCGCAGCAGCTCCTACCGGCAATTTGGAGCCGAGCATCGTTCGATGGTACGAATTGCCCAGACCTCTAAACCTCTTTGCATTGGCCACTACTGTCTGCCAACCCGAAATTGAGACCGAAATCAGCAAGACCCAGTAAGTCACCAGCACGGGGCGAGACCAAGGCTTGGAACCTTTTAGCATGAACGAAAGCACCCAAAGCCACGGATCGCGACGCACGAGCAGCCAGCGAACCCACATGCCAAGCACGCCGACCACGTAGATGGCCGCAAACAGGTAGAAGAAAGCGGCAAGCAGTCGGCGGTGCAGGTCACGCTTGTCGGGCCAGCGAAGGCGATGCGTCGGCTTCTGTGCCAGGTTCCGCGACAGGTAAAGCAGCGGCGACAGCAGGAATCCGACCATGAACGTGCCGACAATGAGTGCAAGCTGGAAGATGAGCAGCGGCGTGGGGCGACGGAACGTCTTGACGTACGGCGTGGTGACGGGCAGCAGCTTGGCGACAAAGAGATTGAGAGTTTCCATGGTCAGCGTGACACCGACTGCGGCAACGATGCCGAGTTCGCCCAATGTAAAGCTCTTGCGTGCGAGTCGAGAAATGGTGTACAGGTTGGCCTGATAGAAGAGCGCTGCAGTGATGACTTCCCAGCGCGCCAGATTGGACCACAACGGGAAGCCGTAGAAAGCAGCAGCATCCTTGACGAGCTCGAGTGTGATGGCTATCGCCGTGGAAAAGACTGTAAAGCTGCGCAGCTTGATCCAGTTGCTCTTAGGAAACTCATGGGGGCGGCGGATGAACTTGGTGGCGAGAAGATGGCAAAGCAAGACGGTCGATGTCATGCACATAGTGCTGACAAGAGAGTACTGCGACACAACCAATGTCGTCATTCCTCCTCCCAGCTTACGGTCGTGGTTGAGGATGACAGGAGGACCTTCGACCAACCAGGGAGGATTCGGAAGCGCTTCGCCAGAAGCACGTGCGCTGCTGCGTCCCGCAGCCTGGTCTTGAAGGGCAGAGAAGAGCGTTGCACATGCCAGCAATGGCGGAAGAAGGAGAGCATTGAGAGCACCGTCCTCTGGACAGGAGCGATAATTCCGATGGTCGGTAGCCCAGATAGCCGCCTGCCCATCAGGATCACGAAGGAAGAAGTAGAGGGTGCTGATGATGGTGACAAAACCAACTTCGGAAGCATGACCTTGTGTTTCACGCCTCTTGTGCGTTTTGAGACCGTGATAGGCGATGCAAGCCGCGAGACTGGTGAGTAGAGCCTCGACAGACGGGTTGACGCGCATACGTCGCCAATGGGAAGCGAAACCTGTGTAAGAGGATGGCGAGGATGTCGAGGAATGCGCTGCACTGTGCCCTGTCGGACTAGGTGCGTTTGAAGCCGAAGATGAACGAGCTGCCTCAGCGCCTGCTTTGCTTGAGTGGATCGCTGCTGTTGTGCAATTTGCTCTAACGATTCCTAGTCCTGCAGCAGACGTGTCCTGACCGCCTCGCCTGATCTTTGATGCGGCACCGGATGACGGGATGGAGCTCGATGGCACCGCGGCGTTGGTTTTGCTGGAAGAGGCCAGCGAGCTCGCTGCTCCAATGGCGCGAGAGAGAATGGATTCGCGACTGGATCGCGGCGCAGATCGGGAAGAGACGTGCACGCTGGCTGATGTGTCAGAGGGCAACTGATGCGAATGCTTCTTGGGGGACCGCCTCTTGGCATTGATAGTCTGCACAGACCGAGATGAGGACTGCCAGTCGCTGCCTGAGCCTGGCACGCCATGAGGTGGTGGCGACGAGGACGCAGAGGCGCGCCATGCTGCAGCTGCAGCTGACGCTGTGGTATGATGGTGGCTTGCGTGACCCGAGTTGCTGGATGATTTGAATGCGTGATAATCTGATCCCATGGGACGGGGCCGATCATGACTTGTTCGCTTGCGACCGACGTCCCAATCGAAAGGCTCATAGTCGGAGCTGGAAGAATGCGCATCGCTGCTAGATGCATAAGCACCAAGGCCGTCAGCGGAAGGATCGGCCGAATAAGCTTCTTTGGAAGTGACGGTGGCAGAGCGACGCCTGCGGGCGGGACGGTCGGTGGAAGAGCCGGAGAAGTCTTCCGAGGCGGCAGGCCAGATGCTGGAGCCAGGCGAAGAAGCAGGCTGTGGAGACGACGTCGGCGAAGAAGCTGCATACGCATGACGTTTGATTCTAGACTCGTATGCGTTATGTTTGGACGCAGCTGAGGTGGCCGCTGAATCGAGAATGTTGCGCCTTCTGATGCTGCCGGTTGAAGGTGATTGCGTGGAGGAAGCGGCCGAGGTGCCGTGACTGAGTCGGCGCGAGGATGGACCGGCTTTGGCATTGGTTGCCGAGTAGAAATGGTGAGTGCTGCCATAGGTTCCGTGGCCATTGGTGCTGCTGTTGACGCTGGCAGGTCCATTCGAAGTGGCGCTGCCATTGGACTGATGGGGACGCGACTTTCTCCATTCTCTAGCGCCTTGAGCTGGAGCTTGGTTCGAGAGTCTGCGAGCGGCCTTGCGTAAGCGAGTCGGATCTGGAAGCGATTGCTCCGGTATGGATGACACCGAGTCGGTGGACCAGCTGCGCTCCATGTTGGGAGTGCGGAGCGCAATCGCCGCTGATTGTGCGTTGCGGTACCTGCAATCTGGAAGGCGAGCAGATGCGATTCGCCGATTCGCGCGGATATGAAGCGAAGAAAGCCACAATTGTGGGACTATGTGTTCATGTCTTTGGTGTCAAACGGGTGTTGCTGCAATGGACCGAGATGCAGTTGGTGATGAAACGGCGGAACACAGCGTGGACAGAGTCTCACGCCACGCTGCTGAGAAGAAAAGCGGGTGTGCTGCCAGTTGAGAAGGATAGAGACCCGAGAAGGGTGAATGTGGTGGTGTGGAAAGAACGTGGTGGAGAGAGAGAGAAAGTATGTGGGTGAAGAGCGGGAGGGCCAGCGAGACCCTTGCATTTTGGAAGAGGTACAGTAGCTGAAAACGGCCAAGCCGATGATTGAAACCGCGAAATGACAGAATAATCACAACTGGAGCTGCAGAACCCACCTGTGTCGGATGCAGACTCCGACGCGATCTCTCTCTCTCTCTCTCCTCGTGTCTCTCTTTTGTGACTGTGTGATGCTGACCGAAAATGAAGAAAGACATGCACAACGTCACAAGTCTCACTCACGCACTTCCCTCTCTGTGCGTTCGGTCAGGGTTCAATTTTACGTGGCTGCACGTCCTCTTCACACACACTCACTGGCGCCGCCGCAAGAGAAGGAGAGGGAGATAGGAGAGATGCCTCGGCTTTTTTCTTTCATCCTTGCCTGCGGTGCACGCTGTCGATCCAGCGGCCATATTTTACCGAAGAGCTGCAGATATGCAAGACGATCTTTGCGTGAATTGCGATCCTCTTGGTCGTCGCCACCAAAACCTTTTCAGCACACTTTTGCGACCGAGTCGATGCGTGCTGAGCAAGGGCAACTTTGGTTGGTGGCTTTGACGTTTTCCATGTTCTTGAATGGCGACGTTCCGCAGCTTTGGTTTCGGCCTGCTCCAGCTGGCCGAATGCTCCCCCTTAACTGCAGACAACGGCCCACCAAAGACTCATTCCCACTTGTTTCCTAAAACACATTGCAGGCACGCTGCCGTTTTTAATGGCTGTAAACAAAAGTCACATGAGAGAAATCTCGAGCAATATACACAAGGGGTACACAGTGTTAGACAGATGACCTTGAAGGCCATTAAGCACCCGAACCAGACTGCTGCCACGCGTCAACCCTAGACTCTGATGCGTGAGGTGCAGGGGGAGGTGGCGTCGGCGAAGACGAAACATAAGACGAAGTCGGGTTCGATTCGCTCCAAGCCGACAGCTGCGCGTTGCCGTTGTCATACGAAGCATACGGCTGGCTCTCGAAGCCGGTGTATCCGCGGCCTTCATCTGCCGAATCTGCCTTGGCTGGTGCCAGAGGCGCCACATGGTGCAGCTCGAAAAGGCTCGAGGTGACGCCATTGTTGGCGTGGCTGCTGCCGTTGCCAGCCTCGAAAGCATGCGAAGGCACTGTCGGTGGCACCATCAGGCCGTAGCTCGTCGCTGAGCTCTGAGCTGAAGACGAGGCGTTCGACGACGGAGGCGAAGATAGAATCGGCGATCCGCTGTTTCCTTCGAGGCCCACAAGGCTAGAGGCATAAGGCGCATGCCCGAGAGCCGGTATGGGGGCGCCTGCCCCTGCCCCAAAAGTCGAAGTGCTGGGCCACATCATCGAGTCCACGTTCGCCGTCGATGGATGAGATGCGACCGCTTGGTTGCCGTACCACTGGCCTCGGTCCGATTCGTATCCTTTGCTGTAATGAAACGTTGCCACAGGCTGCTGCTGGTACGCATGAGACAGAGGTCCAGTTTTGGCTAGATTGCGCTCCACCGTCTGGCCGTCGACGATGCTGGTGCACAGAGACGGGTATCAAGGTCAGTCTAGCTGTCGAGGAGCTTGCGTGGCGATGAAAGAAAAAGACTCACGAGATTGGCATGCTTGGTCCGTAGCAAGAAGTCTGATGAGGGCCGCCGTTGTTGTGACGTTTGCGGGCACGTTTCTGCGACATTCCGATGGCAAGCTGGCCGAAGCCTTCCGAGTCGGGGCGCAGGCAAGTCGACGGGAAATCGTAGCCAAACAGAGGCACCAAGTGGTCTCGGATCTCCCATGCAATGCGCCGAGAAAGCTCCTTGGCCAGGTCGTAGGGCAGCCATGTGCCTTGGATGCTGAGGTATCCGCCCTTGAGCTTGGTGATGTGAGGGTCGAGGGCTGGGCACGTTCTGACGAGTCGGCCGAAGTTGACTGTGGTGGAGAATGAGACGCGAATCGTCAGCATGTTTTGCATTTCAAGCTTCGTCGAGGAGGAACATTTGAATCAGCAACCTACCTTTGTTCTTACCAAGAGCCTGGGTGATGGAAGTGCTATTATGGAACGAAGAGATCAGGGAAAAGCAAGGTGTCAGCTTCAGATGCTTGGAGGCGTTCTTGCTGTGCGTTGACGACTCACAATCGCACAAACGAGGTGTCGACATCGATCATCATAGTGTGGCCGCGCACATCATATTCATAGACTGACACAAGCAACACAACGGAGCGCAAATGTCAGCCACATGGTCAATAGTATCCAGAAATACTGGAGCGCTCTCTTACATACCAGTCATAAATCCACGATCGCCTCCAGTAGTCGCATATTTGCCCTTTCTGAACTCGTGGATGGCAGTTGGAAACAGGCCAGCCGGACGCGGACCGGAAATGTAAAACGTTCCAGGCGCATTCCCCACAGGAGCCGCTTGGTGACCATGTTGTGGAGCAGTGTCGAGCTCGTTGCGAGCATACGGATGAGCGCGCTTCTTTGCAATGCCTGCACTGCCGTTGAAGTTGCTTTCGAATCCAAAACTTGCCGGCATACTTGCAGTCGTAGAGCTTGTCGGGCTCGGGGTTCTGAGCTTGAGTAGAAGGTGGGCTGCGTATGCGATGCCCTCCAGTCCGCTATTTTTCAGCTGGCGTCTGTCGAGACTGTTGGCGCTGCCAAGCTTTGCACTGCTGTTCTGATGATGCTGCTGATGGGAAGGCTCTTCGACTGCTGTCGTCTGCCCAGTCGACGAAGATCCACGATCCTATATCGAATCCAAGGAATTCAAAGGATCGAAGCAAGTAACAAAGCGTCAGTGGACTTGCGGGTGGGGCTTTGTTGCTGGAAAGAAGAATTGCGACAGAATGTGGGAGGGGAGGAGGAAGCGAAGAAGGTGGGAGAGGAAAACGGGCGGGCATATATACCACACATCTGAGCACAAGGAGCAAAGATCAACGCGGCGGCAAGTCCTTGCGCAGAAGACCGGTGGGAAGCGCAGACGCAAAACTTTTCGAAAAAAAGAGACCGAAACGAGCGGCAAATCAGCCGAAGGCTGCACAGGCGGAACCTGCTGTAACCAAGTGTCGTCTCTTTGATGCAACGCGCCAGCCGCGCGCGCTCGCGCAACAATGCGAGGAAGCGCAATGTGGGAAAAACCACCTCCCCTGGTTGCTGCAGTTCTGGTAAAGCAGCGAATCAAGACCGGAGGTCCTGGTGGACTTGACCGGTATGCAGCGGATGTATCAAGCCGTAAGCGCAACCGCCGCTCTTTTCCCCCCGTCAAAAGAGGGAGACAGAGAAAAAGAGAGAGAGAGAGATGTCTGGTGGGTTTCAATCGCCGTGCAGAAGCTTCATGACGGCCTGCGCACGTCCACACCGCCAAGCCTCACACCACCAGCCAAGACTTTGTCAGCTTGTGAGCTAGGATAAATTTTTCTCTACCATTGTGCAACCCAACATGATGGGTGGGGGGGAACACAACGAGAGTAGAGATGCACATCAGCCCGGCCAAGCTCAAAGTCGTCTCTTGAATCCGAGCGCCGGCCAGAGGCGAAGCATCGCATTCCCGACGTACCTCATCCCCAAGTTTGCAAAAGGTTGAGCCAAAGACGAGAACGCAAAGGCTATCAACCTTCAGCCTCCCTCTCTCAACCATGGACCGCCACTCTGAGTCTCGATCACGCCACAAGTGCCGCCACCGACAATCAAGAAACGCCAGCAGGCAAATTTCTGCCACGCTCTCTATCGGCGGTTCGCGATGAAGCAACGATGACGAGAGAGGAAACTCTTCCAGATCGACAGAAAGAGAGAGAGACGTGTGGCGAGAACAACGCCAATACCACTATGACATGAAACCCAATGAAAGCGCTGCGGCAGACCACAAAGACACAAGCTCGACTTAAGACCTAACGTAACTCTCTGGCTCCGCCCTGATTGGCAGGCACAGACCTTGCTTGCGTCCCAAGTTCGTAGGAAAGATTAAGCTCCATCCTCACCGGCGAAGCTGACTGAGACCATCGGATCAGTCACGAGCCGGTGGGTACCCTGTCTACCAGGGTGGGTGGGGGGGGCTTTTGGAGAGCTTAAACAAGCCGCGGAATAGGTCGCGGCTCTGAGCGAACTATGAAGTGGAACAGCAAAAAAGGTTCTGCGGCACCTGATGAAGAGCTGAGGAACGTAAGAGAGAACAAATCAGAGGAGAAGATCAAACTGCTACTCCCCCGGCATCTGTGTGTCCGCGTTGACGAGTCATTGCAGGCACCCATGAGAAAAGAAAAGGTAAACCTTGATGTTGACCATCAACATCCGCCCTTTTTGCACATGAACCACCGGCCACGCAACCGTCGAGCCCCGGCCACATTTTTGCCGGTGCAGCAGTTGCTCGATGCCAAGATGTGGGCCGTATCCTCGTGTCTCCTGGTCACCCGCCGTCATGAATCGAGGCAGGGCCTTGATGCAACCAGATCCGCGATTCAAGGGGACAGAGGGACAACAGGTAAAGGCACGGACAGAGCAACCGATTAGGAACGAGAAAAGTGTCTCCAAATGATACCACGAGCACTGGGAACAGACACGAACCATCAACGGAGAACGAACTTCGAACGACAGGGGCGCATGGAGACGAAGCTGGACTGGCAATACCATGACAAACAGTCACAGTCATGTGGCGACGCGAGGCGTCCATAACCCCCGACCTAGCGTCATCGACCGTCGACGCGGAAGCTTGGACCAACGAGTCTTTGCACGTCTCTTGGGAGAGGTTCTTTCCGACCCGTCGTCCGTCATCGTCACCCAGCATGACACATCTCCCAACCGGATAAAACCCCCATCTGAAGCCCCGCGGACGACCACGACACTTTCCAACACGAGACCAGCGAGGCACGAGAAAGGCAAAACCGAATGCAGAACTTACCGGTGACTGGTGCTGCAAATCCTGCTGTGCGTGGGCAAGGTTTGCATCATGCTTTTGCACTTGGGTCGGGACCTTGCCGCCGCCCAAAGTCGTGGCGGACGACGGACGGTGGTACCGAGAGCCACCAAAGTGCCAAGGTAAGGTGGTTGCTCTGGAACCGTGACGCCCGATAAGGTTGGCGTGCGGAGATGAAGGCGAACCGCTCACCTCGGTCGACCAGTCTCTCGCCGCGGCAACCGCTTTTGCCGACATATCGACTTTGCCTCCAAGGGCAACCAGGCGTGAGTCGGGCGAAAAAGTGGGCGGGTTGGTGCAAGGTCGACAAAGGTCGGTGTTCTCGGCGGTCCTTGCTGTCGTCGAAAGTGTGTCAGATCTGAGTGTTGGTGGGTGCAATGCAAAAAGGAGCGAGCAGTGATTGGTGGGGCTATTGAAAGAGTGGATCGCAAAGGAATGCTGACTGTTCGAAAGAGACGAGCAACATGAATGAGAACTCAATCCGTAAGGAAGGGAGTGCTCGATCTGGAGGAATCTGATGACCTTACTGTGTCGAAAAGAGTGTGTACGTTGCGATGCGACGGTGCGAACCGATAGAAGGTGAAGGTGGAAATAGCCGATAGCAGGCGCTTGCGATCTGATTGACGAAGAAAGGGCCTTTTAAGACGCATCTGGCATGGCCAAGTCTTTATCTGGCGGAGGCACGTCTGCATGACGTTGAAACAGAGACCGAAGGATCATCCTCCGCAATCTTCGAAAGCACCGCCTGGAGAGCAGTTTCGTTAGAAACACCTCGACAGCGTAAACACGCCTTCAGCACAAAGAGAGAGAGAGAAAGAAAGAGAGAGAGAAAGAGAGAGAGAGAGAGAGAGTCGCAAACCCGCACATCGCTTTGTCGTCCTTCCCTCGACACAGTCGAACCGCGATCTTGCATGCGCACAGCAACGCTCTCCGCAGCAAACCAGTGTTGTCTTCTCGCTTTTCCCTCTCACACTCAACGTCGATAATCGCCACTTCTACGTTGCCTTTCATTCCAGGAAGAGCCATGTGCCATTCGTTTCATCTTTCATGTCTTCTGCGCAGCCACATGCAACATCCACTCCGAACCTTGAAGGATGGCTTCGAAACACTATTCCCGAAGGTGGAAGTAGATCTCTTGTTCAACTGGCCGTACTGAGGCGGAGGTGCAAGGTGCTTGATCAGACGTTTGTCACATTCGGACAGGGAGTTGAGGGGAGAGATAAGACGTTGGACAGTTGACGAGGTTGGGTGCGCTCAGATGTACCTGGTGCCTGTGAGCTCTGTCGGAGCACAATCGGTGTAAAGCGCGCCGCCCAACAAGAACGTCTTGCATCTACTCCGAAGAACCCTGTGGGCCTCCGCACCGAACCGGCACCTGCAAAGTTATCTTTTCATCTCGTCGATATGCAGCAATCTGTCGCTGTTCCACTCAGCTTCTTTTTGCTGTCCAAAGATATTGACAGATGACTCGAATGGTTTCGAGAGTTACGTGAACCCGTCGCTCGGACATGCAGTGATGTCTGCGCCAGTTTCATGGACGACACCAACATGAATACTGCGCCGTTGGAAGTATGCATGACGAGCCACAAACGAACAGTTGTCGAGTTGGTCGCTGCTGGTGGTTCAACAGGGAAGAGTCGTGAAATCAAGGCTCAGCGGTTGCACGTGTTAACACTTGATGCGGAGACGGATGGATATGTGGAAGGACCCGTTGCGCCCGAGACGTTCTCGCATCCTTGCTTCTGGGATCGCGATTCTGGAGAGGGAGTCGGGACGTCTCTCCGCACAGGGTTTCTGGAGAGCGCTACAGAGATGACAGCCGCGTGGCCGCCGACACTTGGCGATCTCGCCTGGCGACTCGTAACAGCTCTCCCCTGCAGTCGGGAACCCAATCATTTTGTTCAAAGCAAGCTTAACTGGTGTGAGTGCATCGCAAGCGACTCGTCGACACGAGATTGCTCAACGACTTGCTTTGTGCGCATCGGGTCGCTCGATCGTCGTTGTACGTTGACTCGCCGCACATCATGTCATTCTCACCCGCATAGCAACATCGCCAGCAGCACATCGTCGCAACCAAACCATCGCACTCGAGATCTCTCAATTCATCGCCCATCGCGCATCAGCCACGAACTCAGACAGTCCAACACACACCAAAAACGGTCTCTACCAAACCAAAGCAGTTCAAATCATTTCTAATCCTCCATCTCATCATCCAATGCTTCCTTCGCCTTGCTGATCGCCTCGGCCCTCAAATCCGCCGGGACACTCGTATGCACCCCGTTACTCTCTGGACCAACCCAACTCAACTCCAACTCAAACTCTTTATCCTTCGCATCGTCATGCACCTTGAAGATGATCTTGGCTGCCTCCTCGACCGCCTCCTTTTGCGTCAATTTGTCCAAATCCAACTTTTCGATCTCAGTTTTTGCCAACTGCCTGCCCTTGCCCACTGCACACCCGTTGTAGCCCCAAAACACCCCCGACGGTTCAATCATGTAGATCTGCGGGCCCTTGGTGTCGTCGATGCCCGCGAGGATGGTGCTGACTCCAAAAGGTCGCACGGACGAGTAGAGCGTGTATGCTTGGACGTAGTATGCGACCCGATCGGCAAGAGTCTTGACGGGAGCAGGAAAACGGTAGTTGTCGAGATGCGAGACGGCTTCTGAACGAGCACGGGTGGCAAGGTGCTTGCCGTCGGCGATGAGTCCCGCAGAGACGATGCCGATGTGTGGGGCGACGTTGTGGATGCGTGGGTTGGAGCCGGGGACGAGCAACTTGGATTGGACGAGTTTCTCGACGGCGATGACAACACCGGTCTTGGTCTTGATGGCAATGGCGGTGCCGGCGTTCTCAGTTGCTTTCGCTGCGTATTCGATCTGTCAAGGGTTGAAGAGGGTGGGAGGGTGGAAGGTGTCCGTCAGTCTACTGAAAGGAGCAGTTGAACCGGTTCGTGACAGAGCCGACTGCGGTGTTGTTTCCGGGTCTGCAATCAATCTAATGTGGTAGGGCCCTGCAACTGACCTGGAAGATTCTGCCATCAGGCGAGTAAGTACTCGCCGAGAGATCGTATCCGGTACCCTGCGAGGCCATTATGAAGGAATGCGCGTGTCTCGCGAGCTGTTCGCCGAAAGCTGGGTCGTACCAGGTGAGTGTCACCGATTCGATTCGAGAGTCAGTTCCCCTACTGCGATATGCAAGCAGCGGTCGATGGCAAAGATGATAGGTCCGGAGAAGCAGATCCGGCTCGACGAGGTGAGCTTCGGTGCTACGCTCGGCGTTGGATTAGTTCGTAGTCCGCTGCGACCTTGAGCAATGTGGTGCGATGATGCGTTGACGAAAAGGCGCGGAAGTGGGCCAAGCAGATGGTGTGGTAAAAAGGATGTGTTGAATTCGAAGGTGTTGGAGTGGAGAGAGAGGTGTTTGCAAGGTGGCCTGCGCGTTCTCGGTTTCTCTTGTTGCGCTCAGCCTACGCAGCCAAAAAGAAGGTCGATCACCGCACGCTTGCTCCACTTTTCACTGCTCTTTCGCGCGTCCCTTGCCCGCCCTCGATATTTTCTCCAAGCATGTTAGGCCCGATTCTGCTAACTAAACGCGCAAAATTGCAAAGGTTCGGAAGGCGGCCATCTTAGAGGCGGCGGCGCCTTTGGAAATCAAGGTTGAGAAGCAATCCTTGCACCTTTCTTGCGATGCAACGACCTTTACCTATCCCTCATAAGCAGACCAGAGGCGAGCACACGAGGCTCTGATTTGCTGTCGCATCGGTTTCGTACGGACAAGTTCGAATATCCGACCACCGCACAACCGCGCACGACTTGCAAGCCTGTGAAGGAGCCATAGCATCGCGTTCTTCCTTGCACTCTCCCTCGGCTTTGGCTCTACCTTCGCCATAGCTTGAGCGTACAAGCCAAGGAAACATACACCTTCAGAAGATATCAGACCCTGGAAGTGGCTCTTCAACTCACGGCAGACACATTTTCGCGCAGGCAATAACAAAAGTCGAGCGCCAACGTGCGAGATCGCGCCTCAAACACACGCCTCGCTGCATCCTTTCACATCTACGCACACCAGCAACGATCATGACGCACCTCCTGCCCCCTTCACTACTCCGACTCTTCGCCCCCCGTCCGCCACTCGAATACGTTGCACCCATCAGTCGCTACGATCCCGATCCCGCAGCCACACCGCTTCCCAAAGATGCCTCGCTCATCTCGCGGCGCAAGCAAATCCGGTCACCGCTTACCGGCGTAGCTTCGTATCTCGAACGTGTTGCTCAGGATGCAGCGGACCGAGGCGAGTCGACGGATGATGTTGCTGACAACTCGGCTGCGTTCACTCTGTCGCGTGCAACGCTGAGAGAGATCGAGTTGGAAAAACGAAAAGCGGCGAAAGAGGCGATCAAACAACGCGGGATACAGACGTATTCGCCGTCGACCAATCCAAACGCTACGCCGGATGCGTACAAGACGCTCTTCCTCGCACGGCTGGCGTACGACGTGACCGAAGCCGATCTGCATCGAGAATTTGACATGTACGGTCCGATTTCGCAGATCAAGCTGATTCGCGACAGGGAGGGCAAGTCGAGAGGCTATGCTTTCGTCGCATACGAGAGGGAACGCGACATGAAAGCCGCATGGAAAGATGCAGAGGGTATCAAGATCAACGGTCGCAGAGTCATGGTCGACGTCGAAAGAGGAAGAACGGTCAAGGATTGGAAACCAAAGAGACTAGGCGGCGGATTGGGCGGCAACACTCGCAAGCCGAAAAAGCTCCCCGAACCATCAGACGCACCACTCGCAGGTGGATTCGTCAACGGCCCACCAGCCGGCTTCAGAGGTGGCAGAGGCGGCTCCGGCCCCTTCAGAGGCGCAAGAGGTGGCTTCTCCGGCCCCCCAAGAGGCGGCTTCAGAGGAGGCTACAACGCTCCCCCCAGACAATCCTACGACTCCAACTACCCATCCCCCCGCTTCCCCCCCACACCCAGATATCCCAACAATCGCGACCACCCCCCCTCCAACGGCCCATACTCTAACCGCTACGACGACCCCCAACCCGGCCCCCCTACCAAACGCAGCCGGTACTGACACCCTCGAATCCACTGCTGTATTTCTTCTCCACCTCATTCTGCACGCAGAATCTCGTGCTTGTGCGTGTATCAACGTGAATGTGACATTTCAACCAAAAGACCCGTGAATCAAGAACTAGAAACAAAAGCAACCAAAAGGAAACCAAAACCATGACGGTGACGCAAAGAATCAAGGTGCCCAGAAGAAAAGTGGCGCTCGAGAGCGCCAGGTAGAAAGAAAGAATGGAGCCGCAAGGCGGGTATCAAAGGTTCAAAGAGGGAGAAAAGCCGATCATGCGCGTCGCAGCTGTTGCGGCTGATCCACCCATGTTCTTTGCTGCTGTTGCGGCTGCTGCTGGCCTTGACCGTTGTAGTGCTGCTGCATCTGCTGTGCAAATTGCTGCTGCTGAGGCCGTTGCAGCCCGCTGTGACCAAACATACCCGCCGAGCTGCTACCCTGCTGCTGCTGCTGCTGCTGCTGCTGCTGCTGCTGACCAGACTGGTTCTGCTGATCCGGACTCCTCTCGTGGTTGTAGCTCATCCCACCTTCACCCAACACACTCGTGAGCGACTGACTCGCCTCCAACGCCGCCGCCTTATCACCACACTCCTTCTCGACCCTCCAGTGCCTTCGCAGCGCATCGCTGCGTGGAAAACCTTTACCGCAGATCTCGCAGACGTACGGCTTGTCGCCCGAATGCACACGGCTGTGACGCTCGAGATCGTGCTTGCGCGAGAAGGCGCGTGGGCAGACGGAGCAGGCAAAAGGCTTGAGCTGCGAGTGGGAGCGCAAGTGAGCCTTGAGGTTGTACGATCGGTTCTTGGCAAACGTCTTGTTGCAGTTCGGGTATGGGCATTTGGCAATGCCGTCAACATCGATACGTGCATCCATGGCGTCGCCCAGCGCGTTGATCATATCGGTCTGGTGAGGGTTCATACCGTGGTGTGGCATGAATCCAGACGAAGAAGAAGGGTGCATGCCGTAGCTGAACGAGCGAGAAGGTGGCATCATGCCACCACCGGCATGCAGCGACATGTCAGGCATACCATGCGCACTGCCAACAAGGCCCGAATCGGCGAGATTGGCCGATTGCCAGTCTGATTCGCCAGAGTAAGCTCGCCCACTCTGCCAGCTCATGAGACGTGCGCGACCAACGTTCTGGCTGGGCACAACGGGATCGCGGCTGGGACCACGAACAGCGGCAACACCGCCAAGCGCTGCTCCTCCGGTCGAGAGACGTCGGAGCTCGGGGTTGAATCCCTGAGGGGAAAAGTTGGCGGCAGAGTTGATGTTGGTGAGGCTGCGCTGGGCCTGCAGAGTAGGACGAACGCGGGCGTAGGGAGAGTTGGCATTCACGAGCGCGTCTCGGGACCTCTGCAATCCACGCGATGGACCGGCTTGGGAATCGTACAATTCGTCGGATGAGGCTTGCTGGGGCTGTCGCTGTTGGTGCAGCTGGTTGGCAGTTGGACCGGGATGGAGCACAGAGGGAGCCGCATCGGTGAGGCCACCCACAGACGAGCCAGACATGGTGTTCAAGTTGGAACCGGTGGCAGTGACGAGGTTGTTGGCGGCAGCGTTGCTTGAGGATGCGAAGGGCACGGCGATGCGAGGGGCAAGGAGAGAATCGGAGCTGGCATCGAACGAGTCGTCGGGGCGCGAAGAGAGATCAAAGTGAGCGGCGGTCCTTGGCTGTGTTTCGAGCCTCTCGCTGTCGATGAGGGAGAGCTCGTCGTTGGGATAGGCGAATGCAGACGAGGCGCTGAGATCGGCATTGTCAACACCTAGGCCAGTGGACCAGAGGGCGTATTCTGCGGTGCCATCGAGAACGGGCGTGCCATCTTCGGCAAAGGCGAACGAGGGGATGTCGGCAAAGTCGGAAGTCTCAAAGACGTTGAGACGCGTGTGCGACGACTGCAGCGCCAAAGAGTAAAGAGCAAGAGCGATGGTGCCGAGTCAGCAGGCAGAACAAATGACGGCAGGATTGCGAAAGCACAGCGAAGCCGCTTTGGAAAATACTTGGGGGGAAACTTACAAATTCGTATTCGGGGGCTTCGTCGAGGAGCGAGGCGGGAAGCACTGGGAAGGAGAGCGGACCTGCTGATTCGTCAAAGGCTGGTGCGTCACTGGAGCCGAACATGGGACCAAACGCAGCTGCAGCAAGGTTGGCATCGAAATCCGAGGAGGAGAAAGAAGGACCCTCGGGAGGACAGGAAGCCGAAACATCTGCAAGGGCAGAGGGAGCAGCGTAGCTGGCAAGAACGGAATCGAATTCTCGCGAGGTTGGGATGGTGGCCGAGGGGTAAAGGGAGGTAGCATCCGAGGCGGCAACGGAGGAAGCCATCATGGAGGGCTGTGAGTGAGGAGCGGTATCGGAGTTGGTTTGCGCGGATGACATGGAAGTGGCGGGCGTTGCAGCAGCGAGCGTCAATGAGGAAGCCAAGGGGATGGTGTTGGACAAGGAGGAGGAAGTTGCGACTGCAGCAGCGGCGGCGGCGGCGGCGGCAGCAGCAGCAGAAGCAGCATTTGCGTGGTTCAGGGTCGAGGATGAGGTGGAGGAAGCCATTGCTCTTGATAGATCAGGGGCATATTGAAAGCGAGTTTCGTTCGACATGCCGTTTTGGGAAAAGTGACTGCGCACGTTTGTGAGAACCGAGGTCATTGCTGGTTGTTTTGCTCGATGCAGCAACAAACTGAGACGAGGGCAGAGAGGAATGCTACGCGATCAAGCGACGACGATCGGAAGGGTGACCGAGTGATTGTATGACGAAAGCGCAGCAATCGGATGGTCCGCTTTTTCAAGGCGAGTGGGCTGCTTGCGGAATGGAGCTGTGGCAAGATGTGACGGTGGTGGTCACGTTTGGGTTTTGACTCAGCAGACTTGCGAGTAGAGTAGATAGCGTGACTGTAGAGAAGTCGGTCGTGTGCGAAGGATGACAGCGACGCGATGTCAAGATGTGACGTGTAGAGCAGAGCAAAGCGAGAGTTGCCTGTCTAGTCTGGGTGAATGTGTAGTTGGTTGGAGTGCAAATGAATGCGTCAACGTCGAGAAGCCTGTCTCCACAAGTGTGTGGGGGCGAGAAAGCAAAGCGAGTGGCAAGACCGGTGTGTACGTCGGATTGGCGGGATGGACGTCGAGAGACTGAAGAGGTAGAGGAGTGGAGAGCCAGAGAGATAGGGAGAGGAGGATGTTATTGTTGTTGGTGAAGACAAAGAAAAAGAGGAAATGGGGATGACCAAAATGCGATGGTGGTGGTGATTAATATGGATGTGGTGGTGGTGCAGCAAGATGGACAGGTTGGGCGTTAGGGCTGAGATGGCGGGCGTGTTGGGCGGGGCTGTCGATCAGGTGGGATTTGGACGGCAATGGCGCCGGATCGACAGTACACACAGCAAGCCGAAGAGGGAAGATCTGCAGGACAAGGAGCAGCAGGGAGAGCAAGATGCTAGCGGCGAGAGGCAGATTGTCAGAGGGGGCAGAGACCAAGAGACGGAGAGACGGAGAGACGGCGAGAGAGAGAGGGGGGGAAAGGGAGGCTTAAGCGGTCGCTCGGAGAGGCGTACTCGAGAGCGCTTCGGAGTCAAGGGAGCGTCCAACAGATCTGTTTCAGGAGTCCGTGAGAGGTACGTGTTCGGGAAACAAGCTGACCGGGATAGTGAAATCGAACTTGGTCAACAGCAAGGTGACGCTCGATTGTGTCACTTGTGGCATGCTCTGTTTGTAGTGCCGAGCTAGATGTCAAGGGGAGGAGAGAGAGAGAGAGAGACAGAAACAGAAACAGAAACAAGAGATAAAGTGGGGACCAAGACCAGCGAGCTAGTGTGAGCGTAGTGACAACCACCGATTATCGAGGCCAAGTGTACTGTAGGAGGGGGAAAAATTCAGAGCGCGAGACAGAGAACAAGCACCGTGCGACTCGAGTGTCGACCACGACCCGCCACAGGAAGCGTAAGGGAGGAAGAAAAAAAAAAAGCGATGTAAAGCGGCTGTGGATGCCGAGCTCGCAGAGGGAGAGAGGGAGAAAACATGCGAGACAAACGCAGCAAGCGCTTTTGAGAACTGTGTCGGCTAGCCAGCTCAGGCCAGGGGAGAGAGAAAGGAGAAGGGATGCGACCGGCCAAGAGAGACAGGCAGGAAGAGGGCAAATCTGAGACAGGGAGCACTTTAGAGAAAGAGGGAGAGAGAGAGCATCACACCACAGCAAAACTTGCAGAGATGCAGGTGCATGCGCAGTTTCAGTTGCAGATGCAGGTGCAGGTGCAGAGATTTCCACCAAAAATTTCGCATCCGAGCCAGTCGCGCCTGTTCTACCAAGGCTATTTTATTTTTCCAAAAAAAAAAAAAGAGTGAGAGAGAGGCTCGCGCTGGAGGTCAAAACCGCAGTGCAGCCGAGTCAAACGCACCGCAAAGCGTCACAACGTGAGTCCGAGCTGGTCAAGGGGGTGGAAACCTTTTCTCTATTTTATTTTTTCTTTTTGGCTCTAAATCTCGACAAAAGAAACTCGCAAATGAAATCGAAATCCAGGCAGAGTAGAACAGCCACACAGGGCAGTCTCGTCAAGGCACACCGAGACGTGCTAACCCAGCCCAAAGCTGCGAGTTTCGTTCGAGCCTTGTTTGCTCCATGCGAGACAGCTGAATCTCTCAAGGGTGGAAAGAAACAATACGCCTTTTGGTACCCATCCATGCTATGCACACCACCCTTTATTTGTTCAACTTTTTTGATACCTCAGACATACAGTATGACTGCAGCCGAGTTGAGCCCAATGCCACACTAGTTTGATTTCGCCGATTTCGCCATCGACGAAACCAAGTCTCACTGATAACAATGGCCCAGCTTTTCGACGTCATTGCCAACCCAACGCCAAACTCCCACCATCCAAATGCAGCTACTGTACAGTACTGTACAGTACTGCTCTGGAAGAAAGCATCCCAGCTTGAACTGTTGCAGCGTGCGGTTGCGCTGGCCGACATTCTTCGGGTGGGTCCCGTCTGTCGGTGAGCCATGCATCTGTGCAGTTGCTTCCAGCCAAAGGGTGGGTCAAGCAGCAGCAGTGCAAATCAGAAAAAAGCAACATACAAGACTCCGCTCGGCGGTCATCATGCGCGTTGTGCAGCAGGCAAGAACCAGAAGAAGAAGAAGGAGAAAAAAAAGGCTTGCCGCAGGCAAAGGCAGTAAAGTACACCATCACCGCTTAAAGTCGGAGAAATCACTGACTAGCAACTATACTGCACTGTACAGTGTACGTTTGGGATCTGCGGTCCATGTTCGGTTGCTTGTCGCCATCGGATCTGCGACCATTCAACGCCCATGACAGGTACGTAAAGTGTTGTCCAATGTCTCATATCTCCGATTGACAGCCTTTGACGTCTGCAGATTGCCCATCCAAGCCGGCATCCGTTTGGTGCCAAGATATCTGCTACGGCATTAGCACAAACTTGGCTCTTAACCATCTGAGACATGTCGTTCTTCCTGACAGCAAAGGGCGTAAGTAATCGCCACCAATCTACCGTACGTACACGCAGGGTCTTTTGCTCAATCAATCCGTCTTGCCATTGTTGCTGTTGCTGCTGCTGCTGCTGCTAAAAGTAGATTCTTAGTGTGTGATTTACATGTCAACTGGCAGATACATTGCGTTCGAGGCTGTGTTTTGTTCCAGAACCCACTTCGGAAATAGCTGTCCCGTAAAGAAAAACAAAAACTCTATCGCAGCTGTCAAGCGGATAAAGTAGCAAACAGGGAGCGACAGTAGAGCAAATCATGTGCGTTGACTGGCGTTCGGTCCGAGACAAACCTCCCGAACAAAGCTCGCTTTGTCTGTACCACACTACAGTCCAACGTCGTCACTATACAGTACTGTACAGTACTGTACATCGGTCTAGAAGCTCTATTTGACAGATGCACACCTAAGACCAATCAACGTCCCATTGTGTTCGGCTTTGTTGATTTTACCCAAGATCTAGGCACGGATCGTTGGAGCAATCTCGATCTCAACGCCTAAGCGTTGCACGATACACTTGTCTTTTCCTACTCTATCTCGTCGAGCAAGCCTGTTTTCTTTGTCTCGAGCTGGGCCCAAGTCGATCCTTGAACGACTGTATTGAGCTTCTAGTTTATTCAGACTCGAATAGTGCCAGACTCAACGATACCAGACTCAACCATGGAAGCATTGCAGATGCACAGCCCTGAGATGACATACAGTACGCCAGACGCCTAGTCGAAGAAAGCATTGGCAAAAGTACAACCTTGTAGCCATTCACGGCCACGAACCGCGACAACACCAACACCAGCGAATGGAAGCATCGCAAATACCAATCCTCTTGAAACCGATCGGATCTCGTCGCTCCGCGCATCAGAGACATTCGACCCACTTTACCGGGAAGCAGGTCTCGACCCCCCTTTTCAAAAGAGAAATCAGCCGGTCTTGGCCAGGTTTTGCCGATCCTACCCCAACAAAAACCGAGCATGCAGCCATTTCAGTACCTGTAAGGTGTCCAAGGGGTGTGTTTCACCCTAAGGATAATGGGAATATCCTATCAGCTGTCATGTAGGCTGGCGGCTACTAGTCTCGAGTTTGTTATCCACCTTGCATTTCCGCCGAAAAAGCCGGCAGCACGGATTCATGGAGACAGCACCTCCTATGGTTGGTGCATCGCGATTCCGCTGGAAGATTCCCAGATTTCCCTTACCTTGATCTTCTGGTTGTCTCGGTTTGGCGTTTTCCCAGCGATCCTCAAAGCCAGTCTAGCGTTCGAGGTGGGAGAGGGGCCAAGAATTTGGTGCGCGGGTCACATTCTTCGCTTCTGCACGTTGGCGTTTTGACAGGTTCAACTTTGTTTCATATTGGCCTTATTTAGGCGCGCCCGAGCCTTGCCGGAAAGAAGACGGTCAAACTGCCCAATTCACGAGCCTTTCGAGGTCTTTTGGCAAGCGAGAATTCGAGACCGCGTTCCTCTCGCTGGTCGACAACTTGGAACTTGGCCCCTCCCTCCTCGGCAGCGGAAAAGCGCAAAAGCGCATAAACCGAACGTCATAGAGGTTGATTTTGACAGCTTCGTGCGTTTCAGCCTCTCTCTCTCTCCCCCCTCTCTCTCTCTCTCTGTCTTTCGGTGCTCCGGCTGTCGAAACACCCTGTCATTGCTGCCCGAATTTTGACTCCCAAAGCAGGAGCAGGGAGACAGCTGTTCCGCGGACCGAGATGGTCCCTAGTTTGGTTCTCATGGTATCACCGCACTATACGCCCGAGATCGAGCAACCGTAGATTCGATTTTCACCCAGCACAGCGAGCGGGGCGTTGAGACACATTTGATTGTGACGATCCATCTCGAATCTCTGTCTCTCTGTCCCTCTCTCTCCTTTTATCACATGACTGAGACCAACAAATCATCTCAAATCTCTCTTTTTCTTCCCATTGGTGAAACAAAACAAATGCCAAGTCACCGCCGGTCAAATCTGTTCACCCTATGGGTTACGGATGGACCTCCAATGCAATAGCACACTCTCTTCACCTTCACCGTCGGTCAAATCCTCTCCGGCTTGCGGGATATTCAACGACAGCGAAAACTCCTTTCTCTCGGAACCGAAAGACGACCCACCACCTTTTCCTCCTAGATCAGATTCACCATCCATTCCCATGCGATTTCAAGGTACAGTAACGGTTCTTTACTCTATCTCGAATAGAGCCGCTCGGAACAGCAACCTCGCATCTCAATTTTACTGCACCAAATCCCCTTTTTTTGCTCCCATGTATCCTTCTCGTTGACAGCTCTGCCTTGGCACGATGCAATCAAAAAGTGAGCTCCGAAGCGACGAACTACAAGCGGCATTCGAAACGGGATTTGTTGGTGATCGGCAAAACTGTCGGGTTTCCGCTGCAATCAAGCACTTTGATTTGATTCAGGCAATTGCGATTTGGGTAGAACGACGTCAAAGATTCGAGTGCGAGTGTGTGCGGGTGTTGCCTTCCGTGAACGTGTACAAAGGTGAACAGTTGATACATTAGGTGTGGCAGCAAACAGCAAAAGCGAATCCCGGAAAAAGTTTCGGAAAAAAACGGGCTCGCAAAATTAATCACCAACAAACACTTGCATCCCCCGATTCTTCCGATCTGCACCCCCGATCTCCACACCCCCTCAACTCACCATCCCCCAACCGCCGCTGCTCATCATCCAGGCTCACATACCCCTCCGTCTCTTTTACTGCAACCCTCGGCAGCACTCTTCCCCGCTCACTCATTCGGCTTGAGTGCGGAGCTCAAATCTACACGTCTCAGACGTGGAGATTTCCCCACCTGTTCGCCGCCGGGGATGTCCAAAAGCGGAAACCAAACTCCGCTTCCTGTGCTGACTATCAGACCGGTTCATCACAGCAACTCGTGACCCAAAAGCATTATGAGCCATGTAAGATTACAGAGTGTAGACAGATTAGTTGCATACTATCAGAATCAAAAGCAATACTATCTGTATCGACGAGTTGGATGGGATCGAAGAGGGTGTTAATTAGGGGGAAAATGTGTAGTAATACAATGCGACTGAGGTAAAAGAGGAAAGAGGACGACCTGACTGTTTGCAACAAATAGCGTCTGGCTGATATGCTCTAACGCATCAGCATACGCAACAACGACGACAGCACCTTGAAGCTCAGTGGTTTAACAATGTAGCCATCTGCACCAGTCTGGAACGCCTGTCGCTTGTCTTCATCCGTCGAGCGTCCAGTGAGGGCAAAGATTTTGGAACGATGCTTGGGCGGTGGTTTGTTGGACGGTGCACCGCGGCTGTTGGCGCTTGTGCTGTTGCTGTTGGCGCTGTTGATGCTCCCGCCACTGCTGCTGCTGCTGCCGCCGCCGCTAGCACTCTTGCTGCCGTGATACCGTTCGAGCTCAATCTTGCGGATCGCAGCGATCGCCGAAATACCGTCGAGAACGGGCATCGACAGATCCATCAGAATCACGTCAAAGTGGTTTGGTGGGTAGCGCGTAAATTGCGCAATCCCCTCTTCGCCGTTGGTCGCCTCTACAAAGTCGACGTCCAGCTTGGCCAGGAACGCAGCGATCACTTTGCGGTTGATCGCATTGTCTTCCACTGACAAGATCTGCATGCGCTTTCGAGATGCGCCGCTGCCACCCAAACCTGCGCTCGGCAGACTGCTCGCACCGCGCGTCGATGCTAGAGCGCTCTTGAGCACGGCTCCATCACCACCTTCCAGCGACACAGTTGAGCCGGGGGTGTTGGGCGTATACGGCGGATTGGGCATCGGCATGCGCTCAAAGTATGAGTCGGCCTCGCCGTCCCGACTTCCGTGGGACGGGGAGTTGCCGGTCAAGGGCGACATGAACACGTGTTTGTGTAGACGGGGCTCGTGATAAGTGATGCTTCGCGCGGGCAGCAGCGGTCGGCTTGGCTTCCGAGTGGTGGTCGAAGATGCATCTTCATGACCCGCGTCCATGCGCGCCTCGGTCGAGTGGCGTCGGATCAGCGAGCTGGACGGGCTGCCTGGTGGATCGGGTGACATGTGGTTCGAGCGGATTCGTTCAAGGCCAGGATCCAGCGTGGGTCGGCGCATTTCTCTCATCTCGCCTTCAGCCAACTTGGGCCGGGCAGTGACCGCAGCAGCGACCCGGCCCGGTTTCGACGATGCATTGTCCGCCAAGCCGGTCATCGCGCTCGGCGTGTCCTCTTCGGCGCGGGGTGTGATCGAAGCGTTTGTGTCAAAGGAGCCAAGCTGATGACCAGGATGGTCGTGAATGTCGGGTCGACTCTGACGAGGCGCAAAGTAGCTGTCGCCTTGCTCCATCTGCCTGTATGCGGCACCTCCTTCGCTCGGCGATGGCAACGGTGTGCTGGGTTTGGTCTCTTCAGACGACACAGGGTCGCCGGAACGTCGTCGCTCGAGACACTGCAGGCAGAAATCGACGACACCCTCCAGCTTGGCCGGACCAGCAGGCTTGAACAGGATGCGTGCCACACCGCCAGCGGCATGGTAAGCCTCGCAGGCCATGGCGATCTCGGACTCACCGCGACTGGCAGTGAGGAAGATGACGGGTGGAAGCTCGCCCTTACGTTGGTTCTTGACCTTTTCGAGCAGCGCCATATCATCATTGATGACGAGCACGTCGCTCTTGTTGATATGCTCATCGATGAGGATCTGCTCCGAGAGCTTGAACTCCCACCAGTTGAGAAAGTAGCCCTCGAGAGCGTGCTGCAAGTCCTGGTCCCCGCGCGAATCGTCGAAGCCGAGCAGCGCCACGGTGTAGGCCTGATGGACATTGACGGCTGGCTTGTAGGTGGGGCCTTCGACATCATCGTCATCACAAAGCTCGAGCTCGCAGGTGACACGGATCTCGGTTCCTTCGCCTTCTGTACTCCATACGTCGATCTTACCGTTCATCGAAGGTGATTGCACAATGCTGTTGACAATCGATAATCCGAGACCCGTTCCCGTGCCGTGTGGATTCTCCTGCGTGAACGGATGGAACAGCTGCTCCTCCAAAAAGGCGCGCGAGATGCCGCGACCCGTATCCGTGACGGACAGCTCGATCATGATGTGCGTCTTAGAGCTCTGCACCTCGCGCAGAGAGACGTGCACGAAGCCGGCCGAGGTGAACTTGAGCGAGTTGCCGATCAGGTTCATGAGCACACGTCGAATACCTCCAGTGTCGCAGTTGACCAGCCAGCCATCCTCTCGCAGAGCAATGTCGATCACCGTCTCCACCTTGTTCTCGCGAGCCGCTTTTGCGCGTGCCTGTACCATGCTCCCGCCAGAGCCACTCGCTGTTGGCGGGGCGTAGACGCTGCCGATGCCGGAAGAGGCGCTCTCGACCCGTCTCGCCATTTGACCGATCCAACTGCTCTCGCACACCTCCTGAACGAGCTTGACCATGTCGCACTTGGTCTTGGTCTGGATGGAGCGTTGACCCTGACGCGTGTTGCCGCTAAGCTTGGTGAAGTCGAGCACGTGGTTGACCAACTCGAGCAGACTCTTGCCGCACGCCTCGACGGTTTCGAGGTACGATCCTTGCGTAGCGTTCATCTTGGTTTCGGCAAGAAGTTCGGCAGCGGCCAGGATGCCATGGAGCGGCGTGCGCAGCTCGTGCGAGATGTTCGAGATGAAATTGCTCTTGGCCTTGTCTGCAAGCATTATGTCCTTCTTGAGGATAGCGCTGAGCACAATCATGCCGAGTGCACGCAGATACTGCAGACCGCTCACCTGGAGCTCCTCGAGCGGAATGGAGCGTTCCGAGCTGGTGATGTAGGCGCACAGCAGTGCAAAAGGCTGCTTGTTGAGGCCAAAGATGGGTACTAAAAGCAAGCCAGTCACGCCGTGCGGCAGCAGCGATCGGAACGGAGGAGGTGCGTACGAGTAGAACTTGCCCGTGCGATGCAGGCGAAGGAATTCAGCCATTTGGACATGGTGGCTGACGGGCACGAATTCATTGCGCTCGGGTGGTGTGCCAACCGCCTCGCTGGCGCCGAGCACGCTCATGGGAGGGACGCGCTTGGCTCTTGCATGTTGATCAGCCATGGTCGATTGCGAGGGGCTTCGGAACGCCTCGACGCCGGAGGTGCCGTCAAAGTTGCGCTCTCGAGCGACCTTTCTGCAGTGAGGCGGCGCTGAGGCTCCTGCCGCCGTGTCGGTCTCAGAGCCCGAAGCGGAAGCCGGATCGCTGCCGGGCCCTGAGGCTGCTGCGCCCGAGTCTTGTACAGAGAGCGGGTTGGCAAAGTAGATCTTGCTGCTGGTGCCGGTCCCCAATTCGCTTGACACAAAGTCGTTCTCGTATGAATCAATCAGCTCGAAATGCGAGAGGTCGAAGATGACGGCGCCAGACGCCTGCAGCGCCTCGCGCATGCTCTGTGCGGCAAGTTGGAAGACCTTGTGCGTGCCGACGGTGCCGTGCGCTGAAGCCACAGCTCCAGCATCGCCCTCCTCGGAATCCATCTCCAAGCATTCCTTGGCGAAGACCTCGACGGACCGCTGCATGCGATCGCGCATTCCGAATTGGATCTTGTCGCGGAGCAGTTCCATCTCGCGCATCACGACGCGTGCAAACTCCTTGAGCGTGTGTCTTTGACGTGGGCCAAACTCGGTGCGTGGCTTGTCGTCGATCAAGCAGAGACTGCCGATGTTGAAACCGTCCGAGGTGCGCAGCGGGCTGCCGGCGTAGAAGCGAATGTCGGGCGAGCCCTGCACAAGCGGGTTGCCAGAGAAGCGCCAGTCCTTGGCAGCATCAAAGATGACGATGGGCTCATCGCTGTCCTGCAAGATAGCGTGCGAACAGAAGGAGCAGTTGCGCGAGCCGGCAAGGGCTTGGAGCGACGCAATGGTGATCTCACCTCCGCCACCCATCTGTGCCTGGAAGATCTGCTGATCCTCTCCGACAAGCGTGATGAGCACGAGCTTGGAGTTGAAAACTAGCTTGACCAGATGGGCAATCCTCTCAAAGTTGGGGTCGCCTGCGAGCTTGGGTGGACCGTATCGCGAGAGTGCATGAAGACGCGTTTCTTCGTGGGGCGGAAGGATGGAGGGCAGGTAGCCAAAGTCGCGGTAGAACGCCTCAACGCGTTTGCCTGCTGCCAGATACGAATGGATGCGCTGCGAAGAGGTGCTGGTCATGGCAGGCCTGGTCCTCGTTGTCGAGGAGGCGTTGGCTGCGAGCGAGACATCCTGTGCGCTGACGTCGTGCGGGATTGGACCAGTATCGCTGGCACCTTCGAGATTAGCGTGCGAGTTTGTGACCGTGCCGCGCAGGTCGATGCGGGTCTCGCCGCTCTGCTTGCCTCCGACAAAGTGCGCGACGTGGACGGCAGGTCCGTTGTTGGTGGATGCAGACGCAGAAGCCGAAGCGGGCGAGCCGGAGCCTACACCCATGGCGAGGTGCGAAAGTGGCTGGACGCCTTCGCGAGGTCCACCAGGACCCGAGACGGACGGTCGCGGCGAGCTGCCAGGGAAGCTGGCGCTGTGCGATACCAGAGCCCCTCTGAAGTTGACGGTGCCCTCTGGACGGCTGCGGTCGGAGTCGGCGGCGGACCTCTCCATGCTCGTTCTGCGTGCAGCTCGACGAAGACCGGCGACAGTGACGTTGTCGACCGTGATCTCGTTGCTGTTCGGAGACTTGGGGTCAACAGCGCCGGAATTGGACGCGTGGCGCGACATGGCTTCGGCGAAGCTGGACAAGCCTTCAGGAGCAGATTGCCAAACGATGGGCTGCTGAGGAATGCCGTGGGTTGGTTGAATGGGTGTGGGTCCAGGCCTGTGCAGCGATTCAGTCTCGATCGTGCTGCTCGTGTGGGCTGCTGGGGTGGTGGTGCTTTCGGGATGATCGGTAGCGTCGTCGTCTGCTCGCTTTGATCGACTCCTTGCGACAGGCGTTGCGGCGGCATCGGAATGTGGCTGTGACATGGGCGACACAGCCTCTTTTGCTAACGCATCTTGATCCATCTTTGGAGTCGAGCGCTGCAGAGGGTCGGGAATCGCACTGGTGGGCGTCCTCACCACGGGCTTGCCAGGTTCGTCGATCAAGATGGCCTTGGCTGGTGGTGTTGTGTCCCGAATCTCGTGGAGCACGGTGTCGGAGCGTTGGCGGCGAGTACTTAGAGACGGCTTTGATTCCAACTGCGCAGCAGGTGCCAAGCCAGCGCGCTCTGCTTGCGACGGTAGGTGGCCGTGCGCTACGCTGGTGGGCAGTCCTTCAGGGACGGTCTTTGCCCTCTGTGGAAGGGAAGCATCCAGGGAATCATCGTTGATGCCATCGACAGCGGTACCCTGAGCTTTGTTCCCCGCTGGCGCAAGTCTGGCAGCGCCGGCGGGCTTGCAGGTCACGGCCGACATGCTGACGGAAGGCTCCCTGAGTGCTGTGAGGATGTTGGCGTCGATGACGTTGCCGGCCGTGTTGCTGGATCGAGTACCCTGAGCTTCTGGAGAATGCGAATAAGGAAGCGCGAGGGCATCATTTTTGGGTGAAGAGGCGTGGTTCAGGGTGCGTGAACGTGTTGGCGATTCGTCACTGAGGATGGCGCTGTGGATGGGCGCATTGGCACGTGTGTTGAGAAGAAGCGAGGCTGGGTTGTTGGAATTGGCACCCTCGACGTTGGCGTCGGCGCTACCTCTTGTGCTCATGGGAAGGCTGTGTGGCTCAAGAGCAGAAGCGACGGGAGCAGGTAAAGCATTCTCAGCTGGAACGGCTCCGTCCGGCATGGTGTATTCGAGCGACGGTCTGCGGTGAACACCCATAGCGGTGGTTGCGGTGGCAGATGGTTCTGCGTAAGCGGAGGAATCCTCGACAGTGTTGATGCGCGTCGTTGCGCCCGGGTAGACGGTCGACTGACCGGGTGGTTGTGGGATGAGGCCCGGATTCCAGCGTCCTCGCGCATATGCATAGACAAAGTTGGCCCAGTCGTAGGCTCCAGGCTCGACATGATCCGGCACAAACGCTT
This sequence comes from Ustilago curta, assembly GCA_928722295.1. Classification (NCBI taxonomy): domain Eukaryota; kingdom Fungi; phylum Basidiomycota; class Ustilaginomycetes; order Ustilaginales; family Ustilaginaceae; genus Ustilago; species Ustilago curta. Next base: position 175,914 of record CAKMXH010000017.1, on the reverse strand, counting down.
GGTCATCGTCAACAGCTGCCGACGTGCGCGGCTGGCTGGTGTGAAAGGCGGAGGCAGGTGCCGTATCCGCTCTCGTGTTGGTGGCGCTTTTGAGTGCGGTAGAGGATGACGAGGCCTCTTGGAACGGATGAGAGAAGGCGGGACCTCTGGTGGTCTGATCTGTTTCCGAAGCGTCTTGTATGCCTGAAGATTCGGCTTGCGCAGATTCGGGCGGGGGCTTGGGTGTTACTGAAGGGAGGTAGCTGAGAGTGCCGGGAGCAGCAACGCCGGGCTGAGAACGCAGTTTGTGCCATGCGGGATGATCTGCGACACAAAGCTCCTGAGGATTGTCTGGATAGCTGTCCTCCGTGTCGCTTTGGTTGCCATTGTGCATGGGCGAATCTGGGCGTGGAGGGCTGGATGCCGATTGGATGCTAGCGAATTGTGCGTGAGAGTTGGATACGGATGGCGGTGCATCGTCTGCACCAAGCTCGGATGAACTGGAGGAGGCGTAGAATTCGCCGCGGCGACCCTTTGTAAAGCTGCGCGATGCGGAAGTTGAGGAGGTTGCACCCATGCCCTTCCAAGCACCACGTCGCACGGCGCTGGAGGAGGATACGGACGAGCGAGGCGACGAGAGGCCACTTCTAATGTGGACTTTGGCGGCGACGAGCGCATCATTGGAGCCGACGCTGCTGGCGTCGTCGAAATCAGAAGCGGGTACGCGAATCTTTGCAGGCTTGAGCTGGGAAGAGGTCGAGGCCGAGGTGGAAGAGCTGGGCGTTGTGATGGAGGCGTTGCCGGCGGTGACCGACTCTGCAGATGAAGTATGTGCTGAGGGTGAAGGTGACGAGGAGGATGCGGATGAGACGTGCGGTGGACCATCGGGATGTTGTGGGGAACGGATCGGCGCAGCAGATGACGAGCCCGAGGGTTCGGATGGTGGAGCAGGGGCAGAAGGCTCCATGGTGGTGACAGGCACCGAGACCGTACAGCGCTGCACAGCCCGCAAAAAAACCTCACGAAGGCGACTAGGATGCGGAAGTGATGGGATGTGAACAAGTGCCGCAACAGGCGGTGGCGGTGGTGGCGTTGAGGGCGGCGTTTGTCTGCTCAATGACTGGAAATAGGTCGTGGGAAAAGCAGAGCAGGACAGGCGTATGCCACAATCGGGATCTTAGGCCGAGGGAGACATGGAGGCGCAAGTGATGGGAGCAGCTTTATTGCAGCTTGTCGCTTGTCGTAAGCACCGGCAGCAGAAGAGACGGGTATGAGACAGCAATTGCGAGCAAGACGAGAAAGGACTGATCGATGTCGAAGTCACGAAGCGATGGCAAAGACGACTTTGTGGGGGCTAGTCGGTCGATGTGAAGAGAGCGAGATGGAAAATGTTGGAAGCGCTCTTGTGATGCCAAATGGGTCTTGATGGATGGGCACACACACCCTTTGGACGATCCGGTATGGCGAGTTGACCTCGATGTGGTGGCGAGCAAAGATGGTGACAAGGAGGTCGAGCAAAGGTTGTGTTCAAAGTGGGATTCTATGATGGTGATCAAGGGGCAAAGAGGAAGGACTGCGACAAAGAGATGCAGAGAGGAAGAGAGGGAGAGAGGGAGAGAGGGAGAGAGAGAATCGCTGTAGGCTCAGAAGCTGCACTTTTTTTTGCTGCCTCGTTACGTTGGGTTGCGGCTGCGCAGAGCGATTCGTCTCAGTCTTTGGAAAGACAGCAGCTGCGCTTGGGGTGGAGGCGAGGCGAGACCGAGAGGCAAAGAGAGGCAACAGTCAAGCCAAAACGCAAGACCGACAGCGCGCAGTGTGTGTCTGTTCTATAGTTACTGCAGTCACACACGCACACACGGACAATTCAAAGCACAAAAATGGAAATCGCGCGGTGCAGCAAAGCGCTCTCTTACCTTGCCAATTTGGATTTCCAAAAATTGGTTCAATTGCATAAGGTTATTGCGTCAACTCGAGTGTCAAATCACACACACGCGGGTCAGCGCTCTGTCCTGTATCGTATTTTTGCGTCGTGTCAAGCTCAAAGCAAGATCGAGAGAACGCCATGCGGACTACCAAAACTCGGCATCTGAATCTGACGCTCACCTCGATCTCTTCACCACCACATCACTTGGACTCGGCACAACCCCAGACCAAGCTGATCAACATCCGACGACCGATTCTTCTTTCTACGTCTTGAACCATGCTTATTTCCTCGCAATCCATAGTCGTTCTGGACATTGATCGATGAAGTTGAAAGCGAAAAGAATTCTCCACGCGATATTGTTTTGGCTCTTCTCAAGACCAACTCGAGAATAAATGTTTCTATTTTTGGTCCTGGTCCCTTTTCTGGTTGACCTTTTGCTCACTATTGATGCAATGCGCTACTGCAGCTGATCAACACCGTACAATGTACGCCTTTAAGTTAGCTACAGCAAGTTAGACAGCGAACAGGAATGATGGTGATCGAGACCAAGTCAGCGTACGCATCTGGTCGTCTCGACCCTCGAGCCGGATCCGAAGCTCACTCCTGGCTTGAACAAGATCGCTCCGCCCACAGTCATACGAGCGAGCCGCCGAACCGTCTCAAACACCCTTCTAGTGGCGATCACCTCCTTGTATCCACCCCAGCCTTACCGTTGGTCATCGTTCGTGCGGAGGAAAGCGGCGGCTGCCACGGGTCAATTGGCAATCGCGTCACACCAAATTCGGGCCGCGGCAAGCGCCTCTTGTAGAGATCTGCCTGGGTTGAGGCCTCGAATCATCATGCCCAAGGCGAGTCTGGGGTCGGAGTGTCAACCATCAGAACGCCCGAGAGGCTTGCATATCAGATCGTGATCCGAGTCTAGACTTTGATCGTTCGAATGCCTGCCGTGCACAACAAACCGGGATCGTTCACGGGTTGACAACTTGGATCTGATCATCGTCTCTAGGCAAGCGCTATGGCGTGTGCTCGCTGGCCGTTTTTGCCCTGCCAAAACACCGCCACGGGACACCGCTCAGCCAACGACGGCGATGCAAGCAGCAAGACTGGTACTGACCGCCACCATCCATTTTTGGTGCGGCGCACCAATGTTAAACCCTATGGCTGTAGCATCGCTCTGTGTATTTCTTTCGTCTAATGTCGACGCACTTTGGAGTGCCCGCAACACTGCGACTGGGACCTGAAAATGACATCATCCCACGTAGAGACTTGCATTTCCTCTATTCATGCTGGCGACCGAAGCAGACAAGAGCATCACGCCTCTCGCTGCTTCTTTTTCTTCTCTCGGTGGCTGCCACTAAGCCTTCTTCTGGTCGTCGTCGTTGTCGTCGAACAAGCCAGCAGAGATCAAGGAAGCTTCTGTGGCTCGGCAACGAGTTCTCGAACGTCTACTCAGAAGGTTCTCTCTAACCTGGTGACGCTTGGCTTGTCCACTTTGTGGCCTGCTGAATTGTAAGCTCCTTCCTCGGTGATTCGGGAATCCCTGGCGTCGTTGCTGGACCTGAGCTCTTTGCAACCTTTTGGCTCGGCTACAACTGCGAATCAGAAGCGATTCAAATTAGAGTTGCATTATGGCCGTACCGTCGTCATGCTACAGACCCGACTACGGCGGATGATTTAGGCTGCTCGCCATCGTGTACGCGATCACATGTCTAGGTCTGTGTCGAAGCTCGAAGAGCTGCCTGCCACATTCAGATTCGCAATGACTTGACTGCTATCGGTAGGTGTGGCGCTTCGAGGTGTAAGACATGTGAGCCGACCACCTGCTCAAACTTGCGCAAATCGGCAATGCATTTGAGCGTGTGAGTTCAGAGACGCATCGCAGAGCAACTGCACCAGAAGCCAGCTTCCGAGCCATCCGAAGCTGCATGGAGATCCAACGTTGCAGAGTGTCTCGCCGCGTCGCTCCCTCATGCCTTGCGAAACCAGGATACAGGCTTGGCTAGTTAGATCTTAAGCCCCCAAACCGAGGCAGAAATTGTCTTCCCAGCCAACGGAGCTCGAGGCCGCCGAAGCAGAATTGGCACAACCATGAAGCTCACACCTCGTGATGATGTCAGACCCCAAGCCTCTGTGGCTTCTGGCGTTTTGCCTCTGATGCAGCGTTTTGCAGTCAAAAGTCTCGTCGCTACATCTTTGGATCGGGACCATCCTAACTTGTCGTCGGACGATCCAACATGCGCAGAAAACCTAACACCATACTATTCTTTGTCCTTACTGACCGGCAGTTGTCCGTCTGGTGCTCGTGCGTCGCTGGACAAGCTTTTGTGGTGGCGTCAGTGTCAACAAGACAAAGAAATGGTGTCCGTTGCTGAGCCGAGATTGGGCGGCTCCCTGCATGACAGGGAGGGGCGCAGCCAGCTCCTAACTTATTTCCTCGGTCAACACGGGCGGAGAAAGCAGCCAAAGGAAAAAAAAAAACAAAACAAAACGTGGGGTTGGAAACGCGCGCCAAGCCTCTCGCTTGACTCTTGCCCTCTGCATGCTCTGTATCGCCATTCTAGGCCTGGGCGGCGCTTCGATCGTTATGGTACAGTATGTATTGTACAGTGAAGGGAAGGCAGTGAAATAACTTAGCAGAAGAGCAGCAATCACTTGGTCGGATCGCGCGGCGGGGATAGCCCCTGACAGCAAACCAGAGCCTCATGACGAGCCTCATCATCATTGCGCGTGGTGGTTGTTTGGGCCACGTTGCTTGCAAGATCGACTTGTGACTGCGCGCCCTTTCCTTTTCGCTCATACTGTGCGAAAGAACCTCTGCCTTTTCCAGAATGATGACAGATCGACACCGAGTGCAGCCAACAACAGGGTCAAGGGCAAAGAACAGCATTGCGCTCGGCGTGTCCGATCAGGCAGAAACCCTGTCTGGCACAGGCCCTTGGCCCGGTCTTTTCGGTAGCGCCGACTTGGATAGTTGAATGGTAGTTGTGATTGTGAAGGAGAGTGCGACAGAGAGAGGAGAGAGAGAGAGAGAGAGAGAGAAAGAGAGAAAGAGAGGCTTGGCGAAAAGCAGCTTGATTCGCTGTAAGCTAACAAATACTGCCACTCGAGCCTGCTTTTCCGTCTCGACGCACGAAACAGGCGTGGCGAGGCGTCTTTTGACTTGGCAACTCGGACCAATCCATCACGGCCTTTTCCCCTCGCCAACACAAGCCGCCAAGCGTTGCCTGCCTTGCCTGCGTTGCCTGCCTTGCCACACGCAGGCTGGCTTCACTCACCCCCTGCATTTCGACCCGTCAGCAGATACACCTACACCACCAGCACCGACTCAGCATTGTCTTGGTCCCCGTTCTTGTTGCATTCCATCGCAGTGCATCGCGCGTGCTTGCAGCAGCGCTGTGCGCTTTGGTCCGCGTGAGCATCGCAGCCCCTCTCTCGTCTTGTCCAAACGCCACCACTGCCTCCTGACTCCGCCTTCTTCTCCCTCTGTCACCGCAACCAAGGCCCCTCATAGCGTCGTCCTCATCGTCAGCCTATTTAGACCTCCTTGGCTCGCAAGCCCGCACTCGTCGTCGTCACCACCATCATCGCACCTTCACCACCTGGTGCGTGCCCAACACCCAGTCATCCTCTGCGCAGGCCGTAGAAACAAAGTCTCAAAGTTTCTGCTTCGATCGCATACATACTACCATATCAACTCGGCTGCATACACCAGAGTGCCGCCACTTTTGCAAACATGACGAGGTTCTTGGTGCCACGCGCTGCCGACAGCGTCGTTGCCGGCGCTGACCCCACCAAGTTCGAGACGTCCAACCCGCTCCGACTCTTCATCATCCAAGCTGCCATCATCATCATTGTCACCCGTGTTCTCGGCTTCGTGCTCCAAAAGGTGCGTCAACCTCGTGTCATTGCCGAGGTCATTGGCGGTATCCTCCTCGGCCCCACCGCCATGGGTCGCATCCCCGGCTTCACCCAGCACATCTTTCCATCTCCATCCTTGCCGTACCTCAATCTGGTCTCCACGCTCGGTCTCGTGCTCTTCCTCTTCCTAGTCGGTCTCGAAGTCGACGTGCGTGTCATCCGTCGCTGCGCCAAAGAGTCTACTGCCATCAGTCTTGCAGGCATGGTGCTGCCCTTTGGCATGGGTGCCGCTGTTTCAGTCGGCATCTACAACTCTTTCATCGACAGCAACAACGTCTCTTTTGGCCATTTCGTCCTCTTCACCGGTGTTGCCATGGCCATCACTGCCTTTCCCGTACTCGCCCGCATCCTCACCGAGACCAAACTGCTCTATACCAAAGTCGGTGTCATCGTCCTCGCCGCTGGTGTGGGCAACGATGTTGTCGGCTGGATCCTGCTCGCCTTGACGGTCGCGCTCGTCAATGCCGACACTGGTCTCACCGCGCTCTACATCCTCCTCTGCGCTGTCGCCTGGGTCCTCGTCCTCTTCTTCCTTATCAAACCTGCCTTTATCTGGCTCGCACGCCGCACCGGAAGCTTCGAAAACGGTCCCAACCAGGTCATGATCATGATCACGCTCCTGCTCGTTCTCGTCAGTGCATGGATCACCGACATCATCGGTGTCCATCCAATCTTTGGATCTTTCCTCGTCGGTCTCATGATTCCACACGAAGGCGGCTATGCCATTGCCTTGACCGAAAAGATGGAGGATCTCGTCCTCGTCATCTTTTTGCCCATCTACTTTGCGCTCTCCGGTCTCAAGACCAACCTTGGCGATCTCAACTCGGGCAAGGCATGGGCCTACACGGTCGCCATCATCGTCATTGCCTTCTTCTCCAAATTCATCGGCTGTGCTGGTGCAGCAAAGGCGTTTGGCTTCAACCTGCGCGAGTCGGCCGCAGTGGGCACCCTCATGTCGTGCAAGGGTCTGGTCGAGCTTATTGTGCTCAACATTGGTCTCTCTGCAGGCATCTTGGATACGCGTGTCTTTTCCATGTTCGTGCTCATGGCCGTGGTGTCGACGGTGATCACCACTCCTTTGACCCTCTGGATCTACCCCGAAAGCCACCGCACGCGCCTCGACGATACTACCATCCACTCGCATCACGGTGGCAAAGCCAGCTCGGACCAAGAGGAGGATGACCACGACACCAGCTCTCGTCTTTCTCCAAAGCGCCTCCTCGTGGTGCTCAGCAGCTTTGAGCACCTTCCTGGTCTCATGACCTTGGTCCAGCTCATGCAGCCCACATTGGCCGCTGCCAACTCTGACTCGGCCGATGCGGCTGAAGGAGATGATTCTGCCTCGCAAGCACTGCGTCGCAGATCCAAGCAGGCCTCGTCCGGTTCTGACGGCGAAGCAGCTGAAAAGTTGACCGAGACCGGCGATGAGGACGAGCCCTCCAACCACGGCGCCGAATACCAGACACCCGTGCTGGCTTCAGAAGCTCCCTATGCTTCAGTGCTTGCTGCACGCTCTCGTGCTCAGATCAGCATCGATGCGCTGCGACTCGTCGAGCTGACCGACCGTACTTCGGCCGTCATGAAGGTGTCGGAATCCGAGGACACGATGCGCGCCGACCCCATCATCAACGTCTTTCAGACCTTTGCACATCTCAATGGCTTGCCTGTTCAGTCGACCATGTCGGTGATCCCTCAAGAAGAGTTTTCCACTGCTGTCACACGTCGCTGCAAAGCCGCCGGGTCGAATTTTATTATCCTGCCAATGACTCTGGCGCAGGCCTCGACAAACAGCAACAATGGCGGTGGAGCTGGAGCTGGTGCTGGAGCTGGAGGACAAGATACCAATGCTGCCGGACTTTCGTCTCCTCTAGCTTCGACGCTTGCCAATCCTTTCGAAAACCTGTTTGGCGGCGGATGGGCGTCCAACGCCTCCGAAGGTCTGAAAGGAAGATACTCGGCTCACCACTTCAACGTCGTCCGCAAGATCATCCAGACAGCCGAGACGGACGTCGGATTGCTGATTGAGCACAAAGCCTCGCAAACGGACAAGCGCACACAGCCCAACATTCTCTCGCGCGTCGGCTTCCAGCCCATCCTGCTAGCCTTCATGGGCGGACCCGACGACCGAGCTGCACTGGACCTCGTAGCTAGACTGTGCGCCAACAATCGCAACCTATCGGTCAGAGTGGTGCGTATGAACCGCATCTCGTCGGAAGAAGCTGGTGAAGATCAGCTGCCCACTGTCCCGCCCACCGTGCACCACGAGCTGAGCCTCAACCATGCACACCAATCGCTTCGCGGCGCAAGCAACATGGACACCATCTACCCGACCCAACAGGGCGCACGCGCGCCTCTACAGTCGGCGCTGGAAGCGACGCTCGAAGACGATCTTGCCCTGCAGCGTGTGCAAGACCAGATTGCGTTGGACCGATTCAATGGTCGGCTCACCATTCAGACGGTATCGACGGCTCGACCTTTGCGCGAGCTGATCGAGCTGACGGAGACGCATTCGCCGACGATGGTGGTTGTTGGACGTGGGAGGAGAAACCCTACCCAGACTCATAGGGACGAGCTCAAGGCGTTGATTCAGAAGCATCAGAGTGGCGATGCGGTGGAGAGGCAGCTGAACAGCGAGATGACCAAAGTGATTGGTGAGGCGGCGACGGCGTTGACGTTTGCAAGTGCGAGTAGTACGTTGGTCATTGCTGCTGGGTTCAGTGTTGCTAGGCAGGTGTAGGGCTTGTCACACCATACTACGGAAAAAGTTTTTCTTTTGCAATTTATACCCAGTTCATGTTTACCCCAACTTGGCATGCTTTGGAGTGGGCTTGGTGACGCCGACTTTGGCATACGGATCGTCGCTGGTGCCAAAGATGGATTTCTTGAGCGTTTTGTTGCGTGTAGCTTTGGAGGCAAAGTTTTGCCAATCGGTGGCTTTCTGTGCTTGCAGTTGGGATTTGTGTTCTCGACGAAGGAGTTTTTTGTCGTTGCGATGCTTGCGGATGGCTCGTTCATCCATTGGTGGTGGTGGTGGAGGAGGAGGAGGAGGAGGGTAGGAGGAGGATGGGGTTGGTGCTGGAAGAGGTGGAGGTGGTGATGGGAGGGTTGCGGGTGGGGGAGGAGGCGGGTATGGACTTGAGGAGGGAGGTGGTGGTGGTGGGGTGGAAGCTGTTGCTGTCGACGTTTGTGATGCTGATGGTGGTGGGGCGGTTATTGCTTTGATTTGAGAAGGCGGCAGCACCTCGGAATTGCCATACCCGTGATACCTAACCCTCAACCTCGTCGACGCTTCAACAGCCTCGACACGAGCAGGGTAGAACTTGCCATCTGCACTGTACTTGGCTAGCACCTCTTGTCCAACTTTGAACTCGGCATCGCGTGGCTTTGTGCTCGCTTTTGACGACGATGCTGCAGGTGATGAGGTCGAAGAGGATTGGGCAGCAAGCGAATGTGTTAAGCGGATGAGATTCTCGAGTTCGCTCCTGAGATCGAGCAGATCTTGATTGTTGGGGTCCTTGGAGAGTGCAGAAGAGACTTGATCCAGCTGCAGGTTGTAGAGCTCGAGTTCTGAGTCGGCCATGTTGACCGTGTGAGATGACGACGACGGGTGAGAAAGGGAAGGTTCGATCACTATGGTGGCAAGGCAAGGTTCAAGGGCTCCTCAAGAGACTCAGCTCGGTGGATCCTCGACTGGAGCTTGTGAACAAATCTAACAACCCGGAGCGGAGGAACAGGGACCCGCCCGGTTACCACGAGGTTGCCGATGCAGCCGGTGGACACCTGGTTCTTTCTTTCTTTCTTTCAACCATCTCTCAGCCCGCCCGCTCACACTCGCTAAGTTGTTGAAAAGCTGTCTCCTACTTTCACTTGTCTTTCCAACTTTACCACCATCAACCGTTTCGTCCTCCGTCCGCACAACCACATCTTTGACGCACAAACAATCGGCTACTATCACCCACAAGGACTCGTTCGCAATCATGGCAGCCACGACGCAACACTTTGCACTCCCGGACAACAGCGGCTGCAAGCTCGCATACCGTACGCTTTCTCCCTCTTCCGCCTCCTCCGCCTCTTCCATCCCACTGTTGCTCGTCAACGGCCTCTCTGCAGTCATGGACGACTGGTCACCGCTCTTCGAAGCGCTCGCACGGACGCGCACCGTTGTCATCTCTGACCACCGTGGCATCGGCGAATCCACCGTCTCGGACGAATGGGACCAAACCCTAACGGCCGAAAGCATGGGACTCGACGTTATCGCTCTCGCTCGTCATCTCGGTTACTCTACCATCGACCTGCTCGGTTTCTCCATGGGAGGATTCATTACTCAAGCTTTGCTGTCTGCTGATTTTGCCACGGTCGATCACGATGGGTTGGTGGTGGTGGAAGGAGTGAGGATTAGGAAAGCCGTGTTGACAGCGACAACGACCAAACTGCCCCGGGGCGATGTCGATTTCAACGCTCTGAATCAGCAAGCTGCCAAGATCAAGGACAAGGTGGAGAGGAACAACTTTATCACGTACAACATGATGGCTCTACAATACCATCCGGAAGTGATCGGAGCTGGCAAACCGCTCGATGCAAAGTTTCAACAGCGTCTTAAAGTTGTAAGATCAACATCAAGACCTGCGCCCATCATCGCACTCCAGTTTCTGGCCATGCAATCCACCGATCTGCGCAAACAGCTGCATCGCATCCCCTCCACCGTACCGATCATGGTGATTCACGGTCACAAAGACCGAATGGTCCGGTACGACGAAAGCGATCACATTCTCAAAGGTATCCAACATGCTCAACGTCTCCAAGGCACACCGAGCACCGACTTTGGCCACTTTTGGTACGACTACTTTGACAACATCGACCTGTGGGCAGGTAGCATTGTCAACTTTCTAGACTACGGCAAGGTAGCCGTCCAAGCCAAGGAGTCCAAGCTGTAGCATAAAAACGTAATACAAATCGTAGCGACTCATGTCAACTACCGACGCGTTGTTTCAAAGCATGAGGAATTTCAGTCGGAATGGTAGCAGTGCGTGTCTGGACTGAAAGGCGTGATGCTGCGGTGAATGTGAACGACGGGCGGTCAACGTTGTGTATATCTTTTGGCGCGCAAGCGCGAGCGAGTACAGCGGGCCCGGGATACGATAGAGTTGGTAGGCAAGGAAGATATCTATGCTCGAGAGGGTAAGCAGAGCTGGTCGAGAGAAAGCGGACTACTCTCGTCACTGTTGCATCGACCAAGGGATTCTCGATTTTGCAGTACCTTGCGCCCCAGAGTACTTGACTATGGCGACGCATACCTGCTGGGTGTAATGTATCCACGTTCATCTCATACCTGCAAGTAGTTTGTGGCGTCAGGTGGTCGCGCACGCAGATTCGGATACACATGCTTGCCTTGGCACCCACCACCATTGACGACCCTCGCTCCGTTTTCCGTTCTTGGTGAGTTGCCTTGATTTGTGGCTCAGTCGCCTCTGAATGCCATAGATGAGGTTGATGGTGACAAGTTCCACTACTTTGGCGCTGCCGCAGGGCTTCAGATGGAGGAGGGCTTTGCGCGCCAATGCAGTTCTTCAACTAGGCGCTGGAACAGATGACCAGAGAGGTGGAAGACTACAAACTGTTGGGAGACGACGGCAGTGACTTGTGCAACCAAGAGGACCATCTAAAGGATGGCAGCTCAAGAGTTGTTTGTTCAGCTGAAAAGAGCAGCAAGATGCACTCGAGCACCTTGAACCTACATTCTGGTGGCTGTGCACAAATGGCCAAAGTATCCCAGCCTACTTTGCTGAAGAAAATTTAACCTCAACAGTGCTCTGCTCCAAACCATCCGCAACCTGCTTGCCAAGAAAGAGATCCAACATTTCCTCGACGTCGACGAATCCAACGCTGTCCTCAAGTTTCGCAAGATCGAGCTCCTCAAACTGCTCTGCGCCCTCTACCCTCTCGACCGAGACCTCCAAGCCAAAATGCTAACCCGCTGCAAGAGATCCCATCGCCTCCCGATCTCGTTCTTGATTCGGAGCCAGCGCATGCCCAACCAAAACCTCTTTTCCTGGTCGACAATCCGCGACGGCTATCTGCCTCCAGGCCAGATCGACGAATACAAACCGTCAGCCGCCCGCCTCAGAAAATGCTACATCCGTGCTGGATCACAAACGACAAGCATCTGCACCTTGCTAGACTCTACCTCTAAAGAGCCGGTTTCAAGCCAAAAACTCGAGCAAGTAATACAATGCTTGAATTACATCCCATCCTCACATGCTTGTTTACGTCTGAATCGCCATCAACGACCCAACAAAGGTCAAGATCAACCTCTGACGCAACTCGATAATGTCCTCGGGCACCAAAAAGATCAAGGCGCCCAACTTTCTTGCAATGCTAATGGCCAGCTTGGCGTTCATCTTGCTCTCGTCCTCGGTTCTACCCGGGTTGACCAGGCTGTAGTCGACAATGCCCGGTCGCAGAGCGTTGAGCAGATCCAAGAAGAAGACGGCCGTCTTGAGCTGCGGATCCTTGAACGATCGGATCTGGCTCGACTTGCCACTGCTCTTGACCAGGTTGTTGGCCCACGTGACCATGTCTGCGTCGCTCACGCCGCGGCCGCCCTTGGAGAGCGAAGAGAGCGTCTTGGTGATGTTGAGTCGCATCAGTTGCCACACCAAACCGAGGGTGAGCGTCTTGGTGCCGTCGACAATGTCGGCTCCCTGGATGCCGACAATGTGCATGTTGGATGCTTTGGCGAGGTCGACCGCGTAGTTGGTATTCTCGACCGCTTTGAAACGCGACAGTTCCTGCCCCTCTTTGGGCTTGCTGACCCGACGCCAAGTGACTGAACCCGGAATGACCTTGTCGAAGGCCTGCAAAATGACCGTACCATCCTTGAGATCCTCAAACAGGTTGTAGACACCGGGTTCGACGTCGAGACTGTTGAGCCAAAGAGTAAAGACACGCGCCTCGCGCTCTCCTTCGGCGTCAAAGTCCTCGATCTCGACAGGAGGTGCTTCCTCCAACGGCTCAAGACAGGGCCAGGTGTTGAAGAGGTGCGCAACAAAGGCCAAGTTCAACTTGGGATTGCCAGCGACCATGGATCCGGGCGTCAAGTACTTGCGACATCCGATCGCATCTGCGCGCTGCAAGACCATCTCGGCACGCTGCATGACGTCGCTCTGCTGGAGAGGAGCGCGGTCGCACTGGTCGGGCTTGAGTTGGTTGAGCAAGACGGTATAGTTTTCGCCGTCGGAAACGTCCTTGCTGAAGTTGGAAACACGTCGGTGCCAGTTGGCCGCCTTGAGGTGGTAGTTGACCCATCGGAGCAAGATCTGATCCGGAGGCAGGCGCAAGAACTCCTCGAGCGTCTCACCTTCATCCAGAAGACGGTAGAGCTCTGGATGGTTCTTGAGGTCGATCTTGCTGAGCAAACCGCGTCGGATGATCTGCCAGACTAGGCCGAGAATGAGATGCTCCTTCCCATCGATGATGTCCTGAGGACCAATGTTGACGACGCTGCAGCCGATGGCCTTGGCGGAAGTGATGACAATGTTGTTGTTCTCGGTCATCTGGAAAGCATTGGGACCTTTGCCGGCCTTGCCAAAGTTGAGGACACGCTCGTCGATGGTGTCGGGAACCGAATCGTTGATGAGCTTGCAGAGAATAAGGCCGTCCCTGCAGTCGTCGAAGAGCTGGAACGTGTCGGTGGGGATGGGCAGTCGCGAACCAATGTGGGCATCGCCCGCAAGATTGGAGTTGATGTGACGGGTGAACTCGGTGCGCTCGTCCTCGTTGATGGTGTGTTGTGTGGAAGAGGTAGCACCTTTGACAAACACCTTTCCTTTGGTGACGACACCGGCAGAAGCGTTGCGACCGGCGCGGATTTTGGCGAGAAGGTCGACGTAGTCATCGAGCTCGACGCGGCCCGAGGCGTCCAAGTCGACCTCCTTGAGCGTTTCACGGACCTGATCGTAAGAGGCATCGCCTTGATCCTGAATGGCTTTGATGACGTCCTGTTTTGGGATGCTGCCCTTTTCTTCGACGTCAAGCGAGCGGAAACGGTTGATAAGGCCCATCATCTCTTCTTGGGAGCTGTTGATTGGAACGGAGGAGAGGGCAGATCAGTGATCGTTAGCAAAGGTTTCCATGCTGTCAGAGTCGACTTGCATCGAAAACAACTTACAATTGAGGATATTTCCTCTGAAGCTTGATGGCCTCCATCTTGGATGATGTTGGCAACGATCGATGCCGCGTGTGGTTCAGTCAGGGTAGCCTTGGGAACGAGAAGCTTATATGCTGCGACGTATGAGTTCGAATCGTGATCGAGCCCGAGCGTGTACCGAGTGTCGCGCTGAGAGGGATGGATGTCTGAATGGATGTTGCAGCAGGATGATGGAAGCTCAGCAAGAAGAAAGGCAAAAGGGTCGTCGATCCGTGATTACAGCGTCAGGGTTTGCGGTCAGGAGCGCGCGTGCACAGCCGAGTGCACTCTTGGAGCTTCTCGTGGCTGTCCTGGTGCCTGGCTGGTCCGAGCTGAAAAGTGGAGTTGTCTTGAGCGTAAAAAGAGGCCAACAGGGCCGTGTCCATTCAGTCTGTGCTTTGAGCCACCGCACTCGGCGCGATCTTTGGCTGCGAATTTCGCGCATCGTCCGGCTTTTTTTTTTTTTTTCTTTTTCTTCGACGAAGCTGTTACATTTGATCTCTAACAGAGTTGGGAAAAATCAAAGCTCACGTCAAGTTGTCTTGACAACCAACACCTTGGAAAGCTTTCATCACCGCTTTGACATTCCATCCTTTCTGCCACAGGGGTTTGAGTCGCTCAACTCACCATCGGCTCACCATGTCGTCAGCAGCAACACAGAACGTCGCACCTGCGCCGGGGCAGAAGCGACAACTTTCAGAACAAGGTATGTCTTTCCCAACCCGCCCTCGGTCTCATGCTTGGATCATGGTTCACTCTGCAGCAAACGTTGCTGACATGGCTTCCTTGAACCTCCTAATCGACGGTCGGCAACAATCCAAAAGAAGCAGCACAGATCTACCAATCAAGGCGGTCGGAACTCCAAGGCATCGCTTCCAAGATCGGTGAACTCGAGGGTGAAGCTGACGAGCACAAGTAAGTTCAAGCCCATCTCTTATGTTGCTCTCCTCCTACACGCAAGCTGACCCATGTTCTCCTTGTCTGCAACTAGATTGGTAATCGACACCCTAAGCGAAGCATCCAAAGCCGACCCGGACCGCAAATGCTTCCGTCTCATCGGAGGCGTGCTGGTCGAAAGGACGGTCAAAGAGGTGCTTCCTGCGCTGCAGACGAACCTCGAAGGCGTAAGTCTTACACAGAGTCGCTCCAAATAGGCGATTGATCGAGGCTGACACATTCTGCACCTTTTGACGTTGATCATCCCGCAGCTCAAGCAAATTCTGGAAACATTGCTCAAACAGTACAAGCACAAAGAGACCGAGTTGCAAGAGTTCCAACGAGAGTTTGCAAGCTAGCTTTCATCGACATCGCACACACCACATACACATCTCAATCCAGACTTTTGAGCGCTTTGTCGAATGGGGGTTCGAAAGTTCGTGGCCATATCTGTACTTGTACCTCTCTTTTCTTGTCGATTTCGAATCGCTTATTGCGCTTGAATAGTTGTGACGTTTTGACGTCATGACAACTACTACCTTGCTCACTGTTTCAACGCCTTTCAACCACCGTGAATCCACTGGAGATCCTACAGATCAAACAGAAGCGCAACGCTTTCAGAAGCCACCACGAGCACGCAAGCATGATCAGAGCATCACGAGCGATTCAAATTGAGAGCCATCTTACAACGCCTTGTCTGCCTACGCAGTATCAATGACGCGGAATCCTTTGACCTGTTCCATCAACCGACACCACATGGTCAGCATTTCCCATCCACAGCCTTGTGTACACAGCTACAAGTATGCGCCTACTTACCTTGGCATCCGCCAACAACGAGTGGTACTTCTTGGCCAATTCGCTGCAGGCCTGGTAGTGGTTGACGCCTTCGGCCTTGTGACATTTCTGCAGTTCTTCGCGGACGATTCGAGCTTCCATGGTTCGGATCCATGATTCGCGGATCTTGTCTTCGCGTTGCGAGAGGGTTTCTGGTTGCACACAAGAACCGATTTTGTCAGGTCGGTGCGTAAGGGTTGATTGGATGCGATCAGCCAAGGTTGGGCGTGGAATGGGGTAGATGAAGCGATGTAACGCAGTGTCGTTGGAGAGAGATGCGGCGCAATGAGGGATACGATATGTAAAGTCGAGAGAGCGTCGGATGATAGAGATGTTAAAAGAGGACAAGAATGGATCAGCAATCCACAACCCAGGCAACAAAGGATTCGAAACCTGGTCGACAACGTTTCCACCAGAGATGCACCGATGAGCAAACTTACCTCGCATCTCTTCTGCGCTAGGGAGCTTGTCCATCTTGTGTATATGTTGTGATGTGAATCTGACCGTAGGATGTGGTGTGAGAAAGGACGATGGGTGTCCGAAACGAGATCGAGTTAGTGCAGCTCTTCAATTCGAGATCGGTTCCGATTCTCAGTTTCGCGGCCGGCGCTCGCCTCGGATCCCGGCCAACTTGTTTTTCTTTTCTTTGCAAAAATGTTAGTTTTGCCCCTCTCCACCTTTTTTTTTTCTGTCGTTTATGAAACTTGTTCGTGTCCGTTTCCTTTTTGATGCTTTTGCTTCTTTCCCCCTCCTCCTCCTCCTCCTCCTCCTCATTCGTCTTTCACCTGCCCATTCCCCTTCCACCTCGATCCTCTCACAAAGATGGGTAAGCGCAAACGCAGCACCCTCGCACACGTCCGCGCCAACTCTTCCACCTCCAAAATCGAACACGACCGCATCGCACTCATCCAATCCAAGTCGCACATCAACCAACTCTCTGGCGGCAAGATCGTCATCCCCCAGAAGAGATGGTATCGACAACGAGCGCATGCAAATCCGTTTTCGGACCACTCGCTCGAGTATCCGAGTCAGCCGAGTAAGATGAACTGGGGCACGATCTATCCCAAGTACTTTGATGTCAAGACGGGCGAGAGCAAGAGCCAAGAGTGTAAGGGTGTCGAGTTTGCGGATGTAGGGTGTGGTTTTGGAGGGTTGTTGATGCAGTTGGCGCCGCTGTTTCCGGACACTCTGATGTTGGGGTTGGAGATTCGAGTGCATGTGACGCAGTATGTGCATGACAAGATTGTTGCGCTGCGGTTGGCGGCGCAGCAGGGGAGGTTGGAACAACCACCTAAGCAAGCAGAGTCGTCGACATCGACAGCCGTCGCAGCAGATGAGCCGCCAAAAGCAGACGGTGAGGACGCCAATGACACCCCATCAGCCTCGGCAGCGGATACGGAAGAGGATCTCGACGAAGCAACGGCCAACGCACATCTCCTCTCTTCCGCCGCCACCACGCCGGGCTCGTATCACAATGTCGGCGTGCTACGTGCCAACGGGATGAAGTTCCTACCCAACTTTTTCACCAAACATCAACTCTCCAAGCTCTTCTTCCTTTTCCCCGATCCGCACTTCAAATCGCGCAAACACAAGGCGCGAATCATCTCGCCTACCCTCCTCGCCGAATACGCCTACGTCCTCCGCCCCGGCGGCATCGTCTATATCATTACCGACGTCAAGGAGTTGTACGACTGGATGGACCGCCATCTGGGATCGCATCCTCTGTTCAAGAGGCTGCACAAGGATGAGGCGAGGTTGAAGGACGATCCGTGTGTAGAGGCGGTGTATACCGCGACGGAGGAGGGGAAGAAAGTCGAGCGCAATCGCGGGGATAAGTGGTTTAGCGCGTTTGAGAGGTTACCTGATCCCGAGGTGGATGAAGACTAGTTTAGAGAAAGGAGGCGGCGAGGCGCCGGGCTGAACCAGAGGACGATTGACATGGTTGGTCCCAGAAACAAGGTCGTTCAGATCTGCCACTCGGTGATATCCGGCGGTGGGATGGTAAGCAAAATGCAGACAGTTCCTACATCACGTGTACGACCAACGTGTAAAGCTAACCTATAGCTCTCCCTGACAGATTGTACACTAGGCGATTTGAACGAAAAACTTTGTATATGCGTCGGGCGTGGTTGCGGGGTATCCCATGTGCTCAATTTTGAGTGCAGGAGCGAGCTGGTCGAAAGCGACCCGTTCAAAGTGGCTCCGCCGCATTCGATCGCGATAACCGGTGGCGACGAGGACTCCGATCGACCGCAAGAAGAAAGCTTTGACAGCTGTTTTGGTGCCACAACACACCCGAACAACAGACTGAATCTAAGAGCAACGGTTCTGCTACACGCAGGCTCTAGGCTGTACCTCGCATTTCAGGCTAAGACCCTCTGCAGCACAAAAGATCGACAGCGCCGCTTGTCCCGCTACCCACTTCAACATAACATGTCCACTCTCGCACTCATTCATATCGTAACAAAAGGAGAGAGCCGGCTTAGGAGCCGTCCATAGAGCCACCCTGGCTGGCTCCTTTTAACTGCCACCACGTTGAGTAGGCATCCGCCAGAGCCAGCACGTTGAGTAGGCATGCGGCAGAGGCAGCCGGTTGCGTAGGCATGCGGCAGAGGCAGCAGGTTGAGTAGGCATGCGGCAGAGGCAGGAGGTTGGTGGTTCGCTGGATGGCATTCAGGTAGGTTGGAGCCAGCCAGGGTGGGTGTATGGATGGGGTAGTGAGGCGGCAGTTTGTGTTTTTGATACGATATGACAACCATCGGCAACAAGGACCTCACGATTTGTGCAACCAAGATCACATTCTAGGAGGTGAACCCAGAGAAAGACTGCTCTATCTTGACATATCACTCTGTCACCAGTCCGGACTCGCTTGGGGAGCATCGACTTTCCATCATCTATCTCTGCATGGTCGCACACAATTCCACCTTCACACATTTCAAGCAGAGGATGTAAAAGAAAAACAATCAATGTCCGCCCCTCCGGCACCTCTACGATCAAAGTCAGCACCATCTCTGACTAGCCAAACCCACCAACCTGTTAAACGCGACATCCCTCCTCTCGACGCTGTCTACCACCAACGTCGCCCCATTCCTCAATCTAATCCTCAACCCATCCACACCCAACTTTTCCAGCCCAACCACCTTCTCGAGCCTCACATCAAACCCAATCGTACACCTCTCACCCACCACATCGACCAACCTCGCCGACTTGACCTGCTTCCCCATCGACCGAAATATCACCTTCGTAGCCATCACGATCAAATGCCCCCACTCCTCCCCGCACTTGGCAAAGTGCGACGCTTCCAATACATCCTCAACATGCACCAGCTCTGCATCCGACAGCCGATGGTCAAACATGGTCGATGTCAAACTGGCCAATTTGCCCACCTCTGCCGTTGGGTGGCGGAACAGTCGCTCTCCACCCGCTGCCCGTCGACGCAGCATCAGCATCGCATACTGTGCATCGGTGGGGACGTCGTAGAGCAGCAGATCGAGCGGGTGGTGTCGCTTGAGTGCGGTCGGAGCCCATTCCGGCTGATGTAGGACGATTGGAAGCCAGACAAAGACCGCCAGACCCACAAGCAGACCCGGCAACGACAACACGAGAGTGCTGTTGAATCGAGTCGCACCCAGGGCAAGAGCGAGAAGCGTCACAGCTACGCGAAGGGAAGCCTTGGGCGATCGCTGGAAGATCAAGTTGCGCATTCGCTCCTGCGTGTTCTTCGAACCCAGCAAGACAGGAGCCAGCCTGTCGTATGCCTCGACGAGTTGCTTTGCATCCGTCGGTCCAGCCGCATCTTTTTGAGCGCCCTGAGCAGCAACCAACACTGCAAGCCCGGCAGCAATCATGATAACAAGCTTGCCTTTCCACCAGCCGTATGCATAAGCCGAGCAAACGCCCGCCGAGACCACCGGCCGATCCCAGCTGGCAATTCGCAGAACGGATCGCAGGCACAGCGTGTACAGCGAGTTGCGGCTCAGAGTTTGAGCCAATGCATCCTTGTCACTTTGAACAAGAGCTGGAGCAGGAGCACGAGCATCCGAGTAGACGAGCGTCGGGCTGTCGTCGGCGTAGGCAGACAACAACGTAGTGGCGTACGCAACGAGGTACGCCGGCAGCGAATCCCAATCTTGGCGCTGGGGCAACTCGTTCGACCCAGCATGGACACTGTCGAGCGCCTCGAGCGACTCGACGCTCTTGATATCGCTACCAAAGGTGGTCAGGAATTTGAGGATGTCGAGATCGTCCTGTGTGAACTCCTGCCTTTGCATCTGCTCGACACGAGCTGCAGCATCGCCATCCATCTCGGCTTTCTTGACCTGCAACTTCATAGGCGGCAACGTGAGATGACTGCGCTGCCTCTGCTCATGCTCGAGAAGCTCCTCCTGCTCCTCATCGCCATCCTCTTTGACCGTGCCAAATCCATTAGTGAATGACAGATCGAAAGACACCTCCTTCTTGGGCGACAGCATCGAATCCACCGAAGGAACGCGCTTTCGCAAGACACTCCTGAACGGGCCCGTTGCACTGCTGGGAGACAGCGGCACAGCCATACCATCGTCAGACGAACCTCCGACCTTGGTGTAGCTCGAGCCGTTCGAAGCGTTGCTGTGGTTGTCAACCGAACTTTCGCTGGAAAGGCTTCGGTTTGAGAAACGCCTCGACTCGATCTCGGGCACGGCGAGGGAGCTGGCCATGTTGGCAAAGCTAGGCATCGAGTCGGTGATGCGGCTTCGTCCGCTCCTGCGCGATCCGCGTCGTCCTTGCGATGAAGTGTTGCTCAATGCAACGGAGGGAGTGTGGGAGCTGACACTGCCGCTAGAACGGGCACGAGTCTGGCCACGCGCAAGGTGAGGATCCAGAGTTGGTGAGGCAGCCGAAGCGACGGCAGAGGACACCTTTGTAAGGCCAGGAGTACCCACACGATGCTTTCGCTGACCGGACGAGTTTCGAGATGAAGTGATGGATGCAGTCGAGGCAGGGGAGGTGCTGAATGTAGGCGAGAGTGGCGGATGCACCGAGCTATCGGACGATGTCATGGTGGCGACGGACGAATCGGCAGAGAAGGACGACACCATCGAAGGTGCCTGAGGTGCATCGGCAACGGGAAGCTCGACCGACGAAGTGGGCGGTGCTTGAGCGGGGATGGCTGCAGCCCATTGGTTCACGTCCTCGGTCGCAATACTGGATGCGCGCGGCCGGGGCGTCTGCGGAGAAGACTCAGAGATCTTGCCGACCTCCTCGGAACTGCTGCTCGGCAGGCTCGGCGACGAGTCGGTGGAGCGAGAAGCGGTAGAGCCCGAGGAAGAGCTCTTCTTCTTGATGGAGAAAGCCTTTTTAAAGGAGCGCGGGCTGATCAGGTGAGCTCTGGCTTTTGCAGCCATTTCGTCCTTTTCTCTTGGCAAACTGGAAATTTCGAGCTGTGGAAGAGGACGACCGTCGGGTGTGAAGCACTGCGAGTTGTTGAGGTTGTCGCCGAAATCAGAGAGGGAAATGACATCCGCCTCGAGACGCTGGAAGACGGGCTGGGCAGGCTGCTGAGGCTCTTGCGGGGTAGCAGGGGCACACATACCGGTAGAGGGCACCGAGGCGCGCTCTTCGTAGTCGTCAGGGTAGACGCTGCACTCGGTTCCGCTCTCTTCAGAGTCGTGATCCATCTCGAACCCGGCGAGGAAAGCTGGACGGCCAGCATTGGCATGATCTTGCCACTCGTTGGCAGAGAGAGGGGGAGTGCAGATGATGGCGGGATCCAAGTCAACGGAGCTGGCCCAAGAAGATCTGCGGGAATGGATCGAGTTGGTGTCGGCAATGGAAGGGGAGCCGCTGGTCTGCGAGGTGAGAAGAGCCGACAAAGGTGCATCGAGAAGCTCGGAAGGGCCAGGAGCACGGCCGGACGAAGTAGTACTTGTGGAGGCGCGCTTCTCAAAGTTGATGAGGAGCGAGGCGGAAAAGTCGTCGCGGGGCAGCGAAAGTGGAAGGGACGAGAGGCTGCGAACGGAAGAAGCGCTGGACTCGACATTCTGGGGCACCTGGTGTGGCTCTGGCAGAGCGCGGGTATACGGAGCATCGTGGGATGCGCTTGAGAACGAGGGAGCAGCGACGGGGCCGATGGAGTTTGGTGGAACGGTTGCCAAGATCGACCTTGTTGGAATGGGAGACGAGATGGTGGGTCGTGGATCAGAAGAGGGCGAAGGACTGGCGCGAACAAGGTCGACGGAAGTTTTGCCAAAGAGACCACGTGGGTTTGAGGGGGAAGGATCGGAAGGACTGGCTACACGGTCGCGGGCCTTTGTGTAGACCAAAGGCTGAGTTTGAGGAGACGACTTGCGAATCTGATCGGCCCAGACGATGCGAGGACTGGATCTGGCGTTTGGTGGTGGCGAGGCAGCTCGTTGAGCGCGCTTTTGGGACCACTGCTGAGTTTGCTTTACAATGTAGGCTTCCCAATCGGAGAAGGGCTGTTCGGGATCGGGTCGGTCGATCGAAGGCACGACGACGCCTGGGACCATCATGGCATGCATCGGAACACCACCGTTGGAAAGGGACGAGGAGGAAGCGTTCAGGTGGTATGCACGAGATGAGCCGGAGCTGTCGATACTCGCATCACCAAGGCGTGGTGATGAGCCAGATGGGTGCTGATCGTGATCCGAACCATCGAACGGCACTGCGGACGAGGAAAAGTTGGGTTTTGCGTAGAAGGAGGACATGGCGGGCGGGCGCACCGTGCTTGGAGCAATGCTACGCTGGGGGTGGCTGACAGAAACGAAAGAAAAGGCGGTGGTTGATCAAAAGGGCAAGAGAATGATAGTACAGATAGAGAAATAAACGAGAGGCTCGAAGAAGAGGTTCGAGATGATCGCACGCGCGCGCCGAGAAAGGAGAGTGGGGGTAGTTAAGTAGAAGGAAGCGCCAAAGGATGGTGGTGGTGGTTCGAAATGAAGTTGAGCGAGATCAAGTCGAGGGTGGCTTAGGGGCGGTCTTTGACTCGATGTATCTTAGCCAAGCCAGTGGGGAAAAAAGGGCCAAAGCTTTGCTGCGAGAGCGCTTGTATGTGATGCGGGCCAAGTTTGAAGGGCCAAAGAGGATGCGACCCAAAATGGGGCAAATGATGCTAAGCGAGCAAGAAAGCGTTGTCACCAAATCCAACTCGACGCAGCTCAGCAGCACAACAGAGTGGCGCTTGACATTCACTCAGACTGCTCACATGCACAAAGTGTCTCTCGACTCTTTAGGGCGTAAGAGAAACAGAAAAGCGGAGAACGAAAAAACGAGAGGATTCTCGCTTATAAGAAACCACTGAAACCCGAAAAAAGAAACGACACTCAGACTTTACTACTGTACCAGAAAGCAAAAGCAGTATGCAATGCTGCACAGTAGCGACTGGTGTTGAGGACGATGATCAAGATGCGACGCTGTGGCGATGTGCGTGGTATCGAAGGGGGAGAGCAACGACCAGAAAAAGAAAAAGAAAAGAAAAAAAAAGAAACAAAAAAAAAAAAAGATGCAAGCCGATGCGTTGCATTTGATTGGCCGTCGACCAAAGGATGCCCCGTCCGAGTCGACAAAGAGTGTGCAGAGCAAAGGATCGACTGTGCCTAGACATGCCCGTCCCAACGGCAGCAACCAGCCTCTCAGGCACAAGAGCTGTGTCCATCCCCGCAATTTTTTTTCCCTTTTCTTGGTGCTGCTCCTCGCGAATCATAGAAAAATGAAATTTGAATTCCTTTCTTTATGGGGCGACACTGATGACAGGCTGATCAGGTCTTTGCTCTCGCCTGTTACAGCAGAAAGCCTTTATCACCACTGAATCCAGCAGCTGCAAAAGTCGAAATGGGGTTTTCATCTTGGGCTGGTACCCTTGAAGCAAGCAGTAGACAGCAACGAACGCTTTTGAACAAGATACGCTTTGGGTATGCGGCTCGTTGCAGTCAGGGCCAGTACAAGCAAAGCAAACGTGTGAAAAATCGCAGAGTTGTCGCTCGACTCAGCCCCGACCACGTCAAAGTTTGGGGGGGCGACGCATTCTGTGCTTTTTTTCAAGCCCCGATTCAGCCGCAAACAGTCTGCATCGACTCTGCTTTCCTTTTCGACTCACACACACCTCTGCAAGGTTTTTCATGAGCAGCAGCTCGACCAAAGCTTTGACGCACTTGCAGAGGGGTTCAGCGCTTTCCCTTAGTCGAAACTCAAAATGCAGCTTCCTGTCGCGCGTTGACTTAGCGTGGGGAAAAAAAGAGAGAGCAAAGCTTTTTTTTTTCTTGCTGAGGGTCCGCGTCTGCGGTTCCAGTCAAGCGCTTGTCGTTGTACCCTGTTGCCTGTGCCTGTGTGCCTGTGTGTGTTGTACTGTACAGCACCGTACACCAAGATAAGCACTGCCGATCAAGTTGCTTCTGCTGGCTGTAACTCGGCGACTGCTTTTGCAGAGCCAAGGCTGAGAGACGCTCGTCTTGAACGCAACAAACCGTTCGAATGCCATGCTTGGCTTTGCCCGCAAAAAGCTGCACTTTACGCCACGCTCTATGGCGCTGTCCAGTCCATTGAGGTTGCGCATCAACTGCCAATCATTGCCCCACTATAAGCGGCAAGAACAAAGCAAAGCAAACGTGGCGTTCTGACGACGACGATCATGCTTGATTTTTCACTCGGTCAACGCTTTGGGCGGCAACAATAGTAAGGGTCTTCTTAGTTGTCTCGGTTGAGCTTTGCAACCCGCAGCCGCGCACCCTTTTTACCTGAGACACGACTTCGCGTAAAGTGCCCTTTTGTACAGTACCGAGCTTGAATGGGTTGACCTGTTTTTACCCCGCAATGGTCTCTTTCGCTTCTTGGACTTTTGCGTGGTCCAGAGCACCGAGACAGCTCGTGAAAAGAGTCGGCCAAAGCCCACGTTGAACGTAGGGGAACAAACAGCTTGTGAACACCCCGCGGTTCAGATGTGTGTGAGAGAGTCTAGGCAGAGACCCCCCCCCCCCCGTCAAGCCAGGCCCTGCTAGAAACCAAATACTAGCCGCTCACACCCAGTCGCACCCGCCGCACGCTTGCCGAATACTATCGCTGAATTCTCACTTCCAAAGAATCAGCGTCACATCCAATGCTAAGCCCCAGCCAAGCATGTTCTCGCCTACATCCCGCTTTTCCAGAGACGGTTCAGAACAAGAAAAAAAAGGTACCGATCGCTCCCGGATTGGGATCGTCCCACGGCAGTCTGATAGTAGCTAGTGAGACATACTGTTAGCGACCGACCCTGACACGTTGGGAGAGCTTAAAAAGTGTGACGAGCTTGATTGGCTTATGACACTGTGTCGTTTGGACGTGGCGCAAAGGCGGCCAAAATCGGTCTTCGAAAGCTCTTCCAGAAGAGATTTTATTTTATTCGTACGAGACATCCGCCCCGTTGATCATAGCAGGCCCCCAAAGCCAACATATCGGGCTTCGATCACCTTCCCCTCAACCCATGGCGTCTGACGCTTCACAACGTAGAATCTCCTCCGGCTCTCCCGCTACGCCCGCTCTCCATGCTTCCAACATGTCTCAGCAACAGCTCACACAAAACAGGTATGCTCAAATATAGGGGCAGAGTCAAAGAAGAAAATGGTATTGGTACACAGGCATCAGCTCTGATTCCGCCCATGAAACAAGTGCAGAAAAACCGAAAGACCGACGCCTGAAACGAGAGAAGAAAGAAACCGACCTGTGGAGCTGTGAGAGGATCGGGATCTACAGGAGAGCAATTCGAGCAACAACGGCTCAAGCGAGCGTCAAAGTTGAGGTAAAAATCACCTAGCAAGAGCCAAAGGAGGGGGAATCAAGGAGAGCGCGTTCACTACGCGAAAGGGAAGAGAAAAGGAAATTGCATGATGCCGTAAGGACAGACACCCCAAAAGGGTATGCAAGCAGTGAGCTATGCCCCACTTACGCATCACCCTTGGACTTCTTCTTGGGCGGCTCCTCGTCCTCCTCCAGATCAATCTCTGCATCGTCATCTTCATCGTCTTCCTCATCTTCGCTGTCAAAGTCGTCCTCGTCAAAGTCGAGATCGTCAGTACCGGTGTAGAACTCGATCGCACCTGGCCAGAAGTCCATGATGAGTGCGTGGCCGATTCCACCGGCAATCTCCTGGTTCGTGTTCTCGAAGAACGTCGAGAAGAACGAACCCGGTTCAAAGTCGTCGCTGTCCGGACCGCCGACGAGGGGCTTCAACTTGGAGAGGTTCTTGTCGTCCGACTTCCAGTCGATCTCGGTCTTTTCCGGCTGGGTCTCTTCCAAAAAGTTGAACTCGTCTTCCAGCTTCTTGGCTCCCTTGACCAGCGTAAACTTCTTGACCAGCTTCTCGTTCGAAAAGAACGGGTTCTCGCGGAACGTGAAGATGATCGTAGCAGAACGCGGGTCTTCGACGTCACGGTCAACCTCGATGTTGCTAAGGTACGACAGAGCTTCGTGATCCGCATCGTCAATGTAGACGTTCGTAGCCATGCAGTTGATCAGAGCCTGGAACCAAAAGTCCTTGACCGACGAAACGATCTCGGCACGTTTCTTGTACAGAGGAGCGTTGAGCTTGAGCTCATACTTGATGATTTCGACATCGGTTTTACGGAACTCGTTGACGAGCGAGTCCACTTTTTGCTGGATCGTGTCGGGGAAGGTCTTGGCCTTGGGCTGGCGGTATGCGTCGGTCATTATGTTTGAATGCGTTTCAGCGGGGTGGGACAGAAGGCGGTTCTGTGGTGGTGGTCGAGAGACAACTGATCAGCAAGCACCGGTGGATGGAAATCTTCCATCCGCAAGAGAAAGCTTTTTTTTTTCTGTCGTGTGTGGAGCTGCTGGCAGAAAACGTTTAAAAACCAACAAAAGTTGGAAGAAGTTCTTCCACAAAGAATTGCGTGTCTGTGCGGTGGCGAAAAGCACGTCAAATTTTGTCACAAAATTTTTAACAGAGGCGCACGGACGTCATTCCTGCGCAACACTGATTGATATGTTAGACTATCCCGTCTCCTAGATCCAGCCTCTTTCTGCCGATCCCAACCCGATCGAGTGGCCATCCTCGCCTTTGGCCATTCGGTAGGGACTGTTGTTCCTCCTCCTCCTTTTAAAATCGATACACTGCCTTTGGCTTTGATCGACAATTGAATGGAAACACAAGCTGACGTCGAGCCTGTTTCTCCATCTCTACCGACTCGAAGACATGACTTCCAAGCTGCTACGTAACAGTTCGATACGGAAGGACCAAGACTGAGCACACGCTAGATGGGGCCGAACTGCATTTTCATTACAGTATGAAGGGTCAGTTTCTCGTCGACTCATGCGCGAGTTGGTATCCACCTGGGCTCTTCTTTCCGGCCTTTTTGAACAAAGAGGATATCAACTTTGTATGGTTCTGCGCAATTTCATAGTCAGTGGTTCCGTGGTATTTCCGTAGTAAGATAAGAGCCTCGCTCACAGTTTTTGTCCAGCTCCTTATCGGCCACTCGCTTCTGAAGCCTTTTGCGGCAAGAGCGGCTCGACAAGCTGACACCGAGCAGAGGCCGTTTCTGCAGTCTTTTTCATCTCGTCTTTCCTTCCGTTGGTTGGCGTGCTGCCACGTTCAAGATTCAAAGATTGCACTAGAGTCTAGCGTGTGCGGGTTGTTGGAATGAAGGCAAACCTTTTTCTTTGCGCGACGACGGCATCGACAAAACAAAGTCAAATAGGATCGAGCCCACGTCGACACATCGACACATCGACTGGAATGAGGGATCCCACACCAAACATAAAGCCTATGCTCAAGGAAAAAGTGGGCAGGTTATGCTTGCTTCCGTATCAGAGGAGAAGCAAGTCCTTTTTTCGACCGTCCACCATTTCAAGTACACACAAGGCAAGGCCGAGGAGATGAAGTCGAGCTCGCCATTTGAAGCGGTGGAGTTGTGATTGCGATTTTGGAGAGTGAGACTGAGTGTGATTGCTTAATCTAATTAGCTTTCGTCACCATTTTGTGTGTGTGTGTGTGTGTGTTTTTTTTTTTTTTTCGACGGCGCAGATGCTGCAAAGAGCTGCAAGGTTTTGGGCTAGAGGAAAAGGACCCTTGATTTTGGGCAGATGAGCTGGGCACACGAGCAGTGTCGGTCCCACACAGCTGTCAACCTCAAAGTTGACCTGCGTCGGTGTTGCATCCGCGCTTTCGGTTGGGGCAAACGCTCAGTCATACTGTACTGCGCTGCGATTACGGCGACTCACAGTATCCTTGTTGCCTGGTCATAAGCATAACTATAACCATAACCATAACCATAACAACATCCGTATTCGCATTCGCTGCGCTGCGACTTGGTTCTTCACCTCGGTTTACCACTTACCGTTTTGCACTGGTTACTTCGACAATCCACCATCGGCTCGTCCTTGTTGTCAACTACTGCGAATCGCAATCTCTCACAGCAAGAACCGCTCAAGCATCCTTTTCTGCGCCACCCCTTTTCAACCATTTTACTCGACCTTGATCCATTGATACGCATCTGTAGCATCCTTTCTCGTGTGCAAGAATATCCGCCTTCCGATCACACTCTACCGCACTTCATTGTACAGCACAGCACAGAACAGCACAGCATCGTACACTCGCATCCGTCACGCTCGGTTGCATTTGCCCCTTATCTCGATCAAGCTTGCAAGTCGCCACAGCCTGTAAGCTTCGATCAACACCCCGCCTGCGATCGCAAACATGGCCTTTGTACATCATCAACCGCGCCAACAGCGTCGTGAGCCTCAGCACCATGTCGGCGAGCCCACCTCCGCAACCTACGCCACGCCACACCATCGACAAGAACGTGATCCACCTCAAGATTGGAGCATCGTCTTTCCTGGTCGGTCGCGAGACGTTACCGTCGCTCCAGCACAGTCTCCTCCTGCCACTGCCACTGCCACTGCCACTGCCACTGCCACCTCGACCGAAGACACGGACGACACGGATCCACTCGCACTTACCCTACCGCCACCCCACGACGGCACCGGTCGATTCCTTGCTTCTCCACTCAGCCCTTCTTCCTCCGACGTTGCATCCGTCGATGCAGCCTTGCAAGGGAGTAGCGCAGATGACGATCGACTCTCGGATGCACGTCACTCGGAAGAAGTCTTTCCCGAATCTGTATTCAGCGGCACCGACTCGCAACTCGACGCAGACGAAGAGCTTGGCTTTGGCTCTGGTTCCGATTTTGATTTCGAAAGTGACGCCGTCGCTTCCTCCCACCCGAGTCGCAGCTCTGCTCGTCGTGGCAACCGTCGGACCGCCTCGCGCACAAGGCCGTCCAGGCTCAACCAGGTGAGCATTGGCAGCGATGACGAAGATGCTCAAATGCAAAGCCACCTGCTTGGAAGCAAGGCGTGGTCTCTGCTCGGCCGAAGCAACCTCCTGGAGCGTGTACCCGAAAGTCCTTCGGCCTCGACGCAGCTCTACTCCAGCGCACGTTCAAGCCGCCAACTCGGTCGAGCTCGTCATACCGCCAGCCATCTACCCGTGGTCCTCACTAGCGGGTCTGAACCAGAAGACGACCATGACCAAGGCCTGGGTCGATTGCGAGCCACTGCACCCCTCGCTGCCGCCTCTGCTGCTGCTGATGCAGCTTGCGATGCTGATCTGGCCATCAGCAATTTGGCCCAAAGCGCCGGTCTCTCTCATTTCGACCACAGCGATTTGTTGCGACGACCCAAGCGCAGGCATCGCCGCTCAGCAGCGGGACGCTCGAGCAAGCGCAGCAACACGTCGCAGTCGCTGCTTAGCATCGATTACGAGTCGCGTCTCCTCACCGGTGCTCGTCAGGCTCGTCGTCATGTCGACGGTGCAGAGACGCCAAAATCTTCCGGTCAGGGATCCAGGATGGTGCAACAGCACCCAAGCAAGACTACGCGGGTCATTGGTACCATCCTGCGCAAGGTGTTTGATTTGGAGCCTGAAGTGCTCGACGCCTTTCTGCACGAGGATGCTGAGCGACCGCACCGATCAGGCGTGCAGCAGCACACGAGCAAGGCATCAGGCCCAGGCTTTGCGTTCGAAGTAGCCGATGCGCCTTTGGCGAGTGTTCCCTTGGGCAGTAGTACCCGCGGAGCAGCAGCCGCAGCAGCAGCGAGCGGAATGATGCTTGATGGTAGAAGCGAGCATGAGCGCTGGCAAGCGTCGTCCGACGTTGAGACGGAGACCGACGATCGACTGCCCGCACTTGTACTCGATCCTGCTACATCTGCGCTCTTTTCCAATTCGAAACCGATTGAGGGTGAAGAGGCAGACGACTCGAGCAGCTGGCGACTCACCGAAGCAGCGCTGCTCCAACGCGGTTCGGCATCCACGCGCCGTGCCACCAGCGGCTCACCATCGCCTATGGAGCCCACGACGATGGAGGCGCTTTCGGCATTCATGAATACCATGGTGATGCCCGTGCCCATGCCGTTGCGCCTGCTGGGGGCGCTGTTTGGCTGGTCGAGCCTGTGGTCTTCGACGTCGCCATCCTCTTCATCCAAGTCACAGGCAGAACAGCTTCCGTCTCAAGACGAGCAGGCATCGCGAGATGCACAAGAGGAACGCAAGTATCGGTACGAGCGTCTGCTCAGCGCTCAGCAGGCCAAAGCGTGGAGTCGGCGGTACAGAGGTATCCTGTTTGCCAATGTCGATGACGAGGAGCCGAGCCCGGACGTTCCTGAACTGTGGAGAGGAGAAGAGCATCCTGCCATTGCCGGCCACCAGGATGTCTAGGTATTTTTTTGAAAGGTAGTAAGCAGCATTTGTCAATGAATGGTTTGCAATAGTCGGTCTCGATACTTTGTTTCCCGTGCTTGAAACGATGCATGCTTTTGTTTTCGTGTGCGCTTGAGTTGGTATCAACAATCGCCGCGGAATAGGCGCTGCGGAATTAGGGTAAGCAGCGGGTGCGCCTGTGCAGCCATCGATTTCACATGTTGCGCTTTGGGAAATCTCGTTAATCGACAAGATTTCATTTCGGGAGCGGTCAAAGGCGGCATATGCTCGTCACTTGGGCCGGGTTCGATCTGCACTGCCGAACGTCAGATTATGCACCGAGCAAAGACATATATGTGCCGGTTTTTTTCGGTCAGTCTTTGTTGTTCGTGTATGCTATCACCATCCCTTTTTTTGGCGTCATCCCTTAAGCATGAAGATTGCAGTTGTCGGCGGCGGCGTTTCTGGCCTGTCGTCGATTTGGGCGCTCAACGAATACTCTGCGCACGAGGTTTATCTTTTCGAGCCGTTGCCGTGGATAGGTGGCCATGCCAATACGGTGACCTTCACCTCGCCTGCGTCGGCATCGCCCGCGTCGGCGGAGAGTACACCGGTAGATACGGGCTTCATCGTGTTTAACCGTGTTACGTATCCCAACTTTTTGCGCTTCTGTCAACACACGGGGGTCGAGATTCTCGACAGCGACATGTCGTTTTCGGTGACGCGGTTCAGGCGCGGATATGGTGGATTCGAGTGGGCGGGTGGTTCGCCTGCTGCGCTGTTCTGTCAACCGAGCAATCTGTTGAATCCAGGACATTGGAGGATGATCTGGGATATCGTACGCTTCAACCAGCAATCAGTCGACTATCTCCGCACCTGCAAGCAGAATCCTGTCCAAGGGGCCGAGATCAGCATCGGTCAGTGGCTCGACCAACGAGGCTACAGCCAATCGTTCCGCAGAAACTACCTCATCCCCATGACCGCCAGCATCTGGAGCACCGCCCCCGAAACCGCCCTCTCGTCGTTCCCGGCGCTGACGCTGCTCCGCTTCATGCACAACCACCACCTTCTGCAGATCCTCAACCGACCTCAGTGGCTGACGATCAAAAACGGTTCGCGGTCGTACGTCGAACGCATAACTTCGCGCTTACCTGGCGATCGAATCCATCAGGGAACTCAAAAGGGCCACGTCGTCGCAGCATGGATCGACGGACGCAACGCCAAATGGGCGCTCAAGACCGCCGACGGCGCGCAACACGGCGGATGGGATAGGGTCATCTTTGCCTCGCACGCCGACGAGACGCTGCAGATGCTGCAGGCGGGCGAGGCGCAAGGTCTCGGCGTCGGTAGACACGTGCTCGAGGTTCTCGCCCGATTCAAGTATAGCCATAACGTGGCGGTGCTGCACGCCGATACCCGGCTGATGCCCGTGCGAAGGCGGGCGTGGAGTGCGTGGAACTTCCTCGCCGAAACCGTCTCGCCGGCGTCGTGCGGTGCTTCGACCGTCTCGGACGCCACTCTGACCAGAGACGCTGTGGACGGCAAACAGATTGATTCGACTTGTTCCGACGAGGGCGATGTGGATCGAGTCTCGCTCACGTACTGGATGAACCTGCTGCAGTCGCTGCCCGAGTCCAAGTACGGACCGGTATTGGTTACGCTCAACCCAACCAGTTCGCCCGGATCGCCGTACACGCCGCGTCCAGAACTCGTGCTCAGGCGTCAGTCGTACACGCACCCGCTCTACACACCGGACAGCATTGTCGCCCAGACCGAGCTCAAGACTCTGCAAGGTACGAGGGGAGCGTTCTTCGCCGGAGCATGGACCAAGTATGGGTTCCACGAAGATGGGTTTGCGAGCGGCTTGCGGGCGGCCGAGGCGATCGGAGAGGTGTATCTGCCGTTCGACGTGCGCGATGCCGAACGCGAGATTCCCAAGGTGCAGGAGTGGGGGTGTAAAGTGATCGAGAGGCTGGACGGCATTGGCAGGGTCCGGGTGGTGAGGAGAGGTGTAGAGGTGGTTCTGGTGATTCTGGTGCATGTACTGGCGGTTCTGGAAATGGTCTTGGCAATGATCGGGGCGAGCAACGAGTGGAGCAATCAACTGGCGACGGTGAAAGGCTATCTCAGCGAATCACTTGACGCTGGCAACAAGGTCAAGTCGAGTTGAACAATTGGATTACCCCCATGTGTTGCGCTAAACGGAATCGTCGATCTTTTATCACTTTGTTCTCCATCCTAGCCAAGCAGAGTTCTGACAAACCGCTTGACCTTGTTTACCCCGTTCCCTCGTCTCGCCTCTCCCTGCGCACATGTCTCGCAAATCCACCTGACCAACGACTCATTCCTCCGCTCCTCGCCCTGCTGAACCCAAACCAACCGATAGTCTCGATCCTTTTCATAGTTGAACCAACTGACTCCCACCATCCACCTCAACGCGCGCCTCACCTCGCTGCTCGTGACCGTCTCCAACCACTGCAGCTTGGCCTCGTCGGCATTGTCGGATTCAAAGTGCAACCCGGTCTCGCCCAGGATGAACGGTCTGGACTCGCAGGCGTACCTGTCGTGGACCCTGCGCATTTTGCGGATAAAGTCGGACGTGTCGAGCGATCCTGGGGCGGGACAGTAGTAGTCGATACCGACGTAGTCGATGTAGGTCAGAGGAGGTAGGAAGGTCTGGTACTCTTGTTCGGCAGCAGAGCCGGGTACAGAGGCGATGTTGGGACACCAGAAGAGTTTGATCCTCTGACTATACTCGGGTGGAAGCGAACGGCAGGCAAGAGCGACCTGTTCAAACGCCGCTCGGTAGTCTGCCCCCGGATCGTCGGCGTTGGTGGGAGGCGGGTAGAGTCCCGAGCGGATATAGTAGTTGACTTCGTGACCGAATCGCAGCCGGATTTCCGCGATACTCAACCTCCCATCAGCCGTGCGGCTACGTTCGAGCATGGACTGCATAACGTTGGCCACTTCGACAGCCTTGGCATTGTTCGAGGCTGTATACCCCGTCCAGGACTGAAACGGCATCACCGAGGCTTCGTAGACGTAGTCTGCGGGACATTGTTGGTACTGCTGTCTAATGTCGTCGACGAGAGGCATGAGTTGGAAGCCCGTAAAAAGTTCGTGTGGGTAGGTTTGGGCGTACCACCCAACGACGGTGATGAGTGGCGGTGCAGACGAGCTGGATGAAGGCCAGGAGCGAGCAAGGGCAGCATTGAGATCAGAGAGGTAGGATTTGTAACCGCCCGCATCTCCTTCGTCGGGGTAGAAGCCGAGCGGGATCCCGTTGATGGAGAGGGAGGACATGTTTTTCTCTGTTGCGATGGCGAGAGTGGTGGTCGGTGGTGGAAGAGCAGCAAGAATGCCTCGATTCGAAGAGCCATCATGCAAGTTGGCAGTGTCTTTCAGGGTCCACCAAAGCTTAAGCTTTCCCAACACGGGCCCGATACGAATTTCAGATCGGGTGTCACCACATATCGAGATGAAATTTTTGCTCTAAAAAACTAATTTTGCTGCGCGAAAGGAAAACTTTCAAAGACTTTTCTGGCGTTTACCATTTCTTGCTTGCCTTTCGTCTTGCAACACCACCCAACCACCAGAGCTAACGCCTTACTCACCATGCCCTCCGCAATCGTCTCGGACGCAACCACCTCTTTGGACGGTACAGCCCTTGCCTCCGCCTCTTCTTCCAAGTACAAACCCACCACCGTCGACGAGGGTCCCACGCCATACCAGTTCGATCTCGGTCTACTTCTCTCCACCAACCCCAACCCGGTCACCTCTTGTTCACCCCAGTACCTTCTCAATCGCGCACGAGACGGCGTACAATCGCTCATCAACACCATCTTCACCCTCCCCGTTACTCGCGATCCCGATCATGGACCTCTTGCCTCTCTACCGCCGTTCTCGACCAAGCTGCCGCGCGAGAAGAGCATGCCCAAACCCAAACCGTTGACAAAGTGGGAAAAGTTCGCCAAGCAGAAGGGCATCCAGTCGCGAAAGAAGGACAAGATGGTGTTTGACGAAGCCACCCAGGAATGGGTTCCGAGGTGGGGCTACAAGGGAGCCAACAAGGATGCCGAGGAACAGTGGATTCACGAACTCAAGAACAACGGCAATACCGATCCCGATCCTGCCAAAACCGCCAAGAAGGAACGTCTAGCCAAGATGGCCAAGAACGAAAAACAGAGGTTGGCCAACGTTGCGCGTGCTACCACCTCCAGTGCCGCTGAAAAGGCCAAGGGAGGAGGATTGGGCGATGCCAACGCGGCCAAACTCGCCCGAGCCGCCGCGAGGGAACAGCGAAAAGCGCAACTGCAAGCCGACGTGCTGCGATCGCGCGCCTCCACCGCCTCCATGGGTCGTTTCGACCGAACGCTACAGGGCGAGCAAAAACCCAAAGGCATCAAGCGCAAGTTCGACCCCAACGAAAAGAGCTCCGCGGGCGAGAGGGAGGGCAACCTGGCGCTGCTGGAGAAGCTGGGCACGGCCAAGATGCGAAAGAGTGCGAGGAGCCGCGAGGGTCAGGGAGATAAGGAGTTGGTGAATGCGAGAAAGGCGGTACAATTTGCGACGGGGGGCAGTGGAGTTACTAGTATGCGGGCCAAGGGTGGCAGGA
The DNA here is from genome assembly GCA_928722295.1 of Ustilago curta. Taxonomy (NCBI): domain Eukaryota; kingdom Fungi; phylum Basidiomycota; class Ustilaginomycetes; order Ustilaginales; family Ustilaginaceae; genus Ustilago; species Ustilago curta. Next base: position 140,834 of record CAKMXH010000017.1, on the reverse strand, counting down.
AGGGTGGAAAGTAGTTTTTTGTTTTCCTGTTCCTAGTGTGGTTTCTAAGTGACGGTAGAAATCAGAGCGTTCTCGAGAGAGGTGAGAGTGTCCCAGAGTTCCCTGGTGTCTCTTGATCCTTTGCACTGCCTCTGATCACACGTCTCGCTACACAGTCTCACACATTTGAGCCGTTTTTTCCCCCTGTGTTTTCATGTTCTTCTCTTGCTCAAATTGTCGACTCGTCGACCTCTAATCCCACAACTTGATCTCGCCATCCCAACTGCCCGTGACCACCTTGCTCGTCTCGTGCGGCAACCAGGCATGGCTGACCAGCGCCTCCCTATGCGCTCCCCTGAGCCGCTTCAACAGTCTCGCGCTCTTCCAGTCCCAGAAGCACAGATTGCCATCGCCATCGCCGCTGCTGACAAACTTGCCGTCAGGGCTGAAGCCGACCTGACAGGCGAATCCGGCAACATTGTGTCCCTTGAACACCTTTTTGCGGTTCTGCTTGAAGCTGCCGTCGGCGGCAAACGTGAGGATCTGGTTGTCCATGCTCTGCGCCGCGATCCACTTGCGCGATGGCGACAGCGTCACGGCGGGCATCGAGTGCATGCTCGGATCGGCAATGTACTTGATCACCACCGGAATGTCGTAGTCCCAGCCGCGCATCGTCTTGTCGTCCGAGGTGGTGACAAAGCGTCGATTGCCGTCGACAAACGTGATGGTGTTGACGGCTCCCAGATGCGACGTGTATTCCTGCGTAATGCTGTGCGTCTTGATATCCCACTGCAGCACCTTGTTGTCGCTCATACCGGCGAGGAAGATGTGCTGCTTGTCTTCGTCAGGATGGAACGTCAAGCAGTAGGCCGTCTTGCCGTTGCCAAACCTGTCCAAGCAGGCGCCGGTTTCGGTATCCCACAGCTTCACCTGTCGGTCGTAACCCGAAGACAGGAACCGTCGACCGTCGTTGGAAAAGGCAATGTCGCGTACAGCTTTCGAATGCCCTTGGAACGTGCGCAGACATTGGCCCTGATGGTACACGTCCCACAGCTTCACCGTCGTATCCAGCGAAGCCGAGAGCAGCAGATGTCCGGAACGCGGCAAGAGCTTGAGCGTCGAAATGCCCTTGGTATGGCCGCGGAAGGTGTGGATGCACGACTTGGGCAGGAAACACTCTTGCTCGCCCGGTTCACCGGACAGGTTGACATCGACGTCGGTAGGAATGTGCATGTACGTCCGCCCTTGATAGTCGTACATGCTTTTGCCGTGGAACATGCTCGTTTCGGTGACTTTTGCTTCTGCCTCTGCTTGCTTCCTCGCGTTGGCTGCTTCCAACTTGTCCTTCTCCCTCGCTTCCGACTTGGCCTGTGCCGCACGCATTTCGGCCTGACTGGGCCCAACCGTCGCATCTCCACTCAGCAGCTGCTCGGCAACATGCTCGTCCCCTGCCCACTTCGCCCATGGTCCAACATACGCTCCTTCGCCTTCGACTACGCTCGGATCACCTGCTGTACCATTTCGCTTCTTCTTGTGCGCTTTACCACTATATCGTAACTGAGCGCTCGCGCGGATATCGGCAGCAGAGGCACCTTGCATAAGTGCAGCTGCGCGTTGGTCTCCCACAAAGCCGTCCGCCTGATGAAGCAAAGATGGATCTTTGGCATAGCCGTAGACGTGGAATGTTCGCTGCTGATTGCGAAAGTCATAGTCGGACACGGCGGCGGATTCAATGTGACCCGTATAGGTATTTTGCTGGGCGCCGAGGGTGTGTGTTGCGAAGGGGTTTTCGGGTCCCAGTTGGGGTGCTGTCATGTCGGCGTAAGGGACGTTGACGTGCATTGTGGTGTCGCCTGGTCGCAGAAGGAGCGCTTCGGCAGCGGAAGAGTTGTCGATGACTTTTGGTGCCAGTGCGACTTTGTTCGAGGTCGAAGTGGATGCGTGCGGCGGATTCGAGAGGTTGGTCGGTGGTGCTGCGGCGGCGGCGTCTGTTGTCGTCTTTTGCTTCTTTTTGGAAGATCGACTTGTGATAGAGCCATATTCTGCTTGTGTATGCTGCTTGGTCTGCGTTGTCGATGCCCGGCCAGCTTGAAGTTCGCTCAGACCAAACGCATCGGACGGATCATAGTCGAGAGTTTCAGAGCTGGTCGTCTTGGTTGATGTTCGAGCAAGCCGGGGCGACAACTGCTCGGCGACATCGCTGTCATCCGAGCCGTATCCAGCGAGTGCGTCCATGGCTGCAGTCCCTTGAGTGCTGGTTGCTGTGCTCGATCGGAATCGGAATGTGTATGTGGATGGTGGAAGGGAGGCTTGATGAGAACATTTGGAACGCCGCCAATGTTTGCTCTGCTGCCAAATTTGGACCCGATTTCCGAGAATCGAAACAATTTTTCCTTTCGTCGTTTTTTGGTTTCTTCCTGTTCCACTCCACTCCTCTCCTCTCCTCTCCTCTTCTCCTCTCCTCTCCTCTCCTCTGCACACTGATACCTTCACACATTCACAGTTGAACAGCATCTCGGAATTGCAAGGATGCCGTTCGACCCACGCACAAAGTCACGCAAAACCACCACACTTCCAGCGGCTCTCCGGGATGAGCTGGGGCTACCAGCTCCTTCTGCCCACAGGCGTCCCTTTCGCCCGCAAGACCGCGCGAACCGATTCAGTTCTCACAATGGTTCCAGCAAGCCTCAGCTCAAAGTGATAGGCAGGCCGCAGAGTGCAATCAATGGCGCGGCGAAAGGAAACTCGAGAGGGCCCATCAAGTCTTTGCGGAATCAAGAGAAGGAGCACAAGGAACAACACAAGCAACAGCAACGCTCTCAATCGAGATCAGCACCTCAGCACAAGCCTCGCCTACCCAACCAGAAAGATGGTGACAATGCTCGTGCATCATTGTCTCGTCAGACCGCTCAGTCCGAATCGAAAGCTCAGCAGAAGAGAAAGTCAGGGCAACAGCCCCAAGAAGCTCTCAAAGTCATCAAGAAACCCAAGAGCACAGCAAAGCCTCAGCACGACTCCCAAGATGAACCAGTCCAACACAAGACACGCCTCAATCCATATACTGGCGAGATGGAAGTTGTCAAGTCTACCAAGACAAAGTCCTCATCCGTCAAGCCAACTGCACTCGAGAAGATGCTCGCCCGGGTCGAAGCCGGTCCCTCGTCTTCCAGCAAAGGCAAAGCAAGAGCTGGCGATATCGCTGTCAAAAAGAAAAGTAGGCGGCACATGACGCAGCAGGAAAAGGAAGAAGAGGACGAGATTCGTTGGCTCGAATACAGCCTTGGCAAGAGTAGGTCGGGCGAGGATGTGGTCAGAGACGATCTGGATGACTTTTTGGACGATCTGGACCGCTTCCAGGTGGGCATGTATGATGAGAGTGATAGCGAGGAGGAGGAGGAGGAGGAGGAGTCGGCGAATGGAGAGGAAGAGAGTGAGGATTCTGGACTGGAAGAGATGAGTGTGAGTGAGGACGAGGATAGCGAGCAAGAGAGTGAGGAGGAGAGTGTTTCCGAGGATGACGAGGATGTGGACCTCGACGAAGGGATGTACGATTTTGACTCGAACGACGAGGACGATTTCAGCAACTGGGATGCTGCGATGGCTACCACAGACGAGGAAGCCGATCAAGGTGACGAAGTCGAAGAACAGGAGATCACCTCAGACGAGGGCGGAAACGACGACGACGACAGCCAAGACGATTCGGAGGTAGAAGAAGTTCGTGCTCTCCTCGCTGGTACCTCTGACTCCGCTGCATCTCCCTCCGCCTCGATAGCTCCTGCTGCCGCCCCCTCGACCAAGTACATCCCTCCGGCGCTGCGTGCAAAGCTCGCCGCTGAATCCTCCGCCGCCACCTCCGCCTCGTCTGCCCCCGCATCAGGCATGAGCGAAGCAGAAATGGACCCATTGACAGCCCAAAAGCTGCGCCGTCAGGCCCAAGGACTCCTCAACCGTCTCGGCGACGGCAACATCGACTCGATCCTCACCGAGTACGAATCGCTCTATCGAACCCATCCGCGCGCACACGTTACCTCGACCATCACCCAGCTCATCCTCGACACCATCACCGCCCGCTCCAATCTCGTCGACACCTTTGTCATCTTGCATGCGGCGCTGGTGGCGGCGCTGCACAAAGTGGTAGGGGTAGAGTTTGCTGCGTTTTTCATCCAGAGGCTGGTGGAGGAACTGAAGAGGTATTTCGACGCGTTGAAGGAGGGTGATGGCGGTGACAAGGACGGGCAAGGGGGGGAGGAGGAGGTGAGGGGAAAAGAGTGTCTCAATCTGACCGTGTTGGTGTGCGAGTTGTACAACTTGCATGTGGTTGCGTGTCCGTTGATCTACGATCTGATTCGCATGTTTCTCGGTCAGCAGCCGGGAGGCGATGCGGATGCGGTCCAAGGCGGCGTCAGCGAAGTCGACATTGAGCTGTTACTCAAAACCATTCGTTCGTGTGGTTCGCAACTTCGGTCCGACGACTCGACCTCTCTCAAGTCGATTATCGCTCTCACCCAGTCTCGCGTGTCCTCGTCCAACGCATCCACGCGGACGAAGTTCATGCTCGAACGCATGGCCGACTTACAAAAGACCAAACCGTCCAAGGCATCGGCCAACGACGCCTCGAACCCGAACAGTGCTTCTGGACAGCTGCTGACACGGATGAAAAAGTACCTCGGCGGATTGGCCAAGAAACGAACCGTCCGGTCGTACGAAGCGTTGCGAATCGGGTTGAAAGACCTGCAGGACGCCGACAAGAAGGGCAAATGGTGGTTGGTCGGTGCAGCCTGGACCGGTCAAGCTGATCAGTCGGACGCTCAGGGTCTGACCAAACTGCTACCCATGAATGCGCGCGCCTCTGCCATCCAGTCTTCCGCCAACCCCGCTGCAACGGTCGAAGATCCCCAGCAGACCCACCTGCTAGCACTGGCTCGAGCACAGGGAATGAACACCGACACGCGCCGACTCGTCTTTATCACCCTGGTCACCGCCGAAGACTTTCATCAAGCTGCGGAAAACCTGCTGCTGCTCAAGCTCAACGACGTCGCACGTCGCGAGATTGTCCGTGTCCTCGTCCACTGTGTCGGTTCCGAACAGGTGTACAATCCGTACTACACCCTTGTCGGTCGAGAAATCTGTCGGAACGACTACGGGATGCGCATCACGCTGCAATACTGTCTTTGGGATTTCTTGCGCGAGATCGGCCAGAAGGGCGTAGGTGGCGAAAAGTTCGCTTCCAGTCTCGCCGACGCCGACGACCCGGAGCACAACCACGTCGATCCTCGTCGCGTCAGCAACCTTGCGCGCGCCTACGCCTGGTGGATCACCCACGACTGTCTCTCACTCCAAGCCCTCAAACCCGTCGATTTCACCGGCCTCCACCCACGTCCTGCAACCTTCATCGGCCTTCTACTCATCCACCTCGTGCTGTCGATCCAGACAAAGTCGCCTGCAAAAACCCTCCACCTCCCCACGGTCACGGCACCGCTGAGGCAGGACAAGCTGGCAAAAATGGTGCAGTCGAATCTCGTCGGTGGCAGTATCGATCTGAGTAGAGGATTGTTGTTCTTCCTGAATACCAAGCTGGACGCGAGGATGCAGAGACAATTGGTGTTGGGTGGAGAAAAGCGGTTCAAGGATCAGATGGGCGGCCTGTTGGAGAGGGTCAAGGAAGGGCTAGATGTGGTGAGACGGAGGGTGGAGGCGATTTTGCAGTCGCATGAGGGAGTCGGGCTGGTGGATGGTGGCGTGGGAGAGATGGAGGGTGATGATGACGTGTAAAACGTACTTTGTTGGAATGAGACCTCGTCGAATTCTCCTCATCATCTTATCGATTGAACTGTGTGATTGACCTTGTGAAGGACTGTCATTCATGATTGCGACAAGGCTCATCATACAAGAAATCGGAACCCCTCTTTTTCACTGACCACTCTCGCCCTTCGCCTCCTCGACCTTCCTCCGCTTACTCGCAGCCACCATGTCCCTCCTCTTATTCGCCTGTCTTCGACCCACACTTCCTCCCGCACTCGTCCGGATCTCCTTCCTCTCCGGCGCGCGACTCTTGAGCTTCTTCCTTTCCTTTTTGGCCGGATTCTTCAACTTGACCATCCACTCGGGCACCTCGCATCCGCTCTGTCGCATCACGTTGACGACCGTCTTCAAATGCACCGCATCCTCCTTGGTGAAATACGTGATCGCCCGACCTTGTCTCCCCGCACGTCCCGTACGACCAATACGGTGGATGTACGACTGGACGGATTGCGGGAAATCGTAGTTGATTACGAGCTGGACGCCTTTAAAGTCGATACCTCTGGCCATGAGTTCGGTGCAGATGAGCACCCACACGTCGCCCCGTTTAAACGCCGAGATGACGCCTTCCCGTTGCACCTTTGGCCGGTCCGAGTGGATCACGTCAACGTGCAGCCCGTCGTAGACCAGTTCGTGAAAGAGATCCTTGGCCCGCTCGATCGACTGGACGAACAGCAGAACGGGCGGTTTGAGACCCCCTTCTTGGATCAAGGATCGTAGAGCGTGGAGTTTTCCATCTTCGGAGCCGACGAACTGCAGCTCTTGCTTGATGGTCTCGGTTGCAGAGTCTTTGGTGCCCACGATGACCCGGCATTCGTCGACCATGAACGTTTTTGCCATCTCTTCCACTCCTGCTGGCAGCGTAGCAGAGAACAGAGCTTTGCGCAGTTGCGAGTGCGAGCACGCAGCCAGGATTGTATCCGTCTGCTGTAGGAATCCTTCCTCCAACAACCTATCCGCTTCGTCCAACACCAAATGCCTCACGTTACTCAAATCCACCTCTTCCTTCTCCACCGCATGGACGAGTCGCAACGGCGTAGTAATCAGCACATCAAACTTCTTCCGCTTGCCCGGGTCCGCAGAAGACACGGCGGTAGCATCGGACGTCTTGGTGAGTACGCAGATCCGGAAGTTGCGTCCTTCGGTCAATCTACGCAGCTGGTCATAGATCTGCTGCGCCAATTCGCGAGTGGGCGAGACAACCACGGCTCGGAAATGCTCCCTTTTCGACGGTGCGCCGAGCTGGTGAATGAGTGGGAGGAGGAACGCAAGCGTCTTACCGGATCCCGTAGGAGCTCCGGCAAGCAGATCGCGATTGGCGAGGAGGACTGGCATGGCTCCCCTTTGAATAGCCGTGGGGACGCCCCATCCCCATTTCTCGAGATTGGTACGCAGCCAAGGTTGGACGTTGAAGCGCGTCTCGAGTTCCGACCAGGAGGCCATGGGAAGAGGTACGTCTGTTCCCTTCAACTTGATCTTGTTGGCTTTCAAGAAGCTGCTGAGCGTCTTCTTGGTGAGCGGTGCTTCGTCTGTGCATTGCTCTTCTTGATCCGAGTCATCATCATCGTCTTCGTCTTTCGAGTCAGACTCGTCATCAGCTCTACGCTTGCCATCCTTCTTGCTCTGCCTCTCCTGACGCTCGACAGCCGAAGTGGTCGAATGGGCCTTTGCCGCCGATCCGAAGAAATCCAATCCGTCCGGGACAACTATTTTTGCACCGTTGGTCTTGGTTTCATCCTTGTGACCAGTTGTGTTGGGTTCGGTCCCTGATCGCTTTCGCTTTGCTGGAGTTGCCTTGCTGGACGAGGCGGATGTGCTAGTCGAAGCCTGCTCGTCAGCAGCGCCACCAAAGATCTTGAGATCGTTTTGGAAGCGCTTCTTGTCGAAGCGAGCGCCTCCGCCTGCTAGCGTTCTGAAGATGTCCATGTCCAACGAAAAGTTGCTGGCGAAATGCTGATGACCGTAAGGAGAGAGTAGATGCTGAGAATACCTGTGCGTGACTGTTGGACTGAAAGAGCAAGGTGGGTGCTGAGAGTCGCACCGAGTTTTGGTTCGTGTTGTTGGTGGTGGTGGTGTTTGGAAAGCAAAGTTGTCCTTCATTTTCCACATTCTTCGAAAAATTTGGCAGAGTGGAGCAGTCAATTCCGATTTCCGCGAAATGATGGTCGCTGGACGACACTAGCAACTCCTTCTCTTACAGCCTTGCTCTTCATCATACTCAACACTTCAGGCCGTCCATGGTTATATACTTGCACGTAAATATAGACGAAAGAAATTGACAATACAGCGTTGATGCATATGACAGGTACAAATACAAGAACTTGTCCAATCCTAGATCGCTGGAAGGCAGCATGCATTCAGCCAAAGCTCCAAACCTGCACTCTTTCGCGAGGATGCTGCGCCTCGAACGAAGTGTGGCCGCCCAACGTCGTCAAACCTGAAGGTACGTCGGTGTAGGCTACGATGCTAACGATCTTATCGAACGCCGTAGACACCCAACGGATCACGCCCCTAGCCTGACGATCCAGAACGCGGCTCCGGACAATCTGACCGAGCGAAGGATCGAACGACCGATCATGGGCGCCTGTACCGTAGATTGCGTTGCCTCCGGTCATACCCAACGAACCGGACTGCTCCAGCTCTAGAGACGATCGGAGAGTCAACACGTGCGCCATGTGACTCGCAGCCTCAACGCCATCTTCTTGAAGCATTGTGGAGCTTGTCGATCTTGTACCAATTCCGATTGTGGTATCCTTTCCATTTGATTCCTCCCGAGCGATGGCGCGGACGTTTCGCATGGCGCTGGCAACTGAGTCGGTTTCGTTGGCACGATCGCCTAGGCTCCACACCATCACACTGCCGTCGGCTCCACCGCTGACGCAGCGTCCATCTTCGAGTGCGACGCTGTGAACGCTGCCCGTGTGCCCGTGTAGGCTGCGTCGATGCACGAGGCGCAGAGCAGAACTTGACGACGCGGGAGTCGCAGTTGCCGAGCGGGAGACTGCCGTCGATGTGCGAGCACCAGAATCTCGTCGTACAAAAGTAGTAGCGCCAAGCAACTCGTAGACTTCGACCGTATTGTCGCTCGCCCCAAGCACCACAAAGGGATCGTCATAGGTCAAGCTCGTGGACGTGCTGCTCGCCGACATGGCTGCTGCCCAAGCTGGGTTCTGCTCCGACACAGTCTCTAGTGTAGATGAGACGGAGTTCCGGCGCCGATCAAGCATGGAGCGTCCTCTAGGGTCAATTGGAGTTGATCTGAATGGATGCTTGGCTGTGGCATGTCGACTGGTAACCTGTGCGGTGGACGCAGCTGCAGGATCCACATTGAGCCTCACTACGACCTCCAGCACGGAAACACTCCAAGATGAGGGATAGCTGGGTGTCGAGTACGCCAGCGTCACTCTGAATGCTTGTTGTTCGGGGCGATCGTCCAGGATGTGTGTGTCGGCATGGATAGATGTTGAAGGCCGTCGGAACTGCTTGGCGACATCGTAATAAGGCAGCTTCTTGAGTCGCAAGGACGCGGGCCAAACACAACAATAGCTCGAAAGACGGTGGACCTGCTCCAATCGCACCGGCGTGAGGTTGACTCGGTACACGGAAAGCTCGAACTTGGACGAGCAAAGCACGAGCGCTGGAGAGTGCATAGCAGCCATGACGATATGATCGCCCGAGGCGACCATATCGGGACGATGCAAGATATCTTCGGTGCATTCGAGAGACTCTCCATCAGTTGTGAGGGAAAAAAGACTCCAGTGGCCGGTCGAATAGGCTACGAGAACTCTGCTTACGGACGCCGAGGTGGACCTGTCTAATTCGCCAAACTTTCGCTTTTGACGCACCGATGCATCGACAGTAGCAAAATCAGCATGCTGGTCGGCATCGATCGCGATCTCGGTGACGTAAACCTGCGCAGAGGTTTGTTGAGATGGACGTGTTGTCAAAAAGCTTTGTAGTCGAGGTGAAGAAAACTGCAAGGTTGGAGTCCTCTGATGAAGATCGGTGCGTGTATGAGCTTGTGCGAGCGGATCGGCTGAGGACGAATGGGGCTCTGAGGCGTAGACAGAGATGGTTGGAGCGTTTGTACCGAGCTCAGAGTCGGCGGAGGCGGTGGTGAAAATGAAACGGCTGGATACTCGTACAATCGTGTGTCGGAGCGATGAGGAAAGGCGACGATATGGACGTTGAACATCGTTCGAAGGCTGATTTGGACGAAGCTCAGAGACGGCGAACTTGCCTCGTTGCCAGTTTGTCGAGACGCGAAAGATGTGTTCCCAGTTGATGAGATGATCCTTGGAGGTGTCGCTGGAACTCAGCCCGACGTGGAAGAGTGAGGAGACTGCCTCTTGAGCTTGTTGCTCTGATGGGAGAGTGGCGCAAGACTGCGGACTGGAAGTGTAGTATCGGTTGGGTAGGCGCTGTATACGTCGAGCACCGTCGCCAGTAACGTCCTTGACATTGAGGAGATTTTGATGCAAGAGCAAAGAGCGAAGCTCGCGTAGGGTGGGCAGAGGACGAGATCTTGAACGAGCGTTGGAGGTGCCGTCGGCGGGGCGCACAAAGTTGTGGTAGAAGAGACGCTTCCAAAGCTGACGGTCCTTGGCCAAGGAGTAAAGATGTGTGTTGACCAACTGCAATCGAACGAGGTCCGGTGCATCGAGGTAGCTGAAGATGCGCAGCATCACTTCATCCGCGAGCGTGTGGTCCATGATGGGCGACGATCTTGGCTTGCGGTGGCTTCCGTGCCAGCTTACAAGATGATGCTGATGTACTGTACTGTACTGTACTGTACTGTACTGTACTGTACTGTACTGTACTGTACTGTACTGTACTGTACTGTACTGTACTGTACGAGTCGTATCTGAGTAGCTCCAACACAAGCACCGTCTGCTCAAGGACAAGCAAAGCGTTCAGACGCTGAGACGGGACGAGCTGCGGCTCTACGAGGTGTGCCGTGTGGAAGGCATGATCGTCATGGTCACAGAAGAGCGCTGTTGGAGGACGTGTTGCGATGCAATTGTGGACGATCACGATACAGCGCCAAGAATGATGGTGTAAGAAGAAAGTGGAAAGCTGAGTTGATGTTGGTGGCCAAAAAGGTGGAGTAAAATTGGGCGCGCAGATGCGACCCGCGATAGCCGACCTTGCAGGCGCTCTGCATGCAATTCTGGACTCGCTACGCCCTGCCTTGCCATGCCGTGTGAGCCAGTGGCTTCGAGTTGCGACCTGTTATGAATCGTCACAATCAGCGATCAGACTCGATTTTAGCATGAACATGTAATACGACAGGGAGCTGTCGTTTCAAGCGCCTTTGAACTTGTGCTCGGATAAGCGTGGCCCATCTGCATCAAAGAGGCGTGCGAACAGATAACTTGTAGCAAAACGCCGCTTTTAGCGTGGTGAGAAACAGAGGATTCACACAGTAGGCGGACATCTCGGTCACTCCGATCTGCTCGTCGGAGCTCTGCTGCTGCTGTCACAGTCACAATCATAGTCACATTGGCAATCGGCATTCAGCGTCGTCGATGCTTGGAAACGAGTCTCAACAAGACAGATTCTCTCCCACAACAGATCCAATTTATTTTTCTGCGATCCAAGCTAAGCTAGCTTTGCATGCTTCGGATGCGCTTGTTCGCGGCTCTCGCATGGACCCGCTTACAGTGAAATGCATGGCATAAAAAACTCAACTCCGACGGTTGGGCTTTGACTGTATTGATCAGAGCTTAGCTCTAAAACGGTCACGCACAGCAACAGGAATCGATCTGTATCAAGTGAGCTTACCGAATGCTCATTCAAGTTTTCCCACCTACCACCATCCGTCCCGCTGTCCCGTCTCAGTCGCACCGACAACTTGGCTTTTGGATTTGAGGGCAAGAGAAAGTACGTAGTCGAGGCTGGATAGCACTGCAAGACATGCACCTCTCCTAACTCATACGTTCGCTGCTTACTCATTGATCCATCATCGACGTCGCAAAGGCAATTCTCCACCGCGGCACAACCGATACGCACTTGAAAAGGGAAAAGATGTCGCAAATGCTTTCCGGGTCGCCCGAAGAGGATGACCAGCTGCCATCGTTGATGCAACAGCACAGTGCAAAGCTGTCATCATTAGCATCACGCGCAAGACACCAAGCGTCGTCGGCTGGTCCGAGCAACTCGAACAACGCAACACCACAGCGCAGCGATACGCTTTCGCCCCCATCCGACGGGTCACATGCGCATGGCCATACACATACGCATTCCCACAGCCACGCGCGACATCACACGCATTCGCGCGCACACGGCCATTCCCACTCGCCATCTACGACGCGCAGTCAATCGTCCACCTCGAATCCGTCATTGGGGGTTCCAGCCCCACCACACGAACGCATGCCTTCGAGGTCCATGTCGAGAACGCCTTCGCACGAGTACCGCGAGACACTCGATGCCAAGAGCAGAGATCTCGATGATGGCTCTACCGTGATCAACCAGTACAAGATCACCGACACCATTGGAAGAGGTGCTTATGGTACGGTGCGTAAGGCGGTGCTTGTAGACGATCCCGAGGTCGTATTCGCCGTCAAGGAGTTTGGCAAGACTCGGCTGCGCAAAACCCATCGTGCAGATAAGTTACGCAAACCTGCAAGAGGCAGAGGTGCGCTTTCCCGACCGGGTCATCGCAGCGATCCAACAAAAGGCGAGCCCGACCCCAACCGCGACCAAGAGGATGAGCTCAAAGACCCGCTCACCCACATCCGTCACGAGATCGCCATTCTCAAAAAGCTCCATCATCCGCACGTGGTCAAGCTGTACGAGGTGCTCGATGACCCGACCCAAGATAGCCTCTACATGGTCTTTGAGTATTGTCCCGATGGCACCGTCATCGACGTCAAGCTCAATTCACAGGTGCAGCCCTTGCCCGAAGATGTCGCGAGGCTCTACTTCGTTCAGATCCTTATGGGCATCGAGTATCTGCACGAGAACGAGATCGTCCATCGTGACATCAAGCCGGACAACATCTTGCTCAGTGACGGCCGCAAGACGTGCAAGATTGTCGACTTCGGCGTCTCGGAGATGTTTCTCAAGCCGGGCGACGACACGATGCAAAAGTCGGCCGGCAGCCCGGCGTTTATGAGCCCTGAATTGTGTACCGCGGGGCATGCCGAGTATCACGGCAAATCGGACGATGTCTGGTCGTTTGGTGTCACGCTGTACTGCATGGTGGTGGGTCATTTACCTTTTGACAAGGACAACTTTTACGAGATGTACGAGTCGATCAAGAACGACGAGCCCGAATACCCGGATCATCTGTCGGATGACCTCAAGGACTTGCTGCAGAAGATGTTTATCAAGGATCCCGAGAAGCGAATCACCGTCCCACAGATGCGCCAGCATTCTTGGACGCTCGCTGTCGAAGAAGGCATCCTGCTCTCCACCGAAGACAACCTCGAGACCATGGTTTCCGAGATCACCGACGAGGATCTCGACTGCGCCATTTGCAAGATCACCAACATCTTCACCTTTGCACGTGCCATTTCGCGTTTCAAGAAGGGTGGCTCGATGCACCGTGCTCGTCGAGAAGCGACCAGGTCTACGTCGGGTGGTAGCGAGACCAACCATTGCGATCGTAGCTGGTTCCCGCCCTCGACGGCGAGTGCGGATCAGCGCAAAGCGGGCGGGTCTGGCGACGAAGCGATGGATGTGGCGAGCGATGCGGCGACGATCAAGGACAAGACGCCGCAGCCTGAACCGCAGCGGCAGGATGGTAAGGACGAGGTGGATCAACTTGAAAAAGCGGCAGCTCGCATGTTTGAATCGCCTCAGATGCATACGTTCGAACTGCCGGCCGAGGAGCCCAACAGCAATGGTCCGCTGCAACGGAACCGATCTGGACCCGTCTCGACTCTACACAAGCTCGATACCGGCACAAACAGTCCTCCTGTGATCACGATGGAGTCGCCACGCAGTGCTTGCCCGGAAATGTTTGACTCGCCTACCTCGGATGGAGAAATGCCGTTCTCAGACAAGGGCACGCAGTCACGAGGATCTTCGACCGTCTACACGAGTCGCAGCACAGGCGGGCGATCGAGCGACTACACCGACGACTCGTCGAAACCGGATGAAGCCGTCGCATCCCAAACGTCTGGTACGATGCTCGAACACGGTAAGAAGAAGGATCATCCGAAGAGGGCGACGTTCAAGCCGGATCAAAGCCGTAGCCACGACGAATCGCTTCCACGACGCGCCCAAACGCTGCAGGAACGTGCGGCTTCGTTGGGCAGCAAGCAGAGCAAACCGAAACCCAAGCTGCTACCGGACCAACCGACGTTCCAAAGTCCACGGCATGAGAGGATCCAGACGCCGCCAGGCGCAGCCGAGGTGTACAGGCACTCGAAAGGTGATGAAGGTGACGAGCAGGGTGAGAATCCGTATTTCAAAGGTGCACAGGGTGGAGAGCCGGAGGAGGGGGACGGAGTGATTTCAGAGGCGGATAGGCAGGCTCAGACTGTGTGAAGGTGGGAGGATGGTTCTGGCAGAATGTCAGTGATCTTGTGCCATCGTTGTGCGGCGTGTGTGTTGGTACTGATGATGAGCGGCTTTTCCGGCAAATGTTACATCAACGACGAGTGAATTGAGCGTATTTGGGGGGGAAAAAGAGTGGTTCGAGCTGGAAAAGCAGAGAAAGACGTGGAACTGATCTGACCGTGTTACATAAGCACTGCTGAGCGGCGCTTTTTTTTTTTTTGGGTGGAGGAATAGGCTGGTGCTTGATGACTTCACCTTTCCGCTGTAGGAAGGAAGTGGAATACCGCGAAGGGAGGGCGGCGAGGGGGAGAGAGAGAGAGAGAGAGAGATCACACGAGGGGTTGGGAATCTTTACTTTCCATCACCACATCCGCTTTCCTCGAATCTATCTTAGACCGCTCGCACGGTTTTGCTTTTTGTTCGAACACACATTCTTATACACTCACACCTATTATCAACGCAACAATGTCCAACACCGACTGGGATAGCAAGACGGTCATTGGTCGAGGAGTACGTGCATCTGGTGGTGGTAGCTCTTCGGGACCTAGCGCTTATGAGCGGGCTAAACAAGTTGGGGCTATTACCGAGAATGACCGTAAGGTTTCTGCAGGTACCAACAAAGGTCATGTTGGAACGGATCATCAACGTATTGCTAAGCTCGATCGGGAGAATGAAGTTGCTCCTCCACCCAAGGTTGCTCCGAGTGTCGGAAAGACAATCGGTCAAACGAGACAAGCAAAAGGTCTAACGCAAAAGGATCTAGCCACCAAGATCAACGAAAAACCCCAAGTGGTTCAAGAGTACGAAAGCGGTAAAGCCGTTCCGAACCCGCAGATCCTAGCAAAGTTGGAACGCGCCTTAGGCGTCAAACTGAGGGGTAAGGATATTGGAAGCCCATTGGGTGGGCCGAAGAAGAAGTAGACGAGCAAGGTGCATAAAGATCCAAGGTTTTCACTTGTCAAAGGGGGTAAAAGGTCAATGAGTTGTTACACGCTTTCCACCACCCCGGTTTTCCTTTCGTTGCGTCTATTACGGCTTACAATTATACGGTTACCTTCCCCCCCTTCGTACTGTGTCTCCCATCCTTGCCCTCTAAATGACACACCCCCGAAAAAAGTGTCTCGATCCTGAAAGCATCTTCCACCGTTATGGAGGTCCCGGCATTCCTATCGCCATCGCAACCCCCCCCCCCCCTCCACACGCCTCGCCAGTACACTCAATCCCGCTCCCCACCACTCACCCATTTGCCGAACCCCCACTGTACAGTCGCCACAGCCAACAAGAGAGAGAGGGTCATGAATGACGATTGCAGATCAGATTCCCAAACGAAAGAAAAAAGAACAAGGTGACATGTGAAAAACCCATAAAAAGAGATAAGCAGATATTTCTAAGAGGGGGTAGCCGGTGTGTGTGTAAAGAGGGAGAGAGGTGGAAGCGATGCTATAGAGAGAATCACGCTTGCGCCCGACTCGACTGATACCTCTTCCTCCACTCCTCCAAATCGCCCTTCAACTGCCTTGGCGAGACAGGCTTGGTCATCCAGGCGTCCATTCCGCACGTTTCGATCCCGCGCGTCTTGTCCTCTTCCGAACTGAGCGCGGTAACCGCGACGATAAAGGAAGGATAGTTGTGCGCCCGCATCTGCGCGCACGCCTCAAACCCATCTTGGATCGGCAACGAAATATCCAGCAGAACCACCGACGGTCGAAAGCTGATAAACTTGGCCACCGCCTCGGCCCCATCGTGCGCCTCTTCGTAGCGTATGTCGAGCCGCTTGCACAGCGTCGTCAAGAGCTTCATGTTGATCGGGTTGTCTTCGACCACCAGTACGCGGAACTCGTCGTTGCGTGGCGCTACGGCAGAGGTGTTGATGGGCAAGGGAACGGGTTTGCCCAACTTTGTCGAGGCCGATGACACTTCGACGGCTGAATCGCGACGTTCGCCACCATCTGCCCTCGAAGCCGACGCAACAGAGGCCGAATGGCGATGTCCCGACACCCGACGAGTGCCAGTGTCAATGCCAAGCTCGGTAACGCTGACGCGATGCGAGTTGTTGGTGCGCACGGCGTTGCCAATGTAAATCGGAGGAGGCTCCTCCTCCGACAAGTAGGTTTCCATCAATCGAAGCGCACTCGGACCGTGTGGCATGGGCAGGGGCAGCACAGGGCGACCGTCGAGCTTCTCGATGCCCTTCTCCACCACCAGGTGCGACGAGCTGATGGAAACAAACCTCGCCGTTGGCTTGACTCGATCGAGCAAAGGCTCGTCCCCCTCGTCCAACGTAGCAATCGCTCGTTCGGGCAAGACGATGCAGTCGGCTTCGGCAAACTCGGGCGTCACCTCGATCCCGCCCATCGACACAAAGTGTTCACACATGGCGTTGGCCAGACGGCGTAGTCCACGTGTCTCGAGGCCGTAGTAGGCCAACTTGGAGACGGCAAATTTATGACCATTGGTGCTCCATGTCGAACCGTTGCGACCGTGCTGCGTCGAACCGCGCTGGAGAGGTATGCACATGGTAACCCGCGTGCCCAAATTGACCTCGGAAGCCACGGACAGCTTTCCGCCATGCTTTTGCAGCGTCGATGATACGATCGTCATGCCAAGACCGATGCCGTCGCGGAACGAGTCTCCCTTGCTGAAAGGCCGGGTGAGCTGGTTGGCGCAGAATTCTTTGGTCATGCCGACGCCGGTATCGGCGACCTCGATCTCCACAGCGGCGTAGCCGTCTGCAACGCTGACATCAACCTCGTCCAGGGCACCAGGAGGCGCCAAGCGCAGAGAGATCTCTACATAGCCCTGCCGAGTAAAACGGATGGCGTTAGAAACCACCTTGCGTACTACGTCCTGGAGTGACTTGACATCGACGAGCCACTCGCAATCACGAATTTCGGGCGTTGCTTTGACGATGAGCTCCATGCCATGGAGCGGGCCTTCCTGAGCCTTGATAGGATCGGTCTCGAGTTGACGAGACTGAAGATCGAGACGCTGCGCAAACTCCCATTCCTCGTCGGCAACCGATTCGACCACCTTGACAATGTCGGTAGCCACGCGCTTGGGTGGCAGAGAGGTTGCGGTCTTGATGCCGGATAGGTTCTGGAAGCTGAGCAAATCGTCGATATAAGAGTTGAGCGTGAGACCTGACAACGAGATGGACTCGAGTAGGGTTGCCAAGACGCCGTCGGCGGATAGGTCAATCTTGACCGCGTCGTCATCCTCGTCATTGCTGATGGCGGCGCGAAGGTACTCGACGGCGCCAAGAGCACCGTGGAGCGGCGTGCGAAGATTGTGCTGAACGTGTCTCAAGAACTCGGCCTGGAAAAAGTCGACCTCGGACAGCTTTTGACGCAGCAGGCTTCCGAGCGAGATCTGCATGGTGCTCTCGACGAAGAAACGCTCCTGCTGGTCAAAGCAGACCTGGTCTTTAAACATGACGAGGAACATGATGCCTGGGCGTGCCTTGGCACGGTTGTAGCACGCGCAGACAGCGTACGAGTTGACCGGAGCGTCGAGCGGCAGCAAGTCGGCCCAGGGATCCTTGTGCTTGTCCGAAGACCGAGCCGTTGCATCTTCGTCGTCCTCGTCGGATGAGAAGTTGGAGTCGTTCTGCCTGTGGTAGAACTTGCAACGGATGTTCATCTTGGTCTCGGCCGCCATGCGAGCGAGCGGGGTGGCAAAAGTGGCCTTGACCTGCTGAATGTCTTCTGGCATGTTGGGCCGATACTCTTGCGGGCCGGCGTAGCACAGTACGCTGGGCGGTGGCGAGCCCTCGCGTAGGTCGATTGCATGTAGCGTCGAGTTGGCGTCGCTCATAGACATGTTGCGGCTCATGCTTGGCGAGACGATGGGCGAATCCGGATCGATGTAGGTTGGCGTGGAGACGGATTCCGATGGCGGTGTGATGGGCTCGTTCGAGTTGTGTCCGTCGAAGAGTTTCCAGGGGGGCAAGTTGGCATGAGAAAAGACACTCGATGTCCGTGGAGAGACACTCTTGGCGGCTGAAGGTCGCAAGCGGAAGTTGCTTACATCGAAAGCGACTACGGCGGTTGCGCCAAGGCACTCTCGTAACTCTCGACAGGCTTTGTCGATGACGACAAGTGAGTAGCGCGTGTAGCCATCGCCCGACTCGGATGTGGAGGGGGACGAGGAGTTGAAGTGCCTGAGGTGGGCATTGAGCGAGGTATCCTCGAGCGAACGAATGAGAGAGCTGGTGCGTTGTTGCATCTCGGCAGCCTTGGCATTCTTGGAGCTCTGAAATTCCTTTTCGAGCGCATCGCCAGCCATGTTGCCAATGGCATGGAGGAGATCGGCGGCCTTTTCGTCAAAGTTGTCGCGGGGCTGCTCGTCCATGATGCACAGACGGCCGACCTGGACTCGACCCTCGATGCCGTAGAGATTGTACGACAAGAAGAGGGGTGCCGAAGCGTAGAAATTCATAGGTTTTCCCTTTGCATTGGTGACGGTGCCGGCGAGGGTGGAAGGGCAGGAGCGGAATCGCCAATCCTTGTTGGTGTTGTGCACGACCAGCACCTCGTCGTCGGGGAGGAGCATGGCGTGAGAGCAGAGAGTAAGGGTTCTTGGAACGACGTGTACCTCGGGATCGCCTCCGTCTTGTGCGAGGATGAGCATGTGGGCTTCGTCGGGGCTTTCGACCATGAAGGAGGCGTACTCGCACTGGAAGACGGCCTTGGCGTGTTTAACGTAGAGTTGGAGGGCTTCACGCTCTTGGGCACCAGTGAGGCCGTGGCGACGGAGCGCTTCGGCCACGCGTCGATATTGGCGGCGTGGTAGAGGGGGAGCAGCGAGCCAGCCATTTTGACGATAGAAGTCCATGGAATCCATCAAACCTTTGGCGTCGACTTTGACGTAGCGATGCGCGTTGGCGATTTTAAACGGCTGACAGAGCTTGGAATCAGGGGTGGGAGCTGCGTGGGACGGTGGGGTATCGGTGGCAGACGTTGAGGTTGGGCCGTTGGCGGGAGCGTGCTCGTTTTGAGGAGATGCACTTGATTCCTTCGGCTGATGAGGGTCAACAGAGGATTGAGGCGGGACCTTTTCGCACCAATTGCCGAGCTGATATTTGCGAAGCCAGGTGCCCCAGGCGATGGGGCAAGTGGGAGCTTCGACGGCATTTGCGGCAATCTTTCGGGCGACAGTGTCCGAGGAGAGACTGGAAGTACCGGGTGAAGGAGGTCGCACGAGCGATTGGTGGAGCGGGTGGGAAGAAGGGCCCGACATGGTGAGGAGAGATGGTACGGGCGGCGGACGAGAGACTTATACGCGAGCAAACATAAGTGAAGGCGAGGTATATTGTGCGAGAGCCGATTTGAGAGAGTGTGTGTGCGTGTGTGGGTGTGTGGGTGTGTGAGTGAGTGAGAGTGAGAGTGAGAGTGGGAGTGAGAGTGAAAGAGCTGCGAGGCTGTGCGAATTCGACCGGTAGACAAGACGCTTGAGATTCCGAGTCGACCGAGTAGGAGCGAGAGGGATTGTGGAGGATACGAGGCCCAAGGAAAGGCGAGCGGTCGACGGACGGGCGAATTGGACGAGTGAGAGCTAGAGCTGCGGAATGTTGCTCCTCATTTGTGTGACGTGGTGAATGAGAAACGCATCAGGGTGAGGTTGCTGTGTTGAATGAGAGGATGCAGAGAAAAGATGAACGAGTCGACTTGTACTGGAGAAGTGTAGAGATGTGGTGTAGAAAGGTTGAGAGGCCGCGAGGCTTGCAGAATAGTGCAGTCGATGAAGCACGATGGACCACTGCCAAGGAGTCGACGGGAAAGAGAGAAAGCGAACGACGCAAGCAGGGTAGAAAGAGCGAAAAGAGATGGTGGAAAATGGAGAGTTGCAAAGGTGGCCGAGATTGCTTGTGAATGATCGAGTTGTGACACGAGTGGTTGCTGGTTGCTGATTCTTGTGATGAGCTAGTGTCGATATGGTCAAGAGGATGAGCGAGAGGGTGTCACTGGATAGGATGAGGACGTAGGATGAGAGAATGAGGATGAGGATGTTCAGCTGCATTGATTCGAGAGAGCAGACTCGCTGCCAGATTCAAAAAGAAAGAAAGAAAAACGTCAAAAAGAGATAGAGCAGCAGCAGCGGCGACAGGAACGCTGCGTACAGAATCGAGCAAATTGACAACGACGCGATCCAAAGGGAAAGCTGAGTCGAGGCGAGACGAATCGAGTCGCACACCAAATAAAAAATAAAAAATCCCCAAACCGCGGAAGTGCAACACCGGACACCGAGTCCAAATTGAAAAAAAGGAACGAAAAAAAGCACCAAAAAAACCGTCCAGATCGGCAGAAATCTTAGCTCGCCTTTTTGGCTCAGTTGCAGGCGCATCTCCGCGTTCTTTTTTTTTTCGGATGAAAATAAGCTTACACTTGCAAAAGTCCACGGGGACACAAGCACAGCTCTAATCTACTGTACTGTGAATAATCTCAACCGACGCTTGCAGAAGCTGAGAAGAAGAAGAAAAAACACTCGATTCTTCGGCTCAAGTTGGCGACCAAAAGGGCTTCGACGTAATTACGTACGGGCATTACACCGGACGTTATTCATTCTTCGGATGCATGCCTAGCTAGTCATCTTCCGGACTCAGAGTACGGTACTAAAAGGGGAGCGTTCCCGTCCTAACAACGACCGCGCTGACTGGTTGGCTTGCTTGCTTGCTTGCTTGTTCGTCTTGCTCATCTCGCCCCGACCACCTTTGCTTGCCACTACTGTAGACGCGTCGTTTGCTCGCGGTCCCCGATCCCGCCCCGGAACGCCAGGCAAACGGTACTCAGCCTGCATTGACAGGGCATCACAGCAAAAACTTTTTTTGTCAACGGGTCGCCAAAATGGTTAGCACCGAGTATCGCCGCACCTATTACACGAGGGCAAAACGTGGTTCTAAGTTATCTCGGTGAGCCATGTCGATGCGTTTCGCCGGTGTCTCTGTTGTGGCAACGCATGCATGCAACCTTGTTTTGTAACTAACTCGCCATGCCCTCAACCGTTGCAGCAAGCGAGTTTACTAGCGTGAGCTCGGTTTCGTGTTCCTGCTTCGACATAACTAGAACTTGTTTGCTTTGCTTTGCTTTTGCGCGCATCGTCTTTTCCGTCTGAGAGACGACGCACAAGACTGGATTGAAGCACAACAAGGTCAAGCTTTCGTCGCTGCCATCGTCCGAGATCACGATGGAAGCTGCAAAACCATTTCAAAAAAATGCTCCTCGAAAAGAACCAACATACCTGCTGCAACGAACGCAGTGAGTTGGCCCTACTCGACGCCACACGGCGGTCGCCTCCGCTTGATGCTATCCTGCCGTCGACTAAGACCTCATTGGTTCCCACGCCAACGACAAACTGTCCGCAACAAAACTCGGGCTTCTTGGAATCTTCTCACGCTTTGCGTCTCCGCGAATGTGATCCGCCCCTTCCTGTCTCTCTCTCTCTCTCTGCGTGAAAGCTGTCGAGCTTGATGCTAAGGCCACGTATCTCAATGTTAGATCAAAGTGACCAACTTCCCGATTAGCACGATGATCCCGATGCGGACATTCGCTACAGTATCTGCGCAAGAAGAATCACGAAGCAGCTGGAAATTCTTGTATTTTTTTGCTCAGTTCTCTGTTTTGGAGCAGCGCATGGGCCTTGCTGATGCCCACAAAAAAAAAAAACT
This sequence comes from Ustilago curta, assembly GCA_928722295.1. Lineage (NCBI taxonomy): Eukaryota > Fungi > Basidiomycota > Ustilaginomycetes > Ustilaginales > Ustilaginaceae > Ustilago > Ustilago curta. The sequence goes on along the minus strand of CAKMXH010000017.1, from coordinate 118,885 downwards.
CCACAGAGGGTGGCGAGCGTGGCTTTTCGACTTTTTTGACCTCTTTTTTTTTTTTTTTTTTTTTGAAGCATCGCCCGACATCAACACTTCCGACTGCAGTTCAGACTCAACCTTGCTCTTTGCTCTCCACCACACCCGCACTCTTCCACACCAACTCACCTCATTTATGAAACGAACAACAGATCCAATAGGAGGACCGTTGCAAAAGAGACCAAATACCGTGTCTGCCATCGACGACGTCGACATCACCGACGCTACCACCATGTCTTCCTCCACATCACAGCCGTCCGCACACGACTCGAAGGACTTCTTCAAGCCCATTGGACAGTACGTTGCCGATGACGATCACAAGGCTGACGCTGCTGACGCCGACGCAGGCGAGCAAAAGATGGTCGAAGAGATCAGCTCGCTCTGCATGGAGTGCCATCAAGAAGGAACTACTCGTATGCTCCTCACCTACATCCCCTACTTCCGCGAGGTCATCGTCGTCTCCTTCTCGTGTCTCCACTGCGGCAACCGAAACAGCGAGATCCAGTCCGCCGGTCAGATCCAGCCCAAGGGTTGCCTCTACACTGTTCACGTCACCAATCCAACCGATCTCAACCGTCAGGTCGTCAAGTCTGAGTACTGCACCGTCAACATCCCCGAGCTTCAGATCGAGATCCCACCCAAGAAGGGTCAGCTTACCACCATTGAAGGCCTCATCTCCGACACTCTGCGCGATTTGGAGCTCGACCAGCCTCTGCGCAAGCACATGCAGCCCGAGGCGTACACCAAGATCGAGCAGGTCTGCGACAAGTTGAGAGACATTCTCGGCGAGGACAAGCCAGCCGATGACAATGACCAAGCCAAGCAGGACGAGACCAACCCGTCCGCTCTGCGCAGTCTCGGCCCGGTTGGCGCCAGTTCGTCCTCCATGACCGCCGAGGAAAAGGCGACCCGCAAAGTTCCTCCCTTTTCTATCCGCCTCGACGATCCTTCCGGCAACTCGTTTGTCGAGTTCATGGGCGATGTTGCAGGCCGCGGCATGTCCGATGCCAAATGGAGCAAGCGCGACTATCCACGAACCAAGGAGCAGAACGACTTGCTCGGCCTGACCGGTCCCGCTGCCACGGGCTCCCAGGATGATGAGGACATGCACACCACTGGATTCGACAAGAACGCAGGCGAGACCGAATTCGAAAACGAAGAAATTTACACGTTTGCCGGCACCTGCTCTTCTTGCAACGCCCCACTCGAGACTCGTATGAAGAAGGTCAACATTCCTTACTTTAAAGACATTCTCATCATGTCGACCAACTGTGAAAACTGCGGATACAAGGACAACGAAGTCAAGTCGGGTGCTGCCATCTCTGCGCAGGGTCGAAAACTCACGCTCAAAGTCGAGGACAAGGAAGATCTCTCGCGCGACGTCCTCAAGTCGGAAACCGCCGGATTTGCCATTCCGGAAATCGACCTGCATCTGGCGCCCGGAACGCTCGGTGGCCGCTTCACCACGCTTGAAGGTCTGCTGCAGCAGGTGTACGACGAGCTGTCTGAACGCGTGCTCATGCGCGGCGACTCGTCGACGCAGGCTGCCAACTTTGAAGGCTTTTTGGGCAAGTTGAAGAGCGTCATCAGTTGCGACCTGTTGCCGTATACCGTCATCCTCGACGATCCGTTGGCCAATTCGTACATCCAGAACCCTTATGCTCCGGATTCCGATGAGCAGGTGTTCGAGGAGAAGTACGATAGGTCGCACGATCAGAATGAGGATTTGGGATTGAACGATATCAATGTGGATAACTACCAGCAGGAGGAGCAGGCCGAGGTCAAGGGTGAGGCTTGATCAAGAGGCAAGTTAGAGCGTTGTCGTGTGTTGGAGATTTTGGGTTTTGCAATCTGAAGATCTCGTCCTTTCTTTTATATCATGCTCTGTTCGCTGCTTGTGCTCACCCACCTCAACATCATAATGCAAGGTACGGTTGTCATTGTCTTCACCATCCAGAAAAGTCACCAAACCCTCCTGCTCCCGACTTTCTCTTTTTGGCTGCACTCTGCTCTCCCACTCCCCCACCACTGCCTCCACCAATCCTATCCACCTTGATATACTTGCCAATCGACGAGCTTGCAGCCAACAATGCACTCGCACCCGTCGGCTTACGCTCTCCTCTGTTACTCGGTAATTCCGTCCCTAACCACGTCGTGCGGTCCGCCTCTCTGCGTTTGCGCTTTTCCATTCTGCGGATATAATCGGGGTCGGTTGAGTCGTTTGCCTTTGCGCTCTGTTTCTGCCGTAGCTGGTACTGTTCAAACGGATCTTGTGTGACCAGTACGTCGTGAAGCTTGATCTTTCGGAGCGGTCGATCTGTGCCTTGTTCCGACGGGATCTGTTCGAGTATCGTCAGCGTTTTGTCCTTTTCCCCATCCACTAGGCGTCCGAACACGGTATGTTTGCCGTCGAGGTGGGGAACTGGACGATAAGTGATGAAAAACTGACTGCCGTTGGTTCCAGCTCCTTTGTTGGCCATCGATAGTACGCCGCGGGAATCATGCTTGAACGCTCCAGGTTCGCCGTACTCGTCTCGAAAGTCGTGACCCCAAATCGAGCTTCCGCCACGACCGGTACCGGTGGGATCGCCGCCTTGAATCATAAAGCCGCGAATGTTACGGTGGAACATCGTGTCGTCGTATTTGCCTTGCTTGGCAAGCTGTAGAAAGTTGTAGCATGTCTTGGGCGCTTTATCGCAGTGCAGTTCAAGGTTGAGCGGGCCAAAGTTGGTCGAGAGACGGACGTAGGCTTTGGAGCCAGGACGGGTCTTGAGGTGGTCGAACATGACCTCTTCGTCGTCGAGGAGGACGCGCTCGATGGCGGTGCGAGGCGTGAGGTGGGAAGAGGTGAACGAGGCAGCGGTCATGCCGGTGGATGTGCCGGTCGCCTTGTTGCGCGTATAGGCTGACGAGGGGTCTTTTGGGGTCGATGCGTTGGTTGCTAAAGTGGATCTAGATGGCAACGGTGACAGTGACGTTGACGTTGACGTTGACACTGTAGAAGCGCCATCCGAGCCCCCCTTTAGCTTACGGAGCAGCTTCTGCGCACTCCCCGTAGCGCCCAAATTGATCCCCTCGGAGCTATCAATGCCCTTATCCGCCTGGGTCAATGCCAACCCTTGCTGGACATGATGCATGGAGCTCGGATTTCTCGTTTCGGGATGACTCGGATCTTGCACCGTGATGATATCCGTTTTGCCAAACGCTTCGTCCGTCACCAGATCCTTCATGTATTTCGCCTTGACATTCAACCTCTGCACGGTATCCCACAGAAACACGTTGCCACTCTGCCTCACGGCCACTAAGTGCGAATGGCGACCAAACTCCTTGAACGAAACGGGATCGTGAAAGCGTCCTTGGTCATTCTTGTGAAAGTTCAACCGCACAATATTGTCGAGCTCGAATGATTTGCCTGTGACCGGATGCGTTCCATACTTGCGCAGGTAGGGGACAAGATTGGTAAGTTCGAATGCGATCCCGCAGTCACTCGAGCAGACAGGCATGTTCCATGGTTGGAAAGAGATGGCGCAACAGTCGAACGAGACGGGATGGAACGATTCTTGCTCGATTCCAGCCTGTTTGCCTGACGATGCTCCGTGAGCGCCGTAGACTCCAGAGTGCTCGGCTGCGCTGAGGAACGGTCGATCGGATTTGCCGTGACCCATCCTGCCGCCAACGTCGGTTGCTTCCGATGAGAGATGACCCGTTTGAAGCACAGCCAGTCGGATCAGTCGCCGATTGGCATGGTGGAGCAATGCTCAGCTTTCTTTGGTGATGGTGGTGGTGAAAAAACCCAAGAATGCGACAGATCAGCAGGGAATCTTGATTGCACCCTGGCTTGGGCTTGTGTGGCCTCCACTTTGTGCTTGTTCCGGCGGATCACCACAGAATCTATCGGATCAGCCTCAGTGATCAAAGAACACGCTTGACTTTGTCCATGTCGGGCCAAGCCGCAAGATGCTTGAGCTGCTCTTGCCTCGTATCGTCACAGGCAAGGGCGAACGGGATTGATCGAAAGCATGGAAACAATCAAAAGCTCAGAACTCAATTTCAAGCCCAAAAAAAAGGAAAAAGATGCAGAGACTTGGCTGCAGAGCGCGTGAACGTGGCCAATTATTGAGCGCAAGCAAACACAGCTAGGCCAAACCCAAAGGCGGAAAGAACTCGACTCAGCGTGCGATTTGCAATTCTTGCGATCCAACCACCAATCACTTTCGCGCTCATTCTCCTCTCTCTCTCTCTCTCTCTCTCTCTCTCTCTCTCCCTTCTCTCTCGTAGCTCGCCATTCTCAGCGGTCAAGAAGCTCAGCTACCAGTCCTCGAGAGATACGCCAAAGTGTGGCTGCCACAATCCACTCGTTGACACGCATGCGCTTTTGGTCTCCGTAGCGGCACTCCCCACACGGCGCATCGCCGTTTCGTGCATGCAGCCTCACCATCACTCAAGAATCTTTGGAAATCATCTCGTCTTCAGCACAGACCATCAACACACTCATTCCGACTCGCCACCTCAGCAATACACAAGTACAGCCCTCAATTCCATTCGAAGCGAAGACCGGGCTGAGTACATCCCGCTTCGGTCTCTCGGTCCTTCGCGCACTTCTCATCTAGAACCAACCCTCGCTAGACTCTCCAAGCTTCAACAACGCATCCTATCACATCTCCAGCACAGCCCAACAATGAAGTTCTCGCATAGTCTTCAGTTCAACGCCGTCCCCGACTGGGCCGACTACTACATCGCCTATTCGAACCTCAAAAAGACCATCTACCTGATGGAAAAGGAGCTGCCATCCGAACCCAACGCTCCTTATTCGGATGTAGAGAACGAGTCTTCGGGTCTGTTGCAGAACGCTGATACCACTGACACTGATCGCACGTTCGTACCCTTGCTCGATAAGGAGCTCAACAAGATCGTCGAGTTCTACCTCAAAAAGGATGCAGAACTGCGAGCTGATCTGCAGCAGCTCAAGGACGACCTCGAGAAAACAGAGAACGAGGACTTTGAGGACGACTCGGACTACGGCATTAGCGATGACGACGACGATGACGATGCATTGGACACGGTACGAACGGGCAAGGCTAGCACCAATCGACGATCCAGCATCGACGACCTCTTTACCCATCCAAGCAAGTACAATGAAGCCTCTCGCCAAGAGCAACGCATGCGAGAAGGCTCCGCTCCGTCACGCTCCCGCAAGGACAGCAGGGCGACGACCGACGATGGCCATGCTCCCGTTCGTCCGCCCAACAACAGAAACCGTTCAAGCCAGCTTCTCGATCAGTCGGCAGAGTTGACAGATATAGGCGGTGACGCTTCCGGCTTTGCAAAGAGAGCACGCAGTGGATCCAATGCCAGTCAGACCGGCTCCAAGGGTCGTTGGGGAAGCATCTTTGGCAAGAAGCCCACGCGTCGTCGCTCGTTGGGTCTCATGCTCACCGGCGACGACACCGCCAACAGCGGAGACCGAGCCGCACCGGGTTCCAGCGATGCGGGCGATAGCAGTTATGCCGGCGGCGACGCCAAGCCCATGTCCATCTGGACCGCCGACAACGACTACGCCATCGACATGCGCATTACCTTTAAGAAGCGCATCACCGACATGTTTGTCGCCATGTCTGAACTCAAGCAATTTGTCCAGCTCAACGAGACCGGTATGCGCAAGATCCTCAAAAAGTACGACAAGATCACAAAGTCCGACCTCAAGGATCGATACATGAACGACAGCTTGCGTACTCAGCAGCCGTTCGCCCCCGAGACCAAACGCAGCCTCGACGAATGCATCGAGACTCTCATCCAGCTTTACGCCAAGGTCGTCACAGGCGGCGATATCGGCGCTGCCAGCCAGCAGCTCAAGACGCACTTGCGCGAGCAGGTCGTGTGGCAGAGGAATACCGTCTGGCGCGAGATGATCGGTATTGAGAGAAGGGCGCAGGGGGCTGCGCTCGAGAGGACCGTGATGGGCTCAGGCAAGAGGGACAACTACGAAGCCAAAAAGCCGTTCCGGTTGCGTACGCCCTGTGGCAGCTTGACGGTCCCGAGTTGGCTCAGCATGAGCACGTTGCACCTCATCATCGCCTTTACCGCCTTGGTGGCGCTGCTCAAGGCTCCTGGTTTGCGCTTCTTCAACCGGATTGAGGAGCAAAACTGCCTCGCCATGCTGGTCTTTTGCACCATCCTTTGGGCCACCGAGGTGATTCCGCTGTTCGTCACCTCGCTCATGGTCCCGCTTCTCGTCGTCACTCTTCGCGTTGCCCGTACCGACGATGTCAAGGATCGTCGCATGACCGCGCCCGAAACGACAAAGTGGATCTTTTCGCAAATGTTTGCCCCCAACATGTGTCTGCTGCTGGGAGGCTTCACTTTGGCCGCTGCCTTGTCCAAGTACGGCATCGACAAGATCCTGGCGACCAAGATCTTGCGTCTTGCCGGTACGCGACCCAGCGTGGTGCTGCTGGCCCACATGGGCGTTGCTTGCTTTGCGTCCATGTGGATCAGCAATGTTGCCGCTCCCGTGCTGATGTACTCGCTCATCCAACCGATCTTGCGTACGCTGCCTTCCAAATCGCCGTACGCTTCTAGCTTGATCATGGGCATTGCGCTTGCCTCCAACATTGGCGGCCAGACGTCGCCCATTGCCTCTCCGCAGAACCTGATTGCGCTGCAGTACATGAAGCAGCCCGTTGGCTGGTTGCAGTGGTTTGCCGTCACCATTCCCGTATCGGGTCTATCGCTCGTGGTGATTTGGTTGATCCTTCTGTGGTCCTACGGCGCGGGCAAGGGTACGGTGATCAAGAAGCTCGGCGAGTCGCGAGACTCGTTCACCAAGATTCAGTGGTTCATTTCCGCGGTAGCCATCTCGACCATTGCACTGTGGTGTCTGGAAAAGAACTTTGAATGGATCGTTGGCGATATGGGAATCATTGCTATCGTTCCCATGGTTCTCTTCTTTGGTACGGGAATCCTGACAAAGGAAGACTTTAACACTTTCCTCTGGACAGTGGTGTTCCTGGCTATGGGCGGTATAGCGCTTGGCAAAGCCGTAACGTCGTCGGGACTTTTGGAATCGCTCGACGATCTGATTCAAGAGATTGTCAAGGAGCTTCCCCTGTGGCAGATCCTCATCGCGCTTCTCTTGATCGGACTGGTGGTGGCGACGTTTATCAGCCACACGATCGCCGCCGTGCTGCTGGTGCCGATCGCGGCACAGGTCGGAGAGTCGCTGGAACATCCGCATCCGCGCCTGTTGATCATGGCCACGACGTTGGTCGCGAGTGCTGCTATGGGATTGCCCGTGTCTGGGTATCCGAACCAGATCGCCGTCTCGATGGAGGACGATTTGGGCGACAGGTATGTCAGCGTCAAGGACTTTCTCAAGGTGGGCCTGTTTGCGAGTATCGTTGCCACCTTGATCGTGGGTACGCTGGGCGTGGTGATTATGTATGCGCTCCAGTTTTGATGGCAATGCAGAGTATGTGTCTTTAAAACGCAAAGTGACCAATCGATGAGTTACGCGCACCACGAACGAATGACACTGCAAAATTTGTCGGATTCACATTTTTCTGACTCCCCCTCGACCCCTACAAACGGTTGGAATCTCCAAATCCTCAAGATTGACCTCGTCCCCACCCCATGTCCTCACTCCAGATCCTCAAGATTGACCTCCTCCCCACCCGTATCGATCACCGCCTTGCTTGGCCTCCAAACCATGACAATGTTATCCTCGGCAGCCGAGGTGAGCGCCCACTCCATATGCGGGCTCCAACCGAGATCTGTCGGCCGACTGGTATGTCCTCCGTGGACAAAGATCAACTCAGGCGGACCATCCTCTGCGTCTTCGGGGGATTGTTCCTGACCGATTTTGCTGAGATCCCAGATGTTGACTCTACGATCGGCGCTGGCGCTCGCCAGCACGGTGGGGTGGTGTGGGGACCAGCAGACGGACAGAATCTCGTCGGTATGCGATTCGAGCGAGTGCAGCTTGACTTTGAGATTACGCAGATCCCAAACGCCGACGGTCTTGTCGGACGAACCGGTGACGAGGATGTGTTCGTTCTCGGGGCTGAATGCCAGTGCGTTGACTTCGCCGGTATGCGCTTCGACGCGATATTTTGGCGCCGTTTCCCTCACGTCCCAGATCAACAGCTGACGGTCATCACCGACACTGCCGAATACGCTCTCGTGATGTCCGTGCCAGGCGACGTCTTCGACTACACTGGTATGTCCGCGAAACAGCGTCTTGGCCGCCAAGCGGTTATCGCCGCGTGTGTAGTCGTTGATGTCCCAAAATGCAACCGTCTCGTCTTCGCTAGCTGCCAAGATCCATCCTTGCTTCAACGGAGACCAGGCCAAGCCGTATCCTTCCTTGTGCTGCCCTTCGAGCACAATGTCTGGCCGGCAGACGCCATCGGCCGAGGGAGTGTTGCTGTGCTTGGTACGGTCGAAAACGTACGTCTTGCCACTCACCGTTCGGGTGGCGATCAGATCGCAGTTCTGAGGACAGTACCTTGCGCGGTTGATCTCACCGTCATGGTTGATCTTCTGAACAATCGTAAGCCTGGCGGTAGTAGCCGAGTAGCTTCCGATCTCGCCCTTGTCTTCGTCGTACTGTTTCAGATCCAAACGGCTTTCGGCGGAATTGGAAGCTCCGTCCGATCCAGTATGCGGCAGTTGAACCGAAGCGATCTGGAGGTAGTTCTGATCCTGACCGGACGTGTGTGTTCCGAGCAGCAGCCGGTGTTGGGTGTAGTTCTCACCGGTCGGAGACTCTTTATCGGGAAACCACTGACAGGTGAGCGAGGGCCATTCGAGCGCATGTGTCACGACAAGGTCGTAGAGAAAGGGCGAGTTCTTCTTCCAGATCTTGTACTCTTCGTTGGACAGCTTCTGCTGCGCAATGGCTGCTTCGTCTTCGATCAGCTCGGAAGCGTCCATCTTGGAAGAGATGGAGCGGAAGCAAAAGGGCTTTTTGCGGGGTGGGTGTTTTGTAGACTGCTGGGGAGTTTGGTAGCTGCGAGAGATTCAAGGGGGTTGAGCAAAGTGTGGGTGGGTTAGGATGCAGCTGATGAGGTGAGAGAGAGAGAGAGAGCGACGAGAAGAAAGTCAAGAGAGCGACGACGGTGGAGGCCAGATCAGCAAGAGCCTGGAAAAGACGCGGACAGGCTGTTGTGCTGTGTGCTCTGAACCGTGCGGAGACGAAAAACCCGAAGCGCAAAATCGAGCTGAGCCGTACAAGTAACAGAGACTCGGACCACAACGCGTACAGTCTTCGCGCCGCGTTCTTCTCGGGCGAGACGCTCCCACCTTTTTTTGTTACACAGCGACCGTCTCGCGTCGCGTTGAGTAGAGCAAGGATGCGCCGGAACAAAACACACATTATTCTCTCTTGCGCCATCTTTGCTGCTAGCAAACATCCCTGAGATGGGCTGTGCATCCGTGCAACCCCGCTCGGGGTTTGGCCAGGGGTTCAACTGCAAAGGGACAGTGGTCCAGCATTATAGTTGGTGATTCGGAGAACGGGAAGAAAAAAGAATTGCCGCCAAAAAGTAATGCTCCGTACTGGGCTCGAACCAGTGACCTTCCGTTGTAATCTCTCAGGGGCAATCCTGAGGCACCGTGTTATTAGACGGATGCGATAATCCAACTACGCTAACGAAGCTTGTGGTGGATGCAGGGGATCATTATTGCATTCATCATACCATCCAATTAATCTGACAACTTCCTACCACATGGGATTATCACTCTGACAGCTTAGATAAAAAACGCATAGCCGGCACAACAAAGAAAAATGCGACCTCCGAAAAAATCCATCTCCGTCAGCGGCCGTTGTGCAGCCAATAGAGAGAGAGAGAGAGTGGGTGGATAACCGATTCCCCGCGTTTCGTGGGCGAAGGGGGGTTTTTTTGTGCCAGTCGCCGCACAGTACAGTAGTAGCTCGTTGGTGCCTCTCTTGCGGCTCTCTGCCATGACCACCGTAAGATGGGATCAAAGCGGAAGAAAAGGTGGTGCAAATGTGACGTCTGTCCGTCGTTGTCCGCTGCCACCTACAGAAATCAGGATCACTAGGCAATCAAGCCTCTTCGGTTCAGGCCCAAGCTGGATCGGCAAGAGGTATTCTCTTCGAGTGTGTCTGACGCTTTTCACATTTCAAGTCTGGAGTTTGTTGGTCGTGTCGAATGGGACGCTCGTTGCCATGATGATTGCTACAACGCGAAAGGGAAAGCAAAAAGGTGAGGATGCGATGTGGCAAACCACAGATGTGGGCAGTCGACAGAGGGGTCACCGATAACAAGCAAAGGTGCGGCAGCGGCGTATTTCCGCTTTCTTTTTCTGTCTTTGAAAAAGTCGAATGTGGATTGGCCTGTTTTCCTCGGCGTTTAGCCCTTGTTACCCCACGCCATCCGTCATCAGAACCTCCGACTCTCTCTCTCTCTCTCTCTCTCTCTCTCTCTCTCTCTCTCTCTCTCTCTCTCTCTCTCTCTCTCTCTTTCTCCTTTCCCCACGCATCTCCTTGCTCCCTCTTTGCCACATCCAATATATACGTCACACACGTCACACTCTCCTTTCTGATTCCTTCCTCCTCCCCCACCTTCCCGACTCAACATGCTCAAGTTCGAAGAAGTCGCCAAACACAACTCCAAGGACTCTTGCTGGGTCATTGTTCACGGCAATGCCTACGACGTGACCGAGTTTCTTCCCGAGCATCCCGGTGGTCCCGGCATCATCTTGAAATACGCGGGTAAAGATGCCACCGAGGAATACGATCCCATCCACCCGCCTGGAACGCTCGAGGAGAACCTGCCAAAGGACAAATGTCTTGGTCCTGTAGACCCCTCGACCATCCAAAAGGAGGACAAGAAGCAATCCGCTGCCCCTGCCGGCCCCAAGGACGATGGTGGCATTCCACCTCTGTCGCAATGTCTCAACCTGTACGATTTCGAAGTGATTGCCAAACGCGTTCTCAAACCCACTGCGTGGGCCTACTACTCTTCCGGAGCAGACGACGAGGTGACGATGCGCGAAAACACGTCGGCCTTCGGTCGAATCTGGTTCCGTCCACGCATCCTTCGAGATGTGTCCAACATCGACTACTCGACCTCCCTCCTGGGTCAGAAATCCACCTTGCCCATCTACATCACCGCCACCGCCCTCGGCAAGCTCGGCCATCCGGATGGCGAAAAGAACCTCACCGTAGCCGCGGGCAAAGAAGGCCTCATCCAGATGATCCCCACACTCGCCTCTTGTTCATTTGACGAGATTGTCGGTGCGCGTGTTTCCGATACTCAGGTGCAGTTTATGCAGCTCTATGTCAACTCGAACCGCAAGATTACCGAGAGGATCATCAAAAAGGCCGAGGATGCGGGAGTCAAGGGTCTGTTTGTCACGGTCGATGCTCCACAGTTGGGTAGGAGGGAGAAGGATATGAGGATGAAGTTTGACGATGTCGGATCGGATCAGCAGAATCAGAACAAGGACAAGGTCGATCGTTCGCAGGGGGCGGCGAGGGCGATTTCGAGCTTCATCGATCCTTCGCTCTCCTGGGACGATTTGACCTGGCTCCGTTCGGTTACCAAGATGCCCATCGTGCTCAAGGGTGTACAGACGTGGGAAGACGCCGTTCGCGCCGCAGAGTTGGGTCTCAGCGGTGTCGTGCTCTCCAACCACGGCGGTCGACAGCTCGATTTCGCACGTTCGGGCATCGAAGTGCTCGGCGAGGTGGTCGAAGCGCTCAAAGCACGAGGCCTGTTTCCCAACCCCATGTTCCAGATCTTTGTCGACGGCGGCGTCCGTCGTGCCTCCGACGTACTCAAGGCCGTCGCCATGGGTGCTACGGCGGTCGGCATCGGTCGACCCTTCCTGTACGCCTATTCGGCGTATGGAAGTGACGGCGTCGTCCATGCGATTCAGCTGCTCAAGGCCGAGATGGAGATGAACATGCGACTGTTGGGCGCTCCGACGTTGAAGGACGTGGTGCCAGAGATGGTAGATGCAAGGGCGTTGAGTACTCACGTCAACTTTACGCCGGTCAGCCATGGCCATCAGATCTACGAGAAGCTCTCGACCGCCGTGGGCATGCCCAATGAGCCTAGTAACAAGTTGTGATGGGGCGGTTTCTTTTTGTATGCTGTGCCGTTTGTCTAGCAATGTTTTCTTTTTACTGCAGATTGGGTTCTTGTTGTTTGTCAAAACAGTACGTGACCGAAAGGATCGTGTGTCCAATGTCGAACAGTCAAGTGAGGGAGAGCTTCTTGCCGTTTCAAAGAGCACCCTCTCCCTGCAACTCGACGATCCTTACCGTACGGTCAAACCCACAACTGGCCACTTTACCCTCCTCCAACACCACCACATCCTTGACAATCGTATTGCCGCCTCTATTCCAACTCGTCGCCGCACCCTCATCCTCGGTCACGCCATGGCTCAACACCGACGCCCTCGTTCTGCCCTTCAAATCCACCAGTCTCAACACCCCATCTTCGGCGTTTAACCAACAGGCTCTACCAGATGGCAGCCACGAATGGCGCGGTACGGCGAACGAGCTCGTCGCGACGCCCGTCCAGATCGTAGCGGCTCGACGGGAGCTGAGCGGGGGTAGGAGGAGGAGGCGCGAGAGCGAGCCGGGCGTGGTGGAGGACGAAGAGGACGAAGCGAGGGCGGGAGAGGTGTGATCGCCGGTTTGGACGCAGATGTACAGCGACGAGGGGTGGAGCGAGAGCGAGAGGAGAGAGTACGAGACGTGCAGGTCGTACGGGTTCGGATTTGTGTTGAAGCTGTGTACGGTCCAGTCGGCGACAGCGGGCGGTTGCGCCGAGTCGGCGATCGAGGTACTTGCGAGGTTGGTGGTGAGGTCGTCGACGGGTGTAGCGTCGGCAGAGGTGGGCAGGGCAATGTAGTGGATAAAACAGTCATCGCGTACGGTAAAGCATAACCAGGTGCGTTTGTGTTTGGCTTCGTGAACGACCAATTCGCCGGCCGCTGCTCTGGCGTCACTGCCCTCGGTAGCGTTGCTGCTGTCACTGTTGATCGCCAGCTCTTGCGCATCTGGTGACAGGCCAGCTCGAACAAACAGAATCGCCTCCGGGTTCGTCTGCGTCTCCATCTCAAACACTTTTTCGTACCTCGGCGCTTGCCATTCCTCCGCCTCGTCCTCTTCCTCTCCCTCGGCCCCGCTAGCAGCAAACGTGGTCGTCTTGGTCCTCCTATACACCACCAGCTTCTTATCATACCCAATACTCGCCAGATACTCGCCCGTCGGACTCACCGCCACCTTGACTACAAACTTGGTGTGCTCGGTCAACGTCTGCACCGGTTTCCTGCTCAACAGGTCCCACACCACCACTCTGGCATCCATGCCACAGCTGACGATGCATCGTGCATCGAGTGGATCCTGTGCGACGCTGAGCACTGCTGCTTGATGCCCACCTTGCAGGATCTCTTCCACCTCGCCGGTATGTGCGTCGCTGAAAACAATGCGTTTGTCGGCTGCGGTGGTGACCAGGCAGTCGGAGAGCGTGTTGACGTATCGTGCGGCGCGGGTGTCGAAATTGCGCTGTGCGAGGCGCAGCTTGGAGACCGAGAGGATGTTGGAAGCGTGCAAAGTAGCATGCGTCTGGTTGAGTTGGAACGGCAGCGTGGCGGGACCAGGCAGAGTGAGGGTGAGTGGGTCGATAAGAGCACGGGTCGAGTGGGTTGCTGCTAGCTGTTGTGCTTTGCGTCGGCGTTCGTCGGCGCGGAGGGTGGAGCGGTAGATTTCGACGAGGTGACGCAGGTCGAGTGAGGGAGATGCGTCAGAGGGTAGCGCGGGAAGCGTGAGTCCCGAGGCTGCGGCATCGAGACGCAGTTGCGAGGCGGAGGAGGTGTAGCCTTGGGTGAGGAGAAATTGCTCGACGATGAGGTGCGAGGCTATTGTGAGGCTGTACAGATCCGGAGAGCAAGACATGATGACCGATGCGAAGCTGCCCCAGATGTCAAGAGAGATGATGAGCAACAAGCAAAAAGTGTTGGAACTTGCGTTCAGGGTCCAACACCTACTTGATCCAAACGCACACACGCATCTCCCACAGTGCAGTATGTGTGTCTTGCGCCTGCTCTCCTTCTCGGTTCAGATCACATCGACAACCCTCTCGCACACACTGCTGGTCAGTACAGCCCCTTGTTATCTTTGTCGAATGCGGGAGGCCTCGTATATCATTTACCAGCGCAAAAATACGCAAGTTGCACAGCATCTACAAGTTGTTCTGGTGCGGCCTCAAGACACAAGCCTGTGTCATACACGCCACCAGATTCTGATTGCGATCCCACAAGAGAGCCTCTGAATACGTCCTGCATTCGTTTCCCTGAAGCGTCTGCAACTCTCTGAGGTGGAACTCGTTCATATCTGGCACCGCAAAGAAGCGCAACGCGCAGTCGAGTGACGACGCAGCGACGGCATCTGGCAACGAGAGCTTGGAGAAGGTCAAGGGGATAAAGGAAAGGGCGCCGTCCATCATGAAGGCGACGAGTGAGGCGTTTGCCGAAGCGGATGAGACCGAGAGCGGCTCTCGCGCGTCTGCAAAGTCGGAAGGTGGCAGTGAGAGTGGTGAGGGTGGAGCGGGCGGCAGAGACAAGTCTTGAAGAGATTTAGCCCAGTCGACCGAGAACCTGTCGGTTAGAGGAGCAGAGTGCTGTTCGGATTCGGCCAGAGGATCCAAGCCGAGCAGGTTCTGCGCATGCAAGCCTTGCGGTGGTGTAGCATTGGCAAGCACTTTGCGGTTGAGAGCAAAGACGACATCCATGACATACTTGGCCGCCGAACGGTGCACCTTGCCCTCCTCGACCTTGCGTGCTACAATATCCTCCATGCTGGGCAACTGTTCGGGTGGAGCATACTGCATCCTCGGTTTGCGACTGTAGCGTGTAAACGGTGCGCCCGCCTTGGCCGTATCAATCTTGTTGGGAGCGCTGAAATCGATGGTGGCGCAGAAGGTGGATCGTTCGGAACCATCGTCCATGCGTTGGGTCGCGATGACGAGGCGCGTTGCAAACGACCGCGTGTTGCGGATCGTCGAGACGCTAAGTTTGACTTTGCGATCGGCATAGGTGGGACCAAGATAGTTGCCGAGGAGCGAATAGATTTCAAAGTGCATCAGCTCCTTGCGCGATTCGATCGACTTGAACGCCGCCTGGACACAGAGAGCCTGTACGCAGCCGCCATAGGCGATTTCGGCAACGTTGCCCATCTTTTCCGGATCGGAGCACGAGATGTAGACATGGGGTTGCGACGTGGCTCGAAGACGTACGAGCTCGACAAAGTTGGCCGCCATGGTTTGTTGGGCAAGAGTGACAGGATGGTGGTGGTGGTACAATATCAAGCTCGGATAGCAATACAAAAGGAAAATGTCTTGAGCATGAGATGCAGAGGGTAGGGAACAAAGGGTTCAGAGATTTATGCTCTCCTTACCAACCAACCAAAGCGGCTACGGAGCTGGGAGCTGGTGTTGAAATGGTCGCCAAGTCACTTGTTGCAACCAAGGCCGAACAGTCGGTAGGTTTCACTGCAGCATCGTACAACACACGGCCATACCCAATTAGACTTGTATGCGCAAGATATTGCCGTATACACAGCGACTGTACAGTACCACAGGCAGCACACATCCTGGTTTGCTCGGTGCAGGAAAGAAAAGGGTCTGGTGTTGTCTTTGCTTTGCTGTTGAATGCAAACTTGTTTGAAAGTCGGCGACATGTTGCATCCATATTTATCCGCCGAATGCAGCAGCTGCTTTTTTTACTGTACTGTACTGTACTGTATTCTCAAATGATTTGCATAGTGAGCTTTGTTGCTCGAGATCCTCGCAACCGCGTGACTATCAGCGACTATGAGCGAGCGTGTGAGCTCATGTCCAAGGACGCTCGCCCGATTCGAATTCGATTTGGCTGTCAATGTGACGTTTTCATTTCTGTTTTGGCTCGGAAGATGGAAGTCGAGCTTTTTTTTTTTGCTTTGCTTTGCTTTGGAAGATGTTGGTCTCGCTTCCTGATCCTCAATTCGAGTCTCGACCATCGCTCACCCCATGCTCTGGCTTTCACATCCACATGGTCCGCCAACATCAGTATCAACCCATCTACTCGTATCAATCCACCAGAGCCGCCAACGCACGCAATCACGCCATCCTTCGCCTCATTGCTCTGCTATCCTTCGTAGCCGTCTCTTCCATCGTCTTTCTATCTCTGACCGACTACGTCCATTGGAGGCAGAGTCAACCTCGGACACACATCGAATCGTCGCCGGCCAATATGGCTTCAACGTCGTCAACCAATGCCACCAATGGCGATAACAAGCCGCAAACGTTGGACGAGTATCTGGTGCAATCCAAGCAGCATGCTTTCACCCATCTCCAACACGGCCTCGCTTCGCAAACCAGATTGACCGTCATCATGGGCAACGAAGCGGGTGACCTCGACTCTGCTGCTTGTGCTATCGGCTTGAGCTACCTGCTCTCTCGCTTTGGTCCTCCGTCGAGCTACAACCTACCGCAGTCCAAGTACGTCCCATTGATACAGAGCTTGCACACCGACGACGTGCTTCGTCCCGAGAACACAGCTGCTTTTAGAGCCGCAGGTATCCTTCCAGACCACATTCTCTACCTGGACCATGTCCAAAACACACTCGGACTCGAGCTCAACTCGGATGCCTTCGCACCTTCAGCAAACGTAGCCATCGGCTTGGTGGACCATCCCTCCCTTACAGGACCTTGGGGAGGAGCTAGGGCACCCAACCGTCAGGTGGATATCGTCATTGATCATCACCAAGACGTTGGCGACCATGCGAATGCGACATTGCGCATTGTCAAGTCACCATCCGAGGATCCCGTAGGAAGCTGTAGCAGTCTGGTTGCTGAGCTCTTTGCCGATCGATTTGCAACCGCCTCCACATCTGATCTAGGCTTGCGAGAGGTAGCCGATCTCCTGATCAGCGCCATCATCATCGATACCGACAACCTTCGTGGAGCACCTCGCGGCAAGGCAACCCAGACCGATTTCAACGCCATCAAGACGCTTTTCCCAGCTTCCTCGTTTGGCAACCCCAACACGGCGGATCAGATCCGACAGACTGCCCTCTCTTTCTCACCGCTCAGCGCTCAAGCCCACTCGGGAGCATCAGTGGAACCCATCCAGCCCGTCAGTCCATCTCAAGAGACCGACTCGGCTACGCAGAGCGCCAAAATCATCCTCGCCCCCTTTTGGCAGATCCTTTCGCAGTCTAAACAAGCCGTATCGCATCTCAGCGGTCGAGATCTGCTTCGACGTGATTACAAACAACTCGATTTCACCTCTCCCGAAGGTTCGGATGCAGCAACCGCCCAAGTGGCTCTCAAGCTCGGCTTCGCTTCAGTGCCCATCAGCCTCGTCGAATGGCTGCACAAGGATCGACCCAGCCCGCAACTCGCCGATGCAGCCGATCCAAATTTGGAAGTCAAGCAAGCGTGGGCAGCATGGTGGCACACTTTGGACGAGTTTATGGCCGAGCGCAACATCGACATTGCCGTCATGACCGGCTCGTTTCGCGTTCCGCAAGGCCAGGTGGATGCGGGCAAACATCGACGAGAGCTGGTGCTTGCGTTTGCTCCGCGAACCATGCAGCCCAGCAAAGCTTCGATGCTGTGGGACGAGTTGAGGAGAGGCTTGGAGTCGGACGCACACGTCACCGCCGATCAAGTGGATCGAAGGTTGATGCTCCAACAGCCGTGGAAGGGGCAGAGGTTGCCCGAGAGTGCTGGAGGTAAAAAGGAGCGCGTCAAGGGGATCGATGACGAGGGAAGGAGAGATCAAGAGTCGAACAAGTGGGGCAAAGTGTACAAGCAGGCCAATGCAAGAGCCAATCGTAAAATTGTCTTGCCTGCTGTCACGACGATTCTCAAGGCGGCGGTGAGAAAGTTGTGAAATCGTAGCGCAAACAAAGTGGACAAGTGTTTTCAGTCCTGTCTCTGAGGCTGTGTCAAGCGTGATAGTCGAGACTCGAGCTGTGCATTCGGAAATGCTCGGGTGGACCATGTGTGACGGTGTGAGTGAGTGAGGCAGGGAGATGGACAGAGAGGGTCCCGGTTGATCACATGATGAATACGCGCTTCTCTGCTCCTAGTCACCCCGCCGGCTCGTGGGGCGCAGAACATTGCCGTTCCGCGGAACCATACACGAGCGTACAGCCGTAGCGACGACAGCAAGCTATGGTTGCGCCAAAAGTGGCTTTTCTGCCGGCAGAGCACAAAAAGTCTTGGCCACCATCCAAGCGGGGGGTTTCCTTTTCGCTTGGCATATTTGATCTGCTCAACCCGGTGCACTCCGACGGATGCAGTGACAAATTTACAAGAGCGGAAGAGTGAAAAGGGTCACAGGAACGGGGGCTGTGTACAACGAGCGAGGCCTTGAAAAGCGAGACACAGGAAGGCTTCCATGCATAGACGAAACAATAGACTTGGTGCGAGGTTATCGCGCACTGACGTAGTGGTCTGCCGGTGTCAATTTCATGCTTGGCCGGTCCTCGATGGCTTGGCGTTCTTTTGGGAATCCGATTTTGGCGCGTTTTGCCAGTGGCACGAATCGCTGTTACTTGGACACTAGAGTGTAACGTACGGTGATGAGATGTCGTTTCCTGATCATAACGGTCAGATGGGTTTGTGAGAGAGGAGAGAGGACTACTGTACAGAGTAGATGGAATACGATCAGGGACACGAGAGAGCGAAAAAACAGTGCGGGGGGCGAGTGCCGTCGGATGCAACTGAGCTGCAGATACTTCCATCTTACCCCGTTGGGCAGCCTTTCCAACGGAAACCCATCCTTGGACGATTGGACAATAGAGAAGCGACAAAGGCGATGGATGGCATGGCTGTTTCGGTTAACGTTGATGCTGCCGAAAGTGCAAAGGCAAACGAGCAAAAAGGGTCGCTTCTCACGACGCATTCGCCAAAAAGAAAGGGTCCTCTGCGTGAAAACCAGGCACAAGACCAGTGACCCAAAAAATAAATAAAGAAACCGGCTGAGCCACCTCCGCTTTGGGCGCCATTTTGATTCTCTCCACTTAGCTCAGCTTTGCCGTTCAGCCGCTTTGAATCCTCGTCGTCGTCGTCCTCCTCGTCTTGCTGCTTGGCTCGACTTGAAACAAGCATATATAGACCGCTTAGCTCAAGCGTTCGATCCGCTTGCCGCCCCACCATCCACCGTCAGTCAGTCCTCCAATCGGCTGACTATCCTTTGAGCCCAATCCTTTTCCATCGCACGCCCGCCCAACATGTCTGAGCACGCGACCCTTCCCTCGATCTCGCTCAACGGAGACTCGAAGAAACCAGCCATGCAATCCTCGGCTGCTCCCCAACCTACCGGTGGCGGTCTAGTGACGGTGCAGCCCCTCCGACGCTCCGAGATGCAGCCCTCGTACAAGCAGAACCTCGGACTCGACTCGGTCGAACACGGCTTCTACGGAACGCTCATCAACGGCATCGGTGAAGTTGCTGGCTTCTTTGGACAGCTCCCCTTCTGTTTCTGCTGCCCCAACCCCTACAAGGAGATTCAGCAAGGCAGCGTCGGTCTCGTTACCCGATTTGGCCAGTTTTATAAATCCGAGGATCCCGGGCTTATCAGGTTGAACCCTTGTAGTGAAGATCTAAGGCGAGTCGACGTCCGAATCGCCACGAGCCCCATCGGCGAGCAGTCGGCCATTACCCGAGACGGTGTCAGTGTCGTTTTGGACTCGGTGCTGTTTTGGCATGTTTCCAACCCGTACCGGGCTTCTTTCGGTATCAACGATGTCAAGACGGCTCTGATCGAGAGGGCGCAGACTACATTGCGCAATGTGGTGGGTGGCCGCGTATTGCAGTCGTTGGTGACGGAGCGAGAGCAGGTTGCGCTCGAAGTGCAGGAGATCGTGGGCGACGTGGCCGAACGATGGGGTGTGCAGGTGGAGAGCATCCTGATCAAGGACATTATCTTCTCAAAGGAACTGCAAGAGTCGCTCAGCTCTGCGGCCAAGCAGAAGCGTATCGGTGAAAGCAAGGTGATTGCAGCTCAGGCCGAGGTAGACGCGGCTCGACTCATGCGACAGGCGGCCGACATTTTGGCCTCCAAGAGTGCGATGCAGATTCGCGCCCTCGAGAGTTTGCAGGTCATGGCCAAGACGGCCAACAGCAAGGTCATCTTTGTTCCCATGAACCTCAACGATCTTTCGGGGGACAACAGCCTTCCTTCTGGAGGATTGGCACCGGGTGCCAGCGTGCCACCTGCCACCACCGCCACCGCCACCGCGCCCATCGCTTCGGGATCTGGATCGGGGCAAGGCAACATGATCAGCACCGCCGCTCTTTCTCAGCTTGCTGATCTGTAAGTCGGCGATACTTGACAGGTGTGCAGTGTTGTGCAGCTAAACTTGGGGCCCCTTTGGGATCGGGGCGGTTTGCGTCGAAGCACAACAACGGCACGGTGCCAGCCTCTATCTCTATCGCTGCATTCTGTAGAGTGCTTTGACGCCGATGCATACCGTATGAAACTTGTTCGAGATCCTCTGTCTATACCATGAAGGTGCCCGGAAGGGGTGCCCACTGGATAAGCGTCCCCTCCTTTCTCGTACCCGAATATCAGAATGCTTTTGATACCTTGACAGTCACTCCTAGTCGCTGTGTGTTAGTGTCAAGCTTTAATGATAGAGTGAATCGGAATGGGTGCGCGCCTTTAAGCAGAGCTGGTGTTCAGAGATGACGGTTGACGCTGCGTGGAAGTGATTTTCAGCTCTCTTTTTCCGTCCACAATTTCTGGCGTTTTTTTTTTCGGTAATCATCGACACACACAGAGAGTCTGTGGGCATACCCATCCGTTATTGGTCGGGCTGTAAACTGGTCAGCAAGGTAAGCATGGTGGGTGTCGGTAATGCGCCATTCTCCGGTGTCGCCTACAGACCGGAAGCACTTGCTTACAGGCAGATAGAGAGAGGGTGTGACTCTTTGGTCGGAACATTAGGCGGACAACTTTGATTCGTCGAGCTCTGCTGGATAGAGATTAGATTGAACACCATCTACATCCACTTTGCACGAGCCTATCAAAGTGCGTCGGTCGTCTTTCGACGGTTTGTTGATTGCTTGCTCACACTCTTGGCATTCTTGATCACAGTCGGATGCTGCAGTATCATTTCAGGATGAGCGTCCATGTCGAGTGTTTCGAATAGTAGTAAAACCTTGATACTGTCTACTGTGATTGAGAATGGACCAGATGACGGCCAGCCTGGTCAAGCAATTATCAGCAGCGAGAGGCTGTCAATATCCAATCACAGAGCAGAGAAACTCGACAACACGCCAACCAGAGCAGCAGCAAACCTTTGCTTGAGCAAGGGGTATGACTCGTTCCAAGAAGAAAGCAGGAAACACCGCGCAGGCCAAGAAACAAAGTGGGTTTCGTATTCAGCTTGTAACTCTACCATAGCGGGTCCAATACAAATCAAGATGCAAAAGATTTGTATTCCAAGAAGAAGTGAAGAAAAAAGTGCGAAAAAGGGTCCCATAGTTGCAGCTACACAGAGAGAGAGAGAGACACACAGAGGCGCGGGGCGGGCAAAAGGCAAGAATCAAGTTTTTTGTTTTTGTTGCACGAATGACAGAGCGCAAGAAAGAGTCACACATACTGTACAGTACACTTGCAGCAGAGAAAGCATCTGGAACCTGTCTGTCTGTCGGCTCTTGCGTCGTCCTGTAATGCCCGCTCCGCCTTTTCTTCTCGCTCTGACCGTGCCTCTCCCCCACTTTTCACTCACTCGAAGCTCGGCTTCTTCCGCGCGTCCCACAATAGTGTCTCTGTGTGCTCTGCTCTGCTCTGCCCTGCGTGTGTATGTGTGAGTGTGTGTGAGTGTGATTGATTGTAATTTCTTCCAATTCGCATCGCTTTCACCCAATCACATCTTGCTTCTTCTTCTTCTTTCACTCTCGCATCCCATTCGCATCGCCGCCTAGATAAATCGCACGTCCACAAACCACTCCGCATCTTCTTTCCTCTCTCCCATACACTTTTCGCAACAGCAAACAAACAATAATCATGAACGCCAACGTCGCACGATCTGCCTTCAGGGCCGCCACCCGCTCTTCCTCCCGTCGTGGTGTGGCTGGAGCTGCCCGTTCGCTCTCCATCGCCGCTTCCGCTCGTCCTTCGCTCAACAAGTTGGTCTCGGCTGCTTCCAAGCCTGCCGCCCTCACCCGTGGTCTCAAGACCATCGAGTTCACCGAGGGTATCCCCGAAAAGGTTTACGAACGTGAGGACTGGCCTCTCGAGAAGCTCCAGGATTACTTCAAGGGCGAGACCTTTGCTATTCTCGGTTACGGTTCCCAAGGTCACGGTCAGGGTCTCAAGTAAGTTTCCATTTCACTATGTTCCCTTCTCCTCCAGCAGATTCACCTTCTTTTCAAGTTTCAAGTTGCGCACTTGCAAGCGCTATGCTCAAGGCAAAACAGCCGCTTTTCAGGCGCAGAGCCGGTGCTTTCCTCTACCGTTTTTGTTCCCGAAAAGTGTGCTCCTTTCTGCGGCAGCTGGGTACCCGATTGCAAACCACACGGCCGTATTTCGCAAACCGAACCGTCTACTGACTCTTGCTCCCCCCCTTCTTCTCTCCCGCATTCAACAGCCTCCGTGACAACGGCATGAACGTCATTGTCGGTGTCCGAAAGGATGGCGCTTCCTGGAAGGAGGCCATCGAGGACGGATGGCAGCCCGGCAAGAACCTCTTCCCCATCGAGGAGGCCGCCGAGAAGGCCACCATCGCCATGCTTCTCCTCTCCGACGCCGCCTGCGCCTCGGTCTACGCCTCCATCAAGGACAAGATGCCCAACACCCACACCCTCTACTTCTCCCACGGTTTCCAGATCACCTACCAGAAGGAGACCGGCTTCGAGGCCCCCAAGGACAAGGACATCATCCTCTGCGCCCCCAAGGGTTCGGGACGTACCGTCCGATCTCTCTTCCTCGAGTCCCGAGGTATCAACGGTTCCATCGCCGTCTTCCAAGATGTCAGCGGTAAGGCTCTCGAGAAGGCGTCCGCCATGGGTGTCGCTGTCGGCTGTGGTTACCTCTACGAGACCACTTTCGAGCGCGAGGTGTACTCGGACCTGTACGGTGAGCGTGCCTGCCTCATGGGTGGTATCCAGGGTCTCTTCAAGGCCCAGTACGACGTTCTGCGTGCTAACGGCCACTCTCCCTCCGAGGCATTCAACGAGACTTGCGAGGAGGCTCTTCAGTCGCTCTACCCCCTAGTCGGTGCCAACGGCATGGACTACATGTACAAGGCCTGCTCCACCACCGCCCGTCGCGGTGCGCTCGACTGGGCTCCCGAGTTTGAGAAGGCCTGCAAGCCCGTGCTCGAGAAGCTCTACGAGTCGGTGCGCAACGGCAGCGAGACCCGAAGGGCGCTCGAGTTTGGTAACCGCAAGACGTACCGCGAGGACTTTGACAAGGAGACCGATGCCATTGCTGCTCAGGAGATGTGGAAGGTCGGCCACAAGGTCCGTGCCCTGCGTCCCGAGAACGCCGCCAAGGGTCTCTAAACCACACTTGACTGGTGGTGACCTAGAGTGCCTTGTTTCGAAGGTCATCTAAAAATGCCGCGGTTGTCTTTATACAACCCCTCTCTCCTCTTCTCAAATGTATATTTATCCATGCCATCTTTTCTCAATCTTGTTTTGTCTCGGTACGTTTGGAAATACCGCCTAGATTGAGCACCCTGTCAGACTGTCTTGTGTCCTGTTTCCTGTTTCAATTCCTCAATGAGGTTGGGGTATACGACTTTAACAAACATGATTCAAACCGGTGGCGCTCACGCCTTTTGGCACCAATGTAAAAAGGAAACGCTCAGATCCTTGGTCAATCTGAACTCGGCCAGAACGCTCATGATGAATCCTCTTCCGGTGATCAACTTGACTAGCGCAACGGGTGGCCAATTGAGTCCGGGTCTCATGCCGACCAGATCGGTGCGGGGACCGGGTTTGAGGCCGTTTTGCTGCATCGCTTGGTGCACTTCTTGTGGGGTCACGTAGAGGCGGTGGTCGTGTGCGTCACCTTGCATCGCGTGGAGGAGGTCTTGGAGGATCCAGATGGTGAGGTAGTACGAGGTGGGTGTGCGGTTGATGGTGTCAAAGGTGAATATGGCTTTAGGTTTGAGGACGCGAGAGATGGAGCGGAAGGCGGAGGGTAGGTCAAACAGATGTTCGAGGACGTCGGAGCAGATGATTGCGTCGACACTTTCGGCTGGAAAGGCAAGATCGTAGATATCGCCTACGACATAGTCTATACACAGTCCCTTTTGTGCCGCCCTCGATCGAGCTGTGTCAATCGACCTACTCGACACGTCCAAACCGACCAGCCTAAATCTTCTCTTCCCATCCGTCAACCCACCCCCTACCGTCTTGACACCCTCACTCACCAAAGCATCGTGAATCGCTTCCACAGCAATACCAGCTCCACACCCCAGATCCACAATCGTCACCACCTCGTCTCGCTCCAACTCTGACAAATAGCGATGCAGCTTGTCCAAAAAATATCCGACACGTGCAGGATTCAACAGATCCAGGCCGGAGCGAGACCAGTCGAAACTCGAGTGGTTGTAGATGTTGTTGTCGATTGTGCTCGATGCTGGGTCTAGACGAGCGAGGCGGTTGGGGAAGGGTGCCGGAACGGAAGGCGTGACATGGAGAGAGGAGAGAAGGCTGAAAAAGCTGCCGGCTAGGGACGCCGGTGAGATTGACATTGCGAGAGCTCTTGTTGACTGACGACAAGGAGGACGAGGTTGGTGACAAGGTTTGATGAAGATGGACGGCCAAGTTGGACCAAAGGTGACACAGATAGATAGATAAAGCTGTCAAGAATTGAGTTAATCTTGTTGCAGCGTTTTGAGGGCATTCGGACAGTGTAATCCCGATGGAAAATGACACCGACGTGCATGACGAACGGCGAATTGGCGCATCGCCCCCCGCCCCCGCACGAGACACACTCAAACAGCGCACAAACCACCACCTCTCTCTCTTCCCCCACTCTTGCTTCTCTCCATCCACCACCTCCACCCATACACACCACATTGATCCTCTCCGCCAACCATGACCGACGTCCCCAAAGCCACGCTGTACACCTTCTCCGGCTCCATCTGGGCCTCCTCCCCGCGTCTCGCTCTCGTCGAAAAGGGCTACTCTGCCTCGGACGTTGACATCAAAACCGTCGATCTCATCAAGGCCGAAAACTTTGACCCCTCTTACCTGCGCATCAACTCCAAGGGCACGGTGCCTACCCTCGTCGTTCCTCTACTCGAAACCACCTCCGCCGAGGTCGCCACCAAGTTTAGGGCCATCAACGATACCAAAGCCATCCTCGAGTTTCTCGACAAGAGTAGGAGTACCAACACGGTTGCCGCCGACCAGGATGCAAAGCCGGCTCCGATTCTGGCACCCGCAACCATCGAGGGCAAGGCGCTGAGCGATGAGATTATTGCTCTTGTGCACGATGCCAAGGTTGATCCCAACTTCTTGCTGCTGGGTGCCAGGAACGCCCAAGAATTTGAACACGCAAAACAGGGCCTTCCGGGTACCTTCGTGACCAACCGCTACAATGCGTTGCTCAAACACCAGAAGAGTCTCGCCCAAGACTCGGCCACCGTCGCTTTCGACGGCAGTGCCAATCCAAAGTCGTCGGCGATCCACGAATCCTTGAAAAAGTGGTATGCCGACAAGCTCGAGTCCCAGTCGTTGCTCACGAGTGCGTACGTCGAGAACGACACCAAAGCCGTCCAGCAGCTCATCCAGTTGACCGGAGCAACGTGGAAGAGTGTAGCCGAAACACTGGTGCAGCTCGAGTCCAAGGTGCAAGCTCCGTTTGCCTTGGGCGATCAGATCAGTCTCGCCGACCTGCATGTGGTGCCCTGGCTGGCGAGGGTGTGTGCGATTGCCGGCGGCTTGGAAGAGCGCGCCGATGCGCTCGCCAGTCTGGATGCCGTGCTGGCAGGAGTGGGGGGAAAGGTGGGCGACAGGGTCGCCGGCTTGTGGACGGCGTTTGGCGAGAGGGAGAGTTTCAAGGTGGTGTATGGTGAAGGGTTACACTGATGTGGACCGGGAGAAACACCTCAAAGATGCACAGAAACAGCATATCACACTTGAAACCAACTCATTCAATCAAGCAACTCGGGGCAATTAAACACTTTTTCCAAGCAAGTCGAGCTGTGGAAAAAAATGGCATTTCGATGATTGCCTTGTTCTACGAGCACATCTCTGGCTGCCATCCGACCGTGTTTCCATGCGGCTGCCTTTCCAGCCACCGCTTGCACGCCGCCTCGACATCCACCACCTCTTTGGGCGCGCTCGAGCTCAAGACGACGTTGCCGTCGTCCAAGACGGCAATGTCGTCCTCGACCCGGATGCCAATGCCCTGGAAGTGTTTCGGAAACGCATCGTCGTAGGGCACATAGACGCCGGGTTCGATGGTCACCACTACGCCCGGTTGCAACTTGGTGGTGCGTTCGACACTGGCACAGTCATGCAGATCGATTCCCAACCAGTGGCCGATGTAGTGCGGGTAGAGGATGCGTTCGAGCGTGCCGCCGTGCAGATGGAAGCCGATCTGCTTGAGTTCCTGACGTAGAAAATCGACCGAGCGACGATGCAGATCCGCCAACGTATAGCACTGGTCGACGGTGGCCAGCGCCGTACACTGCTTGAGCACGTTGAGCACCGCCGTGTAGAGGTCCTTTTGCGGTTCCGAAAATCGGCCGTCGACGTTGGTGGGAAAGGCACGCGTAATGTCGGACGCATATCCGTCGAGTTCGCCGCCGGCATCGATACAGACGAGCTGATCCGGTCCTACAAGCCGGTCATTGTTGACGTAGTGGATCGTCAAGGCGTTGGCACCGGACGCTACGACGGGCACGTAAGCCGGTCGTTGCGATCCACGCAGATTGCAGTGATACTCGAATACAGCCTGCAGCTGCGCCTCGGATACACCGGGTCGAACAAAACCCATGGTCTCTGCCATCGCTTCGCCGCTCATCCGTCCGGCCCGTTTCATGATCCGAATCTCGTTGAGCGACTTTTTGAAGCGTAGACGTTCCACCTGGCGCGCCAGAGAATGACACTTGCGTGTATCGCCCAGCAGCTTGATGACGGCTTCAAAGTCGGACTTCTTGGCAAACAAATCCAACGAGGTGGTGCTGGCAGGGCTGAGGTAGTTGAGAATGTTGCCCGCCTTGGTGGTGGCAGTGGTGCCGCGTCGAGGCGTACTAGGCTGGTTGGGCGGTTCAACGTAGATGTGCGTATACCGGGGCAAGATCTGCTTGAGATGGTTCAGCAAGATGGACGGATCCAGCTCAAAGCTCTCATCCGCACCAAACATGTCGACGGCTCCATCGAGACCCGTCCTGGGACCATTCCACGTTTCGTTGTGCTCGTCGCGTTTCTGCACAAACATGGTCATCTTGTAACCGCGCAAACTCGACGGATGCTTTTCCAAGATCACGGCCGAGTCCGGTTCCTGAAACCCAGTCAGGTACCAAAAGTTGGTCTCCTGTCGAAACTTGTAGAAAATGTTGCCGCTCATACTCTTGACTCGGCCGGACATGGCCACGACGACGCTGTTGTCCGGTAGACTGTCCATAAGCCGTTTTCGCCGTTGCTCGTATTCGGATTTGGGGATTCCAGGTGTAAGTTGTTCGGTAGCTACGATTCCGACGCCGTCGTCATAGAGCGAGGCGTCGGGGAGAGCGTCGCCGGGGCGGAGGACGGCATCTTCAGAGCCTAGGGTGCCACGACGAGGGAAAAGGTGTGGATGCGAGTGTGGGAGCGGTTGTCCGTATGCTCTGTTCCTCCCGCCGATAAGCTTTGGGTTGGAGCTTGAGGAGGCTGACGATGAGGATGGGGAGGAAGAAGAGGAGGCGGAATACGGGTCGACATCGTCGGTGGGTCTTGCTGCTGAGGAAGCCGTCCTGCGAATGACCTTGGTGCTGTAACTTATGCTGCTGCTAGCGCTGCTGGGCGACAGTTGGCTCAGCAAGCTGCGAGAACCTCTTCCCCAAGTGACGGCCATGCTTTTACCCCCAATTCTTGCGGTGTATTCTCGATTCGTATGCCAACAAGAGAGAGAGAGAGAGAGAGTCGGACGCAAGGTTTCAGGCCTCAAGGGTGTTGCCGGAACGGATCAAGAGTGCACACATCATGCAAGCGCCCGCTTTTTTTTCCGCAAAGTCAGCAAGTACCATGAACACGTAATTCTTAATAAGCTCGTACTCCGCCAGCCCCTACCGCGATTCGTGCAAATCAAAACCACGCATCCAATTCTACTCACGCCAACACCACTAAGGCCTAACATTTTGCTCTCTCGATGGACAGAGCCAGCGCCACTGACTACCCACGCCAAGCCGCAAAACCCGTCCACATCGTGGGAGGCGCTACTGTCGGGGTTTTATTTTGCCCATGCGTCATTCTGCAAAGTGTGCGAGATCTATTTTAGTGGCTGAGGTCTTTAGTCGCCTCCCCGAACGATCGGTTGTACTTGCACCGTTGACGACAAAACACGCTGCGCCACCGAATGCTCTCTGTGCCGGACTCAACAAGGTGTGGAATGTGTGCGTGTGACGACTTGAGACACGCGGCAAGGCGTCATTCGGCATCGAGTTTCGAGGCTCTCGACCAAAAAAAAAAAAAAATGGCTAGTGGTCCACAGTGTCGAGGGTTGCCATTGCGTGCTCAGCCTCAAGAGAGAGGGAGAGAGCTTCGATACCCCAAGTTGTACAGTATAGCTTCGGCGGTGGCGGTGCAAAACAGAGATAAGCTTTTCCTTTCCCGAGCTATGCTGGATGATTCCTGAGGGATGGTCAATCGACACGGCACGTCTCTTGGGAGGCGAGCGAGCTGCCCTTGTTCAAGCTTCACTCTGCTGCTAAGACCTGCGTCTCAGATATCGTTTCTTCTTTTCTGGATGTGATCTGCTGACAACGACGATACCAAAGCCGGATTTCGATAAGGGTTGCCTGCATGGTGTCGCTAAATTGACACATTGTCCTTCTTTTTTTGCGGGGTTGACAGAAGCTTTTGCTACAAAGCACGCGGTTGACCTTGTCGGCTCGCCCATGGTTGCTTATCGCAACTCTGCGAGCTAGCGTCCCGATCCTACTCCGCACGGCCACTGTTTTTTGGTTGAACCCCGCCCAAAGATACGCAGTTGATGTTCATCATTCCACTCTTTCGGGGTTCTGCGTATTCATTTCAATGGCGTCTCGCACTGGCCATGCGGGTTAAAGGGCCCATGGCCATCGGCGTCCATTCGTGATTGCACGCTCTTTCTTCGTTCTTGGTAGTGCTTGCTGTTGGTCTCTTGATGTTGCCCTGTCAGTGACAGAATATCGCTGATGCCGCCGTGACGGACGAACGGACGCCAAGGTCCGATTTTCTTTGCCGTCTTCGTACTGGCTCTACAGCAAGTTGCACGGCAAACGAGGTCCAAAGGTTGCAACCGTTCTCCGCTTCCAAAGTGCTTGGCTCTGTAGTTCGGCGCCAAAGCACCTCCTATACCC
Source organism: Ustilago curta (assembly GCA_928722295.1). Taxonomy (NCBI): domain Eukaryota; kingdom Fungi; phylum Basidiomycota; class Ustilaginomycetes; order Ustilaginales; family Ustilaginaceae; genus Ustilago; species Ustilago curta. Next base: position 89,316 of record CAKMXH010000017.1, on the reverse strand, counting down.
CGCAAAGATGCCGAAGCTGGGCCTTATCATTGTGTTTCGGATTTGCTGTCGAATACGAGCCGGGCACTTTCTCAGAATGTGTGCTTGGTCTGGGACTGTGAGCCCTCCCCGCAAAAGCAGGGACAGGCGTTGACCGTGTATCTTTCGAGTCGACCGTCTGGACAGACAGAGCTGTGTGTCGAGCTTTCGGTAAGACTGGAACAAAAGTGCGTGCATATCCTTGCGAGGTCAATGCGAGAGACACATGCAGTCAAGGCCAAAACGTATAAACAGTTTGGTTGACGTGACTTCCTACGCTGTTGCACCGCGAGTTAGTTCTTTTGACGGCTTAGTAACGGCTGGAGCCCCAGACTTTCCCTTTCCGTCTGTCGCCCCACCCAGAGAGCGCTTTGCTGCAAAGTGGACGCTTGGGTCGTCGCCGAGAGGCCCTCAGCGCTGAGCTGCGATGCCGTGCGCTGCGGCGACTTTGATCTCATAGGCCCGTAATTCTGGAATACGTTGGGCCAGTCTCCGGGAGCCAAACGCCGAAAGATGGTCCCTTTAATCATGGCACGAGGTCGAGGAAGCCGAGGGCGGGGCCTCGAGGGTGAAGAAATTCATTGTTCCCATTGATACGCAAGGCTCGGCTAGCGATGCTGCCCGCATGAATGAGTTTTTTTAGGACTCGTCGTGCATGGGAAAGTTCGCCTGGAAACGTGCGTCATGGGTTGTCAGCGTCGAGAGGGCGGTTCCTGACAGTGTCCTGGCAAAGGTCTTGCTGAAGATGAAGCATCCGTAGCCGAGCAGGCAGTAGCCTCGGCGTGGCCGGCTGGGCATCATAAACTGGGGCGAACGAGGTGACCAAAGTGTGAGAGAAGGGGTGGTGACCCTGGATACGCCTGGCGAAAGCAGCAAACAGGAAAAGAGAGATTGATGAACGGTTGATCCACAGCAATGTGCAGTCGGTGGAAAGCCGAGCGTCTCAAGCGCTGCGACTTGCAAGCCTGGTCGCCAGCAGGTTCGCTCCGACATCAAAATCTTGCATAGCAGAGGAGAAATGCACGCTCATCAAAGCATCATCATCCGAGTACTGTTTGGCGGGGACTGATCATGACACGTCACTGGAAAGTCCATGAAATGACGAGGTGGTGGTCTTTGCCACCAACCGAAAGATGCTCCAAGAAGATCTGTTACTTTCCGAAGAAGAGCAAACCCATGCTAACGGCGAGTTGAGTGTGTTGCGTGCTGGTGGTTTGAACTCGGACCCTCGCTTCGAGTCGCTAGCGAGCTGAGTTCGGAGAGAGAGAGGCTTGGCCGTGAACTATGCACAGTGAACGAGGCCTTTGAGTAGCCGAAAGCCAACTTGGCAACAGCACGGCTCGCTCGCTGTGCTTGACAAATTACATCATACACCTTGCTCTCTCTCATTTGTTTGCCCTTGTCACTCTATCTTTCTCGTCGCCTTACGCCTCGCCAAACGGGATGGTGCGAGAAGGAAAGGAAGATTCTCTGAAATCTGCGACACGACCCTAGGGGCCTGTTGCATAGCCGCCTTGCGTTGTTTCCCGACATGCTGGTTAAGCTCCAGGGCTTCGCCTCGGTGAGCCTAAAAGTTTGTCGCCGCAGCTCGCATGTCTCGCGTGGGAGGGATATCCCCATGGCGATAGGCTTGGGCGAATGTGAAGACGTCCCCTCCAGAGACCAGCCAACAATGGACAGCAGCAGTGTGACGGTCAAAAGCGCCCGCAACTCGATGTCGGGCGCGAGATTGCTCTCTTGCCCATTGTCTCTTTGCATGGCCACAGTGTCGGATTGCGACTTTTTCGAAACATACTAGCTGGACGGACGGGTCAAGTGAGAGGAATGGCAACAGTCGGGTCATCGGATCACCAGACTGAAAGCAACAGAGCATACCGTACACCTCCATCTGCACGCAGTCCATTGCTTTACAGTACACCCCATTAGGGTGGCATGATTTCTTTTCCGGAACGGAAGGGGCCAATCCGTGCCTTGCAAGGTTCTTGGTCGAGGGGAGATACGAGTTTGACAGCCAATGATTGGATGTCTCAAAGCTGTCAGACGGGGCAAGCGCTCATATGGCTGATATTGTGGTTGGCAGCGCTTGTCTCAGATAGTTGCTGCAGTTGGAATTCCGCGCGAACGGCTGCCGAATTTGGATGCTCCCGTGATCTGCCTCGCTTAGCACAAGGGAAAGGCCGTGTGCGCAAACCGCGAACCGGAACACTGGTAGTCGACCCCTTGCTTGCTTGTCCTGTCTCGACTTTTGAGTGCTCACCAACTCCGCCGCCAAACGGCTCACCGGGATCAGCGCAAACTCTCGCTGCGCAGCTTGCCGAACACAAACAAGCAGTAAGGGGTTGTCAACACCCTGCGGGGAACATGTTGGTCGGTGTACGTGTTGTCTATGGGAGACGCCTGCTTGCCCCGCGTCTCAAGCCCTCTGGCCTGACGGGGCAGACAGTATGATAGCTGGCCCTCTCTGCCTCGATTCTAGTCAGTAAGACATGGAGAATCTGAGACCAGGCTTGCAGAGCACATGTCGCTTTGGAAAGGCCACCTGAGCCGTTGTAGCTCTGAAACAATAATTTTTGCCCCTCTTTCCTTGACCTCGCTTGTCCCTGTATTGCTGGGTGGCGACGGAGCACCAACAAGATGTCGGAACGATACCGACTCGGCACTGTTCAGTACAGCACCGTGCAGAATGGTGGTGTCCCCTGCTGCTGCTCCTGTGTGCTTGCTGCGTTTCGGACTCAGTCCTTTGCTTGGCGCAGCCGCAGACTTAACAAGTCAGCTTGAAGAACTGGATGGAAATGTACACTGCAGCTTGGTGTGAGAGAGTGTGTATGGTGTGTATGTGCGTTAATGTTGCACGTTGCGTTTGGCGTAGCTTGTTCGTGGCAACTCTTGGAAAAACCACGCCGCCGCCTGATCGTGATAGATTAGATTGGCTGGCCTCAATTCGGACAGGCACGGGAAGCAAATCAAACAAAGTTGATAGATTTGCCCACATCGATTTCGAACCCCACACCAGCATGAAGGGTTTTTTTTTCTTGTTCGAAACTTCCCGATTGCAAACCTGCAAGCCCAAGGCGGAAGCATTTTCAGTCTGGGTTGGCGACCGTGTCAGCTAATTAAGAGTCGGAGTCCACCGAACCAAGCCTACTTGCTTGCCCAATGCCGTAAAAAACATTTCTTAGGCGGTTCCAAGCCACAATGTTGCGATCGAGCCTCTCTCCTCCTGCGTAACAACTTGCTATGCAGACTAGGTGAACGAGGCTTTTTTCAAATTCAAGGAAATGGCTTCCAAGACGGGAAGTTTGATTGAGCGTGGCTTGTGCGGATGTTTCGTCGATGGAAGCGGTTGTTTGCTTTTCGTCGTCGTCGTCGTAGTTGGTGGGAACCGTTGTTCGATCGCTTCGCTGCCTTGTGTTGCAGTGCTTTGGCAGCGGCAGGCACATGGCCATCCATTTTGTCCCGCACTAGATCTGTTGCAAGATATCGTCGTCGTCTGTTGCGTTGGGAGCAGACATGGCCTTATCGACTTGCCAGGCTGCTCTTGCATTCCTGGGTGTCGCCTCCTCCCAGCTCTCTCGCCGCCGCCACACACAAAAGCAGTCCGTCCAAATTTCTCGGCTACAGTACAGCTTTTGCCCGTAGCCAATCTGGGGTCTTCTCTGCCAAACTTCTTGCACCTTGCTCCTCAGCCTTCATTCTCACTGCTGTACCGCCTCCTCATCCTGCCTGGCTGCCAGCCCGCCACCCGCCTCTCTCTTCCTTTCCGTGTCGCTGTCTAAAAAGTTTTTCTGGATGGTTTGGACAAGTTGCAAACTCGCCAAACGGGCAACATGCATTGTCATTGCACGACTCGCCCATGCAACTCCAAACTGCACAGCACTGCAGCCTGGAGCCCCTTCCTCCCCTTTGACCACAAATAATTCTTGGGAACACACGCGCTTTGCCGCTGTCAGATAGCGGTTGGTCTTTCTGTCTTACCGTTCTTCGGCTGTTGCTACTGCTGCTGCTGCGCTCCTGCAGCTTCTGAGACAGACAAGCGCTTGTCATTCCTCAGTTGGTCCCTTTGACTTCTCTGCTCCCTGGTCAAGCTCGAGAAGGCCAGAAAAGATATATACAATCTGAACGCTTCCACGCCATTCCCTCACACCACCCACACCACGCCTGCTCGTCTCTGCTCGAGTCTGTCGTGACACTCATACCATCTCTCAACCAGCATATTCTACATCATCATCGCATCGCATCGCATCGCAGCTCAGCTCAGCTTGCTGCTCAACACCTTGTTCTTTAGCCCAGCCCTCTTTGCTTAGCATCAACTTTTTTCGGCATGGTTTCTCTAGCATATTCTGCGTCAGCTCCCACCTCCAATGATCCAGTCTTTGTTCGCACTCACTTCCTCGGCCGTGTCGCCTCGGATGGCTCGGGTCTCGAATACCAACACGAGCTGCTGAAGCGACGTAGCAGCCGACACAGCGACTTCAACCGCTGGAGTGCGCACTGGATCACTCCCGTCACCCACACCATGGATTATGATAGCGACGAGACCAGCGATACCGACGACGACGCTTTCGATCGCGATGCTCAATCTGTCAACATCAATTCCAGATCCACACAACACCTCCGCTGCAGATCCTCGACGCTGCCACTTTCCACAGTCTCTTCGGCCAACCCGGTCGAGATGGCCCGCGCTCGTTCTATGACTGCGCCCGCCTCGTCCTCTTCGGCCTCCTCCGAAACTCGCAACCTGCGCAGGAACCGGTCTCACGTCGGAACAGAATCGCGCCTCTTGCCTGCGCGCCCTCTCAGCATCAACACTGCCCAGCCGCTTCGTATGCCCTCGCCCAACGTTGCTGATATGACGAGCGAGCAAACGCTGTTCATCAATGTGCCATCTCCTGTTGCAGCCGCCGGCCCATCACCAAAGACTTGCAGCCCATCTGTGGTACGCATTGAGAGTTCCGAGTCGGATGGCTCTTGTCACGGAGACGCAGGCGACCAGGATCCCGAGGCTCAGCTCGCTGCTGGCATCATTCGTCTTCGCGAACAGCGCCGCAGCACCTCCTCGCCCAAAGGACAGCGTCGTCCCGGCTCCAAGCGCCGATCCTCGAACCAATCGCTTCGATCTGTGGTTGCAGCTCAGCCCAAAGTGCTCGACGATGCTGATTCGGACGATGCGCAATCTCGGATCATCCGAACCCATGGCGGCAACTTTGTGCTTCGACTGGCAGAGATGGTGCTCGATTTCGGCTCGTCCGCTCTCGAAAAGCTGGTCGTCTCCAGCGACGATGGCACAATCGACCAAAGCTTTGAAGCCGCTCTGGACTCTCCACCTCGAGCCACGACAACACCTAAGCGGCTTTCTGCCGAAGCTGGTCAGCTGCTACGTCGTCGTCGCGAACGTACGGGCTCGGTCCTTGCCAGCGACTCGGCTTTCGACAATGACACCTCAGCCAAAGCAGTGCTGACGAGATCCTGGTCGGTTCCCAAGCTACTCAGTCTACCTCTCTTCAACCCTTCCGCTTCCCTCCGAGCTCTCTCCTCCTCCACCGCTTCTACACCTTCCACTCCATTCACTGCGCATGCCCACCTGCATCCCAACTTTGGCTTCACATCCATCTCCAACGAGCCCAAAGCGCACCACCAGCTCAATTCTTTTGATGATGTCGCAGCTTGCTTCAATCAACAGAGTGCGACTCTAGGCTCTCACGCTGCCACCACCAACGAAGCTGCTGTTGACTCCCGCTCCGTGTCGCCTCTGTGGAAGCAGTAATGGAAGCAGCAAAGGTCTCTCATTGATGTTATGCCATGACCATTATGACTCGACGTCATTTTCTCTCTCCCTCTCCCTCTCCCTCTTTCTCTTTCCCTCTTCTCCCTCTTTCCCTCTTAGCATTCACGTCAGAACGTCTTCGCATTTTGTAGTTGTATCTCTCTCTGGGCATCACTTCACGGACTTCATTGTTTTTTTCGCATCTATCGAACACTGTCTGTTGGCATGTGGTGTCGGTGTCAGTCTGGTATCCGTCGAGAACGAGGTGAAAGTGACAGGCGACTTCGTGTTGCAGCACGCCTTTATTGAGTGATTGCTGCAGCGCAACTCCACATCTTGTGAATTTACAACAGTTTGCCGATGCGCGCGACCCTTGTCTGAATGTATCTTGGCAATCTTGCTTCTCTTTTGCTCATCACCTTCAGCATCCGCCATCTTAAAGGACTCTTCCGCATCCAGCTACGGTCAAGCAAGCACTATCGGAAACGATTAACGAGCTGCGTTCGACGACACTGTTGTCAAACGCAGAATCCCGACGAAGCAAAATGGGCGCGACCAGTTCCAAGGGTCCAAAGATCACTCCGCACGACCGGGCCGTTCTGGAGTAAGTTGATCGCGGTCACTGGCCATCCATATGATGATGATGTTGCGCAATGAACGCCGGGCCACAGTCTCACACTGCGCATCTTTGATCCCTCGACAGCCTGAAGCTCCAACGAGATCGTATCAAGCAATACCAGAAGAAGGTGAGCACAACTGAATCCTGTGTACTGGTACTCCCTTACCTTTGCTGAACATCGCTTCCACCTCCCTTCGCAGATCCAAGTCATCCTCGATCGGGAACAAGAGATTGCTCGACAATGTCTAGCAAGGGGCGACAAAACAAAAGCTTTGACGGCGTTGAGACGGAGAAAGTACCAGGAGAGCTTGATTCACAAGACTGATTCTCAGCTCGAGACATTAGAGGGTCTCGTCTCTTCCATCGAGTTCTCCCAAATCCAACAAAGCGTCATGCTCGGCCTTCAACAAGGTAACGCGGTACTCAAGGAGATTCACAAGGAGATGAACCCCGAGTCCGTCGAGAAACTGCTCGAGGAGACGGCCGAGGCACAGGCCTATCAACGCGTACGTATAGCCAGTCATTGCGGGCTACTTGTGGCACTGTTCTTGGGCTCAACAATTTACGATTGTCTTGATTCTTCTGCACTTAAAGGAAATCGACGAGATGCTGGCAACACAGATGACAGCCGAAGAAGAGGACGCCGTTCAATCCGAGCTCGAAGCACTCGAGCGCGAAGCAGGTATCCGAACAGACGAGCCCGAACAAACAGTCAGCTTACCGTTGGCACCTCAGACCGAACCCGTCACACAGGAGCAAGAGGCTCAGCCGCAACCACAACCGCAAAAGGCTCAGTCTGCAGAGAGACAGGCTGTCCTCGCCTAAAGTTCACACAGACCCAAGCAATGGAGAGATTCAAATGGTGTGTTGATTGCATGAAAGCTGCTCATCGAGGCATTCTGGCTGTGAGCGAAGCAGCTCGTTCAACAAGACGTGACAGAGACAAGCCGCCTTCGGTGCCTGCCAAAGAGCCCATTTCGCGCACAAGACGTATGGCCAACGTCACAGCTCTAGCGCACGTCTTAGTAGTCACGCTGTCCCTCGGTCCATTCTCGAGTCGGTCAAGCAGAGAGCTGAACAGAATCATCCACGTTGTGTGACTCGGTGCATGCACGGTCGGTGGGGATGACTGAGTGCTCCTGAGAGCTGCGGATGCGAAAGGTCCCAGTTTGCGTGATGGATCCAAAACGGTCGTTCGAAGCAGCATGTCGTCCATGAAATCCATGGCTCGAATGAAGGCCGCTTGATCTGTGTACGAGCTACACAGTCCTTGGATGAGGTAGTGGAAAGTTGTTGGTGTTGGAGGTAGACCGCGTCCCTTCATGCGCTCGAGCAGGAGCATAGATAATGAGACTTGAGGCGATTCTTGCGACCACAGTTGTACGGTCTGCGGCGTCTCTCCTAGGCGATGCAAATGTTTGGGAGGATAGCAGTACTGGCGTGGCACAACTTTCGTTGCGAAAGCGTGTGCGACTGCGTCTGGGTTCTGCAGACATCCTCCGATGAGAGCGCTGTAGGTGATCTCGGACGGCGCTACTTTGGCATTGATGAGTCTTTGGAGCAAATCCAATGCTGCTTCGATCCGAACCTCGTCCGATGAGAGCGGTGTGGGTGTTCTAGCTGAAGAACCGCCGAGAAGGCTCGAAGATGCCATGTCCAGCTGTGCTGCTTCAGCTCCGACAAGACAGGCCTTGATCATGGCCGTGTAAGTGACGACGTTTGGTTGCACGCCCATACTGGTCATGATATCCAGCGTCTTGGCGACCGACTCAGTAGCCGATTCACCGCCTTTGCGAAGAAGTGCATCTAGGATGGTGGTGTAAGTTACCACGTCCGGTGTGAGTTTGAGCTTATCTGCCAATCGCAATGCTGAGGCTAGCGATTCGAGATCTCCGATCCTTGCGTGGGCTCGGAGGAAAGTATTGATCGTGCCGATGTTGGGTGCTGGACCTTTGGCAAGCATCTGTTCGAGCAAGCTTTGCGCCTGTGCATGTCGCCCATTGAGAAAAAGGCCGTGCAAGACAGCATTGAACGTCTCGGCTCGTACGCGAAGCTGACCTCCACGTTGATCGCTGTTCGCCAGCATATCAGAGTGTAGCGCCATCGCCTCGTCCACCATATGATTTTTAAAGTGGATGTCGATCATAGTGGTATACATTTGCTCGTCTGGCAGCGTGATCGACGCCGACGTCTGCTGTTTCGCCTGCGCGATGGCTGCCGACCAAGTCTGGCAAGCAGCTGTGTAGTTCTTGGCGCGTCCGTAACCGTCGAGCAAAGCGTTCCAGATATACGGAGTTGGAAGGAGACGCCTTTGTTGAAAGTGGCGCCAGACGTCCATGGCAAGGTCGGTGCGTCCAGAGGCGATAAAGCTGGAGAGACAGACGGACCAGCAGCTTTCTGTCCATTGCGCTCGGGAGGGTGTCGGGGGATCGGGCGAGGCCGCGCCGAGAGACTCGAGGGAGAGCCAAGAGGCGGGATTGGAGGAGGCTCGCATAGCTGTCTGAAAGATGTTGTGGGCTTGTTCGACTTGTTGCATCTGGAACAGCGATCCTAGGAGCCTGGCGATGCGCTGAGGGCCGCCGGAACCAGAAGAGAGGCCTCGGGCGAGCTCAATATTCCACAGTGAGGATTGCATTGTGGGCCAGTCCACTGGCTTACTTGAATCCGGTGGTAGGGGGCTCGATGCAACTGTCGAATCAAAGAGACGCTGAGCACGAGACATATTGAAGAAGAGGCGGAAGGGTGAACCGAAATCAAGCTTGTCAAAAAGCTCTATCGAGAGTGATGCATGGCTTGAGGAAGCACATGCGAAAGCAGCGAGGCAAACCATGTCGTGAATGTCGATCCTGTCGCCGTCGGTCGTAACATCAAGGCGGACAAAGCTCTCGCCAGTTTCTTGAGCAGCCGATAATGACTCGGCTCCATTGTCACGGGAGGAAAGTCGATTCGGCTCGTTGTCGAGTCGTAGGCGAACAATTTCTTGCCAGATGCTGACGACGTCTTTGGCTTGAGCGTTAGACACGAGGATTCTGAACCAGCCTGTGATCATATCGACGTCGCCAGTGAGACAAGCAGCGACAGCAAAGTCTCTGAAGGGATTGTGCCATGTTTGAGCCTGACTCGACTCTCTAATAGTGGAAGAGTAAGAGGAGCAGAGCCGCAAGAGCTTGCGATGTTCGAATGGACGGAGTTGATGAATGGCATCACCAAGACCTTGCCATACCGAGCGCACGGAGTTGATGTCCTGACCGTCTATTGCCTTGCGAAGCTGTAATAGCTGTGAGTTGGCGGTCGCTGATGGGGCTGATGCATGCTGTGCCTGGCGATGTACGAGAGCAAGAACTCGCGTAGGACGAGTCGGACTGGAAGAAGTGCTGGAGTGTGGTGAAGAGCGCTGACGTGAATGAGGCCGACTTTTACGGTCGGAAGTATGCTTACTTGTACTTGCAACGCGCACGGTATTGCGCTTTGTGGCTTTGGGGGTATGGACGGAGAAGGAACTTTGGGCAGTGCTATAGCCCTTGAGAGCAGAGGGTCTCGAACATTGTTGCTGCAGACCCGTCTGGAGAGTGCGACGAGACGCACCTACCGCCGTGACAGCGGTGATACGTATCATACTCTCCTTCCGCCCCGTCCCGTGACCAAAAGGTGAAGCCGTGCCTAAGTAGCGAATGCAGATGGTCAAGAAGCTTGTCACGATTCCTTGTCAACCTTTTGAGAAGGAATGCAAAACGTCAAATCAGATCCGAGATCCGATTTCTTTTTCTAATTTCATGTTAGAGTTCCGGCTCTTTTTCGCCATGGAGCTGGCCGGAGTTGCGAGTGCGCGTGCGAGTGCGAGTGTGAGCGTGAGCGTGAGTGTGGCTGAGCAGCACTGCAAGGAACATGACAGCACAGCGCAGCGCAGCAGTCACACCAACTAAAACTCAGCAGCACCACAATCGAAAAAGTCACTTCAGATTTACTGTAACTTGAGTTTGCTGGCTTTCACTCACTCCACCATCCACACTCACACACGGCCACGCCGACTTCAGCACATCCGCTACTTGAACATGGACAGCTCACGCCGTTCGCTAGATCGAGATCAGCAGCCTCTACTCTCTGCCGATACTGCTGAGCTCGACAATCGCTTCGCCATCGATGATAGCCTCGCCGAGGAGCAACCTCCCGTCGATGCTTCCTCAACAAAGTATCCGCCTCTGCCACCCTCGTACGACGATACTCTTCGCGCCTACGCACCCCCGCAATCCAAATGGAACCCTGCTGCTTGGTTCACAGTCTCCAGAACCACGAAAGAGCATATCCAAGCCTGCTTTCCTCGAACCAGCGACGGCGAACTTTTGACGTTTTCGACCGCCTTCTCTGGCTGCTATACCAGCGCAATGCGTTGCTGGCCTTCCAATCGATTTGCACAGGCCAGCGTCTTCATCATCGGTCTCTGGATCCTTGTGCTCTTCACCGGCCCTTCGCTCACTCAGTCCGACGCCGACAGCATTGGCACAGGCCTTCATCAGGATTGGGACTATTCTCACATCCCCGATACAAAGCCCGCACCGCTTCACGAAGATGGTCATATCGTTCAGGAAGCCTCATGGCAATGGCACAACTGCGCTTCCATCAAGGGCACAAATCGTGTCCAGTGCACCGAATCAACCAGCTTCCTCCTCAATCCCAACAAGGCCAAAGACAGCTTCGCATCCACCGAGTCTATCTTTGTCGACGTCGATCCTCTTCGAGATGATCGGCCCCAACCTGCCGGTAGCGTCCCCGGCACCGTCACCGTGGTCCACCGCACTGACGATGTTCCAGCTGCAGAGAAGGAGCTTGTCAAGGTCGAGATCACCGCTCGCTACGACCAAGCCTACAAGAAGCTGTTCGACACAAGCCTCGTCGCAAAGATGAAGCGAGGTCTCTACGATGAGGGCGTTGAGATTCTCACGTATGCAAAGGCGGTCAACACCGACTCAAGTCCCCTCATCTACGACGTCAAGGTCATCATCCCGCCCCGTGTCAACATCCCCACTCTTTCTGTGGATGCAGGTGCATCCAACATTGATCTCTTCCAACCCGAGCCTCCTTCCAAGAGAGCCCTCCTGGCTCGAAACCTGCACACACGCGATGCCCCTGCAACTCCCGACTTCTACTTTGGAAAGCTGCATGCCCGGACACAGGTGGGTAAGCTGCGTTCTGCTTCGATTCGCGCGCTTGCCGACATCCACCTTACCACCACCAACGGCAAGCTCCACATTGGCGGCTCGTTCGAGGCTCAATCGCTAGAATTCAAGACCGTCAACGGCCACCTGGACATCGATCCAGACTCGAAGCTCGAGGCCGCGTACGACCTCACCCTTCAGACACAGAATGGCCACATTCGCGTAGGACAGCACACCAGCCTTCGCGCCACCACTTTGCGTTCAGAGTCGCTCAACGGAGGCATTATCGCCGAGAGCGCCGTCTTCAACGTCAACCACACACTTTCCTTGAGGTCGCAGACCGGCAGGATCGAAGCTGCCGTCAATGTCGAAAAGCCCGATCTTACCAGACTAGACGCACCTGGTCTGGACATGACCGAACTTATCACGGTCGAATCAAAGTCCCAGACGGGCTCGATCCAGCTCGACTTCGTTGATCACCACCGCGACGTCCCGCTTCGGTGCCATGCCTCGAGCGAGGTGGCTGCGGTCTCGGTCTCTTTGCATCCCGAGTTCCAGGGCAAGTGGGAGTTGCGAGGTGCAACCCACTCGCGCTACCGTGGGACTGGCTCTCACGATGGCGACAAGAGCGATCGTGGTGTGCACCGCTTTGTGGTGGACGAGGACAGCTTTGGTTGGATCAATCGCCTCACCCGAGGACGCACATGGTGGGACACCTCCGACAAGCCCAGCGTACTGCCCAAGGACGCAGAGGCGACTATCGCCACGCAGGTCGGGCTTGCTCTTCTCACTTTCAAGTAATTCTGTTATGGGATATCATACCGTTTTCGAATGTTTTTCTTTTTGCACCTGTCCTTTATTACTCCGCATCATCGTATCTTCTCGGTCCTTTGCCACCCCTGTCCTTCTCGCCGCGCCCTCACTCTCCTTCGAAATTGCATCGCCACGGATTATGTTTGACCAAGATTGGCGATGGTGAAGTGTGTGGAGGGGCCTCATCTTGTACGGCTGTGAGGAAACTCAAGAGTCTTTTCCAACTTGAGCAGCATGTCGGGCTTTTTCGCGAAGGCCAGACCCAGAATGCACCGAAGTTGCCATAGCAGAAAGAATCCGAGATGGGACACGAACGAACCATTGCATTTGATCGTATATGAAGCTAGAGTCATTGTGTGAATGTGCATACATATGGAACATTGTGGTGTGTTTGATATGGCCATGAGCTCGAGAAAGCAGCTGCGGATCAATGAGGCGGTTCAACGACGGAAGCCAAACTGTATGCTGAGGTCGAGGCAGAGCAAGTTGGAGCCGTCTTGGTTTTCGCCGGTGATGTGGACGTTGAATTTGCCGGGTGGGATTTCTCGGGGAAGTGCAACCGTGTGCTCGAGTTCGTAATCGCCAGCGGAGAGTGGGCATTGAAGGTCGGCGTCGTTCTGCCTTGCCTGCTCGCACACATCAAAACGACGGGCCAAGAGTCTGATCAGACCAAGCTTGACAACGACGTCTGCGAAAGTGCCGTCCTGTGGGTGGTGCCAATCAAGGCGAGATGAGAAACAAAGGAGGGAGACCATAACAACAATCAAATATGTCAGTCGTCACGTAAGAGATTCGAATTGAATGCCACGAGTGGCTACTCACGCTGACTTCATCCTTGAGAGTACCCTTTGCACGAACAGTGAGGTTCTGTCCGGGAACGGGCGGGTCTGGGCTGACGACGATGCTGTCTACGTCGACAATCTCGTCACCAGTGTTGCAGCTGGACCATTGCCATCCCTGACCGGGAGTAGGACCCCAAGCAAGCGTCTTGGCCTTGTCGTTGTAGCTCTCAGATTCGGGTGCTGAGAATGAGACCTGGTTGGCGGCTTGGTTGCAATCCTGGCCGATGCAGCCCCAGGCCATTGCCTGTGAGGCGAAGGAGAGTGAGACCAAAGTGGCGGCGATCAACCTTGCGTGCATCTTGTTTGAACGCAAAACTGAAACGGTGAGTGTTCCTTGGGCAGGTTTGTCTTGTTTTGATACGTTATCTGATTGATGAAAAGTGATTCAGATGATGATTGTGCAAAGACAAGACAAAGACGGACGGCAAGGAGATATTCAGGGTGTCAGGGACAAACTCAGCTCGATACTGTAGCGCAACGATGAATTGCAGCAAGTTTGCGTTTAGCAAGACTCTTGAACTGCCCCCAGCACTGCACTGCAGTCAACCAACGACGGATGCATGTGGAGTTTGGGGAGTTTGATTCACACTGCAAAAGCCCTCACTCTCTCTCCCTCTCCCTCTCTCTCTCTCTCTCTCTCTCTCTCTCTCTCTCTCGCTCTCTTGGCATCGACGTCGCGTATCGCCTCGCCCCTTTCGACCGAATTTCCTCTTTTGGGATTTGGGAGCTCGACACTCTAACAAATTCCCGAAAAAAATCATCCGCCTTTTTTTTAAGGGTCCTTTTCTCTCCACAAACGCTTTGCCATGAAATTTTTCAGACTAACCAAAATTTCTTTCAGAAAGTTCTTGTTCGCCCTTCAACTTGACCATCATCATCACCTTGTATACCCATCTCTCGACACCCACTCCCCCTCGCACGCATCTACAATGAGGCTCGATGCGACAGATCTACGCTACATCTCCAGTCAGGAGTTTCGCGTCCTGACTGCAGTCGAGATGGGCTCCAAAAACCACGAAGTCGTCCCTTCCTCCCTCGCCGCTCAGATCTGCGGTCTCCATCACTCTGGTATCAACAAACTTCTCGGCTCTCTCGCAAAGCGCAATCTCATCGCTCGTGTCCAAAACACCAAATACGACGGATATCGACTCACGTACGGAGGATACGACTACCTTGCTCTCCGTGCATTTTCAAAACGCGATAGCGTTGCCGCTGTCGGAAGGCGCATCGGCGTAGGAAAGGAAAGTGATATTATGATCGTCTCTTCACCCGACCAAGAACAGCGCGTCCTCAAGATTCATCGTCTTGGCAGAATTAGCTTCAGAGCCATCAAGGAGAAGCGTGACTACATGGGCAAGCGCAAGAGCGCCAGTTGGATGTACATGAGTCGCTTGGCTGCAGCAAAAGAGTACGCCTTCATGAAGATCTTGTACGAACACGGCTTTCCAGTTCCTCAGCCCATCGACCAAGCACGTCACTGCATCGTCATGTCCTACATCGATGCCTTCCCGCTCCGCCAAATCGCAGTTCTCCCACCAGATCAGATCCCACTTCTCTATTCGGCTTTGATGAAGCTTATCGTCCGTCTTGCACGAGCCGGTCTCATTCACGGCGACTTTAATGAATTCAACTTGCTCATTCGAGAGGTCGCAGATCCGAGCGATGACGAGTACGAATCCGACGCCGCCAAACCAGCCCCAGTAAAAGAATCAAGATCAGACAGTGTCAGCAAACGTGATCAGGCCGTCACACCACCACAAAGAGGCGACGCTGGCCTCGAAGCAGAACTGCAAAATCGACAGCAAATCGAGCGCGGCAATGGCTTCGAGAGGGTGTTTGCACCAACATCACTTTCACACACCTCAGATCCAACAGCAGAGGAAGACGACGGTTCTGAGTCCGAACAAGAAGAGGGCGCCGACGAGGATGCCGATTCTGCCTCAGTGGGACAAGTTCACCTCGGTGACGATGTCACCGTCGAGCCCATCTTGATCGACTTTCCTCAGATGGTCAGCATCAATCATGAAAACGCAGAATAGTGAGTATTTGCTTCATTCGACCACCGTGTTCTCCATGCACTCGAGCGACACACCAGCTGACCCTTCCTTGTGCCCTTCCCACCCCTAGCTACTTCGACCGTGATGTCGAGTGCGTCCGGAGATTCTTCCGCAAACGCTTCAGATACCTCTCCGACGAATTTCCTCGTTTCCAAGACGTCGTTCCCGAATACGCACGCAAGCAGACCAGGTTACCAAAGCCAACAGCCGACGTCGACAACTCTGAAGAGGCCGATGGCGCCACAAGCGAGTCTGGTGACGTGCGTCTCGATCTCCTCGCCAAAGCTAGTGGATTTGGCGGCTCAAAGCAGGATCGCGAGCTTGAACAGGTAAGTGCACTGCACCGATTTACAGACCAGATGGAGGTTCACGGACAGACGCGCTGACGATGCATCCATTGCTTCGCGAACAACAGTATATGTCTTCTTTGCGCTTGAGTACCACCGAAGGTATGATTGAGGTCGCTGGCTCAGAGGACGACAACGACGACGACGAATCATCTGACGAGAATGATGATGATGACGAAGAAGAGGACAGCAAAGACCAAGACGACGATGATCAAGATGAGGACAACAGCGATTCCGACGCAAAAGGCCGTGAGGACGACGGCCTTAGCAGGTCGGAACGTAAAGCCCTCAAGGCGGCTACCACTGCTGCCTCTGCCGAAACTGTCAAGCCATCTCGTGGAGCGGCCCGCAAGGCTCTCCTTGACGGTGACGACTCCAAGATCGCTCAACTCGTAGCCTCGGATCGTGCCAAAGCTGCACGTCGCGCAGAGAAGCATCACGGTCGCAAGGCGCATGCTGGCAAGGGTGGCAGAGCCCATGCTGGTGGCAAGGCAAAGACGGGCAAGGCTCGCATGATCAGCGACTCCATGGACTTCTGACCTCCGCTTCATCACAAGCACTTATGAATGTAATGATGCTGTAATTGCAAAGTTGATGTCACCGGTTGTGTTTGTGTGAACGTGAAGGATCCTCGTGAGCGCTTGTTGCGGGGACAGACGGGGCGGGCTCATCAAGGCCAGTGTCCCTTCCCCGAGATCTTAGGCTGCAAGACTGTGTTTCGTATGTATTCATATCGTAAGAACAAGGAAAGCAAGGGCCCCGCAGCCACCCGGGGGGGCTTTTTCAACGATATGAATTGGGAGTGGCTTCCCTAGTCATATGAGCTTCTCGGCTGGCTGCTGGGGTGGCTGCGCGGCCGGCGTGATAGGAGTGGCTCCCTCGGCGCAGCCAGCTCTTGTGGAATAATTTCCAGAGTTTTTGCACGGTGTTCACCAAATTCGATTTCTCAAGTCTTCAGAGAGACACAGGAAATATTTGAAGAGCCGTATTCCTTTTTTCACATCGCATCACAGGTTAAATTTTTTTCTTCGTGATTCTTGCTTCTATCTATTCGTGATAGCTGGTCTTTTTCTCGTAAGGCATGGATGCTTGAATTTCAAAACATGCAGGAGGACTGTCGTACTAGTGGAGGCCCAATCAAGCTAGATTCAATGCTGACTGAGCAGGACTGTTACGAAGCACCTCAGCAAGTACGATGACACCAGCGTAAGCAATCATGCATACTAACAAGAGTAGCTGCACTACGAACGGAGCACCAGCCTTGTGATCCAGCATCAGGAAGCAGCAGACCAACTTACGATCAAAAGAATTCACGATGTGATGTTTTAAAAAATAGCATAGTGTGATTCTTTTATGGAGCAAGAAAAAGATCTCATCTTGCCGTAAATATGTTACAAATGGCCAACGAATTTTTTTTTCTTAAGTGGGAACTTGCATATAGCGACCATACGGAGCTCTTTCCAATGCTGCTTTTGACAGAAAAAGATGCTTCTTTTCTTTCTTTTCTTTCCTTTTTTGCAATCGCGGTATTAGGTGCAACGCTTCTTAACTTATTATCGAAAGTGTTTACTTGTATGTAGGTTGACAAGCATCATTTCAAATCATGAATCATGTCAACTTTGAATTTGTCACGACGACAAGTCTTCTATCTTGGTTGATCCAGAGGTGCTAATGTATATTCATGAGTTGCATTTTCGAACGATGTGAAAACTGGACAGCGTCGATGAACTGGCAATGAGCAAATTATGATTGATTGCAATCTTGTAACAAGTGGGCTTCGTCGCCGGCTATTTTGCCAAAAGTTTTATACTTTCATATTGCATACCCACAAAATCCACACCCGGAGCCACCGCGTGAGCCACCCTACTGCAGCAATCCCCAAGGATATGAGAATCAAAGGTGTTGCCTCAGAGTTTGTCTGCAACCAACCAGCAGCTTTTCCTATCATAGAAGGTAAACTTCGGCCTGACGGTCATCCAAGGCGCATCAAGACAGCGGCAGCCCAGGCTACAAGTGATGGCGAACTGGACTTGAGATCCACCACTCACGCTACGCAAGGCGCCTCGTGCGATGGTTGTTTACGCGCCGGCCAAAGACGGAGGTGATGCTAGGGGCTGGCTCTGCCTTGTCACTGGAGTCATATCGCATAAAAAGGAAAACGCCGGCGCGCAGCCACCCCGGGGGAGTGGCTGCTAGGGTGGCTGCGAGGCCGACATTCATGATTTTCCTTTTTTGACGTAAATTCGAGTAGCTGGCTCGATGCATCGAAGGGTGAAAGCCGAGATTGGTACGGCACGAGCATGCTTCAAGCTAGCACCGAGGATATGATTGTTTTCATGGCGACGACGACGAACAGAGTCCATGAACGCTGATCAAAAGCATACTCAGGGAAAGCATGCTCAGCGGGAACGGACGTCAACGCTGAGCTCTGCTATTGGCGAACGGGAGCAAGATCGAAAACCAGTGAAGATGGTCCGACGTAGGACGGTTCGACTTGCCTCGGACCAGTCATGAAGCTTCCAGAGCATTGATAGCCAACAGCAAGAGGGATGCAGCTTACGCGCTGTATGAGAGCAACGAGAGCTCGTATGAGACTTCAGGAGGACGTCGTGGACGTCGCGTCGCGTTCATTGGTTGGCGTCCTCTACTTCTGAATGATACGAGGCGGAGGAGCAGCCCATATTGCAAAGCGAAGCGACAACCTTTTCATTCTGCCATGACAAGCACAGTCGAACGAACCGGTGCAAAGGCGAAGAGAGGAAGGCATCATTTCATATGGCTGAAAAGTGCACGCCTCTGCCTTGCCAAGTCATACAACAGCAACGAACTGCACTCGACCGCGATGACCGAGCAGTAGCAACTCAGCACGGACGAGATGTCTGGCACACATTGCATTTCAGTCAGCTGCAACATTAACTCAACAGCTCTCTTCATACAAGGAACAAAACAAACAAGGGTATTCTAGCATTGCACGACGAGAGACGACAAGAAACACAAAAGACCACAAACAGTGGACGTGACAATGCAAAATGATGAGTAGCGAACGAAAAGAAAAGGCAATCTAATAGCGAATCGACTTGCGACTGTTGAAGCTGCGCGAAGCTCTACTTGCGCCCGAGGCTCTCGACGTGTTGTGGCTCATGTTGGAGTAGACAGCCTCGACGAGACTGGAATCCCCAATCTGCTCGACGTAGTCGTCCTCCTGCACAGCGGCCTTCTTGCCGAGCTTGCGCTTCTTCTTTGGCGTTACCTTCTGTTCGAGTATGCTAGCATCGCTCAAGTCGGTCAGCTCGCCAGCCTGCTGGAGGATGGAAGCGTCGCGGGAAGAGTTACGAGCTTTATTCGAGGAGCGACGTGCACGGGTTGTTGCCATGCTACCATTGCTGCCGCGAGATGCATGCGTGCTGTTGCTGACCCCGCTAGCACGACCGGGCTTGCGTTGTCGAGGCGCGGGGCGCTCTTCGTCGTCGTCACTCTCTGAGCCCAGATTGCCCTCGTCGAAAGACGAGTCGGAGTCCTGAGCGTCTCGAGAGCTTGCAACAGAGCTGATGGAGTCGAGACTACCGTCCGGAAGACTGGATGGGATCTCAACAACGACGGAGGATTCGCCTCGTTCAGCTGCACGCTTGCTGAGGTCTGGGTCGCTGTCTTGCTCGTCATCATACTCTTCCCCGCTCTCGTCCTCGCTAGCTGCACTGACGGCGGAAGACCTGTGGTTGTGTTCTTCTTGGTCGTCGTCGCCTGATCCAGATTCGGATGCAGATCTAGACTCAGAGTCCGAAGCGTCCTCGTCTGCGCCAGAGAAGGAGTCTTCGGGCGCAACGTACTTTGCGTGTCTGGTCGATGTGCCTTGGCTTCTTCCTGGCTTGAGAACAGCAGACTCTTCGTCGCGGCTACTGTCTGAGTCGTCCTCGGACTCTCGCTCATCGACAGCAAGAGAGTCGGAAACTTCGCCTTCGGTTGCATCATCAAAGACACTTTCTCCGTCAGCGCTGACCTCGCTCACGGAGCGATCGACGCCGCGATTCCTGGCAGTGAGTGTGCCCTCGACCTCTGCTTCGTCATGACCAGACTCGTAATGATCGTCATCGCTCATGCTTACATCCGATGCAGGGGTTTCGGCATCACTGTCAGCGATGAGCTCGGGTTCGTTGCCAGCATTGGTACTAACGAGCAGATCGATCTTGCGGTTGGTAAATTGGACGTTTTCTTCGGCATCGTTCATCATTCTACGGCTGTAGAACTCTTCCATCTGGAGCAGTCTCTGTTCGAATTCTTCGACCATCTCCTTTCGCACTTCGGCCTCAATCGTGGCGCAGCGGAGTTCGGCAGCATGGAGCTTTTGTCGCAATTCCTCGTGCTTCTCGACAAGCATGTCGACAAAAGAGTCGTGGTTCTCGTCATCGAATTCCTCGTCTTCTTCAACGATTGTGACGTCTGCGCTAGCTTCACTGTCGGATGCGACCATGTCGATGCTCGATTTGGACTTGAGCAGGGATGAGCCTGAAGTGCGCTCCTCTTTGTGCGGCGGAAGCGGAGGCAACATCTTTATCACGGGCCCCATGGGACGTGGAACCGAAACCTCCTTGGCAATGGCACTGAACTTCATGACGTGCGAGTTTTCGTCGAAGCCGGTGTCGTATGGGTTGGCGTTGACGATCATGACGGCTTTGCCCTCACCGACAAAGAAGCTCTGGAAAAGCTCTGTGAGTTTCGAGTGTCGGAAGGGGACGATGCTAACACGTCGTTTAACGGTGGCTGCTTGACCGCCTTCTGTGGTGCCCATGAGGCGCACCTGGTTCTTGCGCAGAGTCTCCAGACACTGTCCCAGACACATCAAGCTTTTGTTGATGTTACCGGCCTCCTTGAGACGGTCACCGCTGGCAAGGCCGGTGTTTGCGACGCGCTCGCTACCTGCGAGGTCGACGATGCTGAGACGCGCCGTGGTGAAGGAATCGAGGTCGTCATCGGAGAGGCTGGTGATGCCTCCATGATGGCGAACGACCTTGATGGTAAAGATGCCGTGGCTTCTGGAGCTTGCTCTGTTGGCCATGGTTCCGAAAACGGCGCGGTTCTCCTGGCCTCTGTGGAGGAGATCACGAGCCTCTTGTGCTGAGGTGACCTTGATCTCGCGCAGACCGGCGACATACTTGCCGCCATTCTCGTGGTCGTTTTTGAGGCTAAGAGGTTTGCGATTGAGAGTGATGCTTGCACTGGACGGGATCGAAGTTGGAGGAGCGTTGGCCATGTTGGCAAGACTCCAATTTGAGCCACGAACGGATTCGGAACGGCCAAGAGTGGAGACGGGCGAAACATCGAGAAGGTCAAAGAGCTTTTCGTTGTAAATCTCGACGTAGCTGACAAAGATGCTGTAGCGAAGGTTGCGGTCTACTGATACTTTGGTGTCGTCGTGTTCAATGAGCCTAGCAGGCTTTGCAGCGCGAGTGGGAGCCTCTGCGAGGAGTCTGCGCGAGACACTAGGGATCATGAAAGGGTTGACGCCGAGATTGGAGGCGGAGTCGGCGTGTGCGCACTGTTTGTCCAGGCGCTGAACGCCAGAGACACCGACGGGCTGGATCTCGGAAGAGCTCTCGAGACCCTTGATGCTGTTGAAGATGACATCGAGCGAACGAGGAAGGATGCCTGCACCACCAGGATCGCTGTTGCCCATGACGGTGTGACTCTTGCCTGAATTTGTGACGCCATACGTGAACATGAGGCCACTCTCGCCGTGGAGCAAAGCTTGGACAAGCGGAAGAGTGGTGTGCTGGAAGAATGCCGATTGAGACATGTCGCTCTGGGCGGATGAGGAGGGAGAGGCGGCCAGAGGGCCAAAGACTTTGCTGAAGATATACTTTGTGGGCGGAACGATGCTTTGGGTCCTGGACCTGACGCCAGGCATTGCGCTGGAGTAGGCGGGCGGGGAGGGGGGATGCATGAGCACCTCGGTGTCGCTGACCACCTCAATGTAGGGGCGAGCAGAGACATTGGGAGCATCTTGAGGCGGAGGACGAATGCGGAGGTAAGCCTTTACAGGCTCAATGTCATCGATTGATGAAGTGTCGTCGTGACTGGACGAGCAAGAAGTGACGGTGAGCCTAGAGATGTCGCCCACGGACTGCATCTTGCGGATGTCGACAGGCTTGTCGGAAAGAGTCTTGGGTCGAGGAGTGATGGTAGCAGGCTCAGCATCTGTGCGTTTCCTCCTGGGCTGTGGGGTAGCCGCGTTGGAGGCGATCGAAGCGCGCATTGTGGGTTTGAGCGAGTTGAAGGATTGCTTTGGCTTGACGGCTGACTGAAGGTGAGGTGGAAGGATTCGTTTGGACGAGACAGAGTTTGTAATGTTTGTCATGCTCTTACGACAAGGCAAGAGCTGAGTCGACTTGGGTTTGGGAGTGGCCAGACTGGCATCGTTCTCGCCATCCGGAGTGGCGTGCCTCGAGGCAGCCTTGACCATGACTCAGTGTGTCGCCGCAGCTGCGAATGTGATTGCGATTGGTGATGGTGATGGTCAGGACGATAGAGAAATGCGGCTGTGCTTGACAGAATGCGCCAATGCGGCAAGACCGAATGCTGCGCCTCGCAGACCAACACGTACACGGATGCGCCGAGAGTGTTTTTTCGGATGCACTCCGCTGCCGACTCTATTTTTTTTGGCAACCGCGACAGGAGCTTGCGAAAGCGCGTATGGCCGAGTGTTGTTCTTGGTCTTCACTCTCCACTCTGATTGCAGTCACGGACACACCTGCATGTAAACCTGCACATTGACACTTGACAAGACCCGTAGCTTGATGGTTGATGCAAATTGTTCTCCAAGTCTATCGGGCAGTCCGAGGGCTGTGGGAAGGTAACATAACATGACGTCGGAACAAGCGACCAACACTCTGGTTGTTCACTGAGGCAGCCCACACACACACACACATAAAAACGTGCCTATTCGCGTCGCTGTCGAGATCACGTGTTTCGAACTTTGTTAAGTCGATTTCTCCTCCTGTCGCCAAAAAAAAGGAAATTCAAGCCGAGAACGGCCGTTTTCTCAGCGCGAATGACTCGCTTCGACTCCACATCCTACTTGTTCTTGGCCATCATCCACCCCATCACTGCAAGGATCGAGCACAGCATGTCGTCGAACGCAATCGTCTCTACAGATCTGCCTCTCAAGCTCATCGCAAAGGGAAAGGTCCGCGATGTCTACGACGCCGGTCTCACCCAAGGCCCTCATGCAGGTGCCATCCTTTTTGTCGCTACGGACAGGATCTCGGCTTTCGATATCATTCTTCAGAATGTGAGTCAATGTCCTTGCCGATGCACTGCTCGTATAGTCCTGTATTGC
The DNA here is from genome assembly GCA_928722295.1 of Ustilago curta. NCBI lineage: Eukaryota > Fungi > Basidiomycota > Ustilaginomycetes > Ustilaginales > Ustilaginaceae > Ustilago > Ustilago curta. The sequence goes on along the minus strand of CAKMXH010000017.1, from coordinate 66,370 downwards.
TGACACTTATCTTGTATACTTTATCCACTACCGGCAATCTACAGGGCATTCCTAACAAAGGCAAACTTCTCCACGCACTCTCCACCTTCTGGTTCGGTCTCCTGACTCCTTCGCTCATCGAATCGCACATCATCGCTACCGACTACGCCCAATTCCCTTCCGAGCTCAAGCAGAAACTCGACAGCGTAAAACACCAGGTGGAAGGCCGATCCATGCTCGTCAAGCGAGCCAAAGTGCTGCCCATCGAAGCCATCGTGCGAGGCTACATCACCGGCAGCGGTTGGGCAGAGTACAAACGCACCGGCACCGTTCATGGTATCAAGCTGGCTGAAGGTCTGCAAGAGTCTCAAGAGATCCCCAACGGTCCGCTCTTCACTCCAAGCACAAAAGCCGAACAGGGCCAACACGACGAAAACATTCACCCGGACAAGGTCAACGACATTATCGGAGCCGATCTGGCCAAACGCATGTCGGAAGCTGCGGTTGCGCTCTACTCCAAAGCTGCGGCCCATGCCAAGTCGCGCGGCATCATTTTGGCCGATACCAAGTTCGAGTTTGGCCTGATCGGTGACAATCAAGAGCAGATGATCTTGGTGGATGAGGTTCTCACACCCGACAGCTCGAGGTTCTGGTCTGCGTCAAAGTACGCTGTCGGTCGGGGCCAGGAGAGTTTCGATAAGCAGTATGTCAGGGACTGGTTGAAAGCCAACGGCTTGGACAAGGCTGCTGACCAGGGAGTGCCGGTGACATTGCCCGAGGAGGTGGTGAAGCGCACCGAGGAAAAGTACAGGGAGGCGTACGAGCTTATCACTGGTCACAAGTATGCCTGAGCAGGTGTCGGCGACGACGTTTCAACACAGCGTGTAAAATTACAGATCGGCCAATACCAACATAGAAAGACACACTTCGACCTTTGCTGTCCGCTCTGTTCCGCTTGCAGATCTTTCCACACTCAGCCACGCAAGACACACGGCGGAATCGTACAAAGAGAGAAAGAAAGATCCGATTTGCGAAACAGGTATAAACGATTCTTAAGCAGTCTATAAAGTGCAACGATAGTACAGCTGGATGATTACACAAGAGCAGGAACGGGAGCTTATCCCACAAAAAAGCCGAGTCAATTTTTTGGTCCTCCAGGATAGTTTCACGATCTAGCACGCTTGCTGATCGGCAAAGCCGTAGCGCCCATCTTGTTCTTTGCGCTTCTCGTCGACTTGGGTAACGCTGATACGGCCGGTGCTGCGGTTGCCGAGTCCAGGTGTTTAAGCGGTATCAAATCCTCGTTCGAGGTGGAGACGGGCAGGTTCGAGTTCGAGTTGCTGAACGGAAGTTCTCGAAGTGGTCGATTTGACATTCTTGTCTGCGGTGCCTCTTGCGTCGCTCCAATGTGTTCTGGGGCCGCTTCGACGACTGATGGATTTTCAGCTTGGTCGACAACCTCTGTTGAAGAATCCGCAACTGCCGACGTGTGAGCAGCGTCCGAACCTGGTTCGACGTCAGCAGCGTCAGAACTGACCACGTCATCGCTAACAGCAGCTCCGACAACAGATCGCTGCAGAGTGTCATTCACTCTCCTCCCGGCCTCAATCGCATCCTCTCGATTGGCAGGAACCAACTGCCAACGACCAGGCATCTTCCACACCCTCTTCTGCGGCGTCTGACCCGTACTCCTGTCTTCCCTAAACTTACTCGCCAGCAATGTGTTTGAGTCGGTCGACAGGCCTTTCAAGCCCGCACCCATCTGCTCGCTCCAAGATTTGACTTGATCCCGCCTCTCATCGACCAAGCCATCGACTTGCTTGGCCGCTTCGCTAATCTCCTGCGATGACGACTGCAGGTTGGATGCAAGTGAATCAAACGTTTCGGTGAGCTTGGTGTTGCAAGCTTTGAGTTTGGACGATTGAGCTTTAGTGCGAGACTCGACCTCCTCTCTGGCTTTGCTTGTGAGTGTAGAGAGTCCTTCATGTCCGCGTGCACTGGCTAGAGCTGTGGAAGACAGGTCTTCTTCGATTGCAGAAGCGAAGGCGTCCAATTTGGATCCCAGCTCGCCACTGGCTTCGGTGACATCCTTGGCGATTATGGTGGTCTGCTCGACGAGCGATAGTTGCACGTGTGTGAGCTGGGTGCCCATATCCTCGGCTGCTGTGCACAGCGAATCGAATTGAGTTGATTGCTTGGCTGCACGGGATTGATTCGCCTCGGTGGACTGCGTGACGAGAGCCTGAGCAGATTCAATCGACGTTGACACAGCCGACTCTTGTTGCACCGTGAAGCGATCCAACAGTCGACCAAAATCGGCCATCAGCTCGGCTTTGAGCGAGACATTGCTTCGCTTCATTTCGTCAACTGTAGACGACAAGAGCGCATTCTGCTCTCTCAATCTAGCCATTTCGTCCGCATTGGCAGCTTCGGCATCTGCTCTGGCTTGAGCAAGTTGCTGCTGGCTGGACTGGTTAAGTTGCGACACCTGCTTCAGCGTAGACACGTGAGACTGGACCATGGAATCCAAAGACGCCGCCACTTGAGCAAATCGTTGCGTGTTGGCAAGCACAACATCGTGGATAGCACCACGGCAAGTTTCCTTCAACGAACCCAGACTTGACTCGGTGGAAGCCTGCATCTCGTTGACGGTGGTATCGAGTTCGCCGAGAAGCGCAGCTAGAACGTCCTTGGACTCCATCTGACCCGACCGAACTTCGCGCAGAGATGCAGAGATTTTCTTCAAACGTGCCTGCAGGAACTGCTGCTGTTCGTCGTGGCGTGTTGCTGTGGTGCTGACAAAGGTGTCGAGGCTGGATTGAAGAGTAGCGTGGAATTGACCTTCAGCCGAGTGGAAGTTGATCAAACTTGACTCGAGCTCCGAGGCTCGTTGCGATACTGCCTCCCTGCATTTGGCAACCAGAGCTCGATTTGCCTTCTCGACGGCTGTTTTCCTCTCGAGCTTGTCAAAGAGACCTTGGACGTCGGCGGTGCTCTGATGGACAAGGTCAGCGAGGGAAGTTGCGGCCTGGTTGAGGTGCGCCTCGCTCGCCATGTAAGCCTTGCGAAGGGCTACTTCCTCCTCGACTGTCAACTCGAGCGAGGTGGCTTTGGCAATCATAGCCTCGAGCTCGGCGACCCTATCGGCACATTCGGCCTTTGCCAACTTGACTTCATTGTCTCGCTTGACGAGGAGCTGCATGTTTTGCTCGAACTGCTCCTTGAGGCTGTTGAGCTTGCTTTCGGTGACTTCGGCATTGCGCTTGAGAGATTCTGCGAGCGTCTTGCGTTGCTCGTGCTCGGAATGCATGGTGTTCCAGGATTCCTCGGTGAGATAGATGCCGTTCTGATCGCGCGAAGCTTGGAGGTCACCTTTGAGACGTTCGATCTCAAAGACGTATTCCTTGATGAGCGCAGAACGAGTCATCCTTGTGTTGAGCTCGGGTCGATTCTTGATCGACTTTGCACGCAGCGCGTAGTCGAGTGTAGAGAGGGTCTCTTCGATGTTAGCGCGGTCTTGCGAGACGGTAGCAATGATGCACGTCTTTGTTCGACCTCCGAGAGATTCTTGCAAGAGACGGGTGAGCTTGGACTCGCGGTATGGAATGTGACTGTTCTTTTCTACGAGGGCGTTGATGACACGGCCGAGGGTGAGGAGACTCTGGTTGATCATGCCTGCTTCTCTGGCGCGCTTATTTTCTGCGCCGGATCGACCAATGTTTTCGGAACCTGCCAAGTCGACGAGGTTGAGTTTGCCGATTTTGAGGACGTCTTCGCCGCGGGAGCCCTTGTCCTTGATGAAGACGGTCATGGTGAATACGCCGTGGGACCTACTAGACTGTTCGTTACAATTTGTGGCTGCGATCTGCCTTTTTTGACTTCCACGTCTGAGTACAGCAAGGCCGTGGGCAGCATCCTTGAGTGCGACCTCTTCGAGACCTTGGATGACGACACCTTTACCTCTTGCGTCGTCGTACATTCTGAGGCCGGCTGATGCTGGCGCTATAGTGGATGAGGATGGTTCGGGTGGCGAATCGAGGCTGAGCAAGTCGCGGAGCTCTTCGTTGTAGAGCTCGATAAAGGTGGCTTTGACCGAGTAGTCTTCTTTGGAGAGCTCCAAAGTGTGGAAGAGTCGGTAGAGGGAACGAGGGATGATACCGGCTTCGGAGCTGTAGGTGCCCATTTGGGAAGTCAAGTCGCCTTCCATGGTGTGTGTTTTGCCTGTGCCGGTCTGGCCGTACGCAAAGATGGTGCAGTTGTAGCCGGACATGACCTCTTCAAGAATGGGACCGACGACATCCTGGTAGACCATGCCCTGATCTGCTTCGGGACCAAAGACCTGGTCAAAGTGATAGCTCTTTTGGCGAGTGGATGAATCTTGGACCAGGTTGGAGCAAGAGGGCATGACAGAGGAGGAGGAAGAAACGGGAGGTGGTTCGATAGCCACATCAATCTGCTGACATCGTGGACCGGAAGTGGTGAGGATGCCTGGCTGTGTGCGTTTAGGTTCGTGAGGAGCTTGACCTCGTACACGGACGACGACTTGGATGTTGGATTCGCCTGCCTCGTTGCGTTTTTGCGCTGGGTCGTTGTTGCTAGCGGTGGATGGACGGGAAGAGGCGGACTGAGATGCGCTGTTGGCGGTGATTCTTCGAGCTGCGCCTGTGGATGATACGGGTGGTGCGACGCTGGGTGCTCTTGAACGTGGCTGAACTGGTCTTGTCAGGCTGGACGACGATGGTTGACGTCGAAGGGAAGAAGAGCTCGACATGATGTTGCGAGTCGACACCGATTGTACGGCGGTCAAGGGGGTATCCTATCAGAGTCGATTCGAAGCGAAACGGTGATGATGGTAATGATGGAGCTGATGGAGCTGAGAGAGGATGATGGTCAACGGCAGTCGAAGAAAAGATCAACACGCTCCTTTGCACTCGACGCGCGACCCTTTTTGCAGCTGACAAGCGCACGTGACATGGCAATTTTTTTCGTCTAAAATAATGTTAGAGTGTAGACGCGTCAACAACCCGACGCGTATTTTCAGTGGAACGACGGCTTAGCTAAGCACATGTGAAAGCAAACGCTTCTGCAGCGGAACAAAGGCCAAATCCCGCAGGAAAATTGGCGATTTGCGCATGATTTTGTCACGACAATGAGAAAAATGTGGAGTTTTCTTTGAATTTTCTTTTGAGCGCTTTGTCCTCCTCTTGTTGCTCTTGCTCTTGCTCTTGCTCTTGCTCATTGCTCGACTTGACTCACCCTTTCATCCTTCCTTCACTCCCTCGATCCATCCGTCCAGCCAGCCATCCGACGTAGGAGAGTCTTTTTGTATCTGCCATCATGGTTGGAACCACTTCTGTGTGGGCACACCCTGCCCTCGACCCGGCCACCCATCTTATCCCTGCTATCCGCTCCTTCTACCCAGCCTTGACCGCTTACTTTCGCAACGCCAAGACGCTCACCAACCTAGCCACGTACAAGGCCTACTATGCGGATGCAGACCCTTTCCACTCTGCTATGGCCTTCTGCGCCGTCGTCAGCTTCTACGTCTGGATCATGGAAAAGATCACCGGCAACGCTTCTCAGGTGGATGGTCTGTGGACCTTTTTGCCTCTTATTTACTCGGCGCATTTCACCGTCCACAAGTACTTTACCTACCAGCCTGCCAAGATCACCCTCTTCCACGGCATCGAGCATGCTTCCATCTGGCACAAGGTCGAGCCCAGGCTCGCCCTCATGACTGCTCTTTCCCTCTTGTGGTGCGTTCGACTCACCTACAACGCCTACAGGAGGGGCATGTTCAAACCCGGCGAGGAGGATTACCGATGGCCTTTGCTTCGAAAGACCATGTCTCGCCCCGTGTGGGAGATTTTTTCCATCTTGTTTATCGCCATTGCTCAGAACATCCTGCTCGCCATCACCGCTCTGCCCAACTATCTGCTGCTCACCACCACCTCGGTCAAACACGTGACCGAGCCCGTTCCACGTCCCGTCAGCAAGCTCATCCTCGGTGACTACGTCCTTGCTGCTTTGTTCGTGCTCAACCTCACCATCCAGTTCTACGCAGACCAGCAGCAGTGGAACTACCAGAACTACAAGCGCGGCAAAACTCCTCATGAAAAGCCACTGCCCAACTCGATGGTCGACCCAGTAACCAAGCTTCCTCTGCATAACCAGAGTGCCATGCCGCACTCGACTCCCCAAGACGCTCAGCGTGGCTTTGTGACAAAGGGTCTTTGGGCTTGGAGTCGCCATCCCAACTTTGCCTGCGAGCAGAGCACCTGGTGGATCCTGTACGCCTTTGTGCCTCTCACTTTGCTTCCCACCCATTTCGACTTGACCAAGCTCCAATGGTCGCAGTTCCTCAACTACGCCATTCTCTCTCCCTTGGCCATGAACGCCCTCTTCCTGGCCAGCACTCGATACTCGGAGCAGGTCTCTGCCGAAAAGTATCCGGAATACCGCGATTACCAGAAGCGAGTGGGTATGTTTTTGCCGATCGATACGTTGCTCCGCACCATCTACTACAACGTCATCGCCAGCAACGAGACCAAGCACCGCGTCGAGGTCAACGTTTGGGGCAAGAGCCAGGTCAACAAGAACAAGACTCAGTGAGCCAAGCTCGGGCACTCCACAGCGGCTCTTTGCTCGCGAGTCAGACTCGACAAGGTTGTGTAGCAGCGAACGACTGCCTTGGTTTCGCCTTGTTGGCCGTTTGCTAATTAGCAAGTTACAAAATTTGAGTTGATTGTTTTCCCATTGTCCCTCTTTGTGATGCTTGAGCCTGAGAATCCCGCCAAGGTTTCAGCTCACACTCGATCCGAAACCCCACAGCTTGACCGTGTTTTCCGGCTCGACGCTCGCCGTGGCTACCAAGTTTGCTGTAGGATGGACCGCGACTGCCACCACTGCATCCTTATGCGGTTGCCAGTGGCACACGACCTGTTTCGACTGGACGTGCCATACGACGACTCGGCCGTCTTCGCTACCGCAGACGACGCTTGCCGAGTCGGTCGTGACGCGTTGGCTGGTGGAAGGGTCAAACGAGGCGAGTTGGGCGGTGAGGGGGAGCTTGGTGTTGGCATGGCCGGTATACGTCTTTACGATTTTCGAGTTGTAAATGTCCCAGATGCGTACGGTGCTGTCCAGACTGGAGCAGAGAAGCTGGTTGCTACTCGGTGTGAAGATGACGCCACCGAGCGGAGATTGATCCTTGTGAACCAACGTCTTGAGACATGCACCCGTCGTTGTATCCCACAACCTGATCGAGCCGTCATACGAAGACGAAACGATCATGGTCCCATCACCATTGAACGCTACGCTGGTCACCGCCTCCGAATGCGCCGATATGACCCGATGGCATTTGTTGCGATTCACATTCCAGAGACGAACGGTTTCGTCAAACGACCCCGAAACCAGCAGAGTCGACTGCGGATTGTACGCCAGACACAGCACGTACGACGTGTGTTCCGCAAAAGTACGGACGACAAGCTTGGTGACGACGTTCAAGATTCTTATCGATCGATCGTCCGAGGCAGTGGCAAGGTAGAGGCTGTCCGATGACCACGAGACGTCATTGATGCCCGAAGTGTGGGCGGCCAACGTGTGCATGAGGCTACCGGTGGAGACGGACCAAATCTTGACCGTGTGGTCGGCAGAGGCGGTAGCGACGAGTGTGCCAGAGGGCGAGAAGCAGACCGAGGTGACGGAACGCGTGTGGCCGATGAGGGTGTAGATGAGGTTTGCGCAAGGCCTTGTTGACGAGGCTGGATGGGATGAGGTGGCGGCAGTGGTGGTGATGGTGCTTGGACCATGTGTAATGTCGATCGTCATGATGCCATGTCTCCCCTCCCCTCGCTGGTGTTGGTGGTCGACAGTCTTGGAAGGCCTCGTTGGTTGGTTGCTTGATGGCAAGGATAACAAGCTGCGAGAGCGAGAGAGACAAGGATGAGAGCAGAGAGGAGCGACCTTTTCAGGGTCCAACCACCACCGCGCGCAATCTTGACCCGATCCATTCCCGATCCGCAACGTTCACCGATCGGGCGCCTTCACCACTCAAACATGGCACTTTTGCAAACTGAGCCATCGACATTGTTGTTGTTCTTCTCTCTCTCTCTCTCTCTCCTTCCCCTACACAGCCATCACCCATCAACCTTGAAAGCACCAGCTATATACCACAACCACCACAAATGCAGGCGCACGATGTGGGGCGTGACCGTCGTCACAGAGGCATGATCGAAGACGAAGATGCGGCGATTGGGAAACTCGGTGCAGGTAAGCAAGCGTTGCCTGTCCACGACTTGATGGCTCTTCAACTGACAAAGCTTCTCTTCGGCCGTATCTGACGATGGGTACAGAGTTCGACGACGTCGGATGTCTCCTTATTTCCGAGGTGGAGTTGGTCTTTTCACAACCCGACGCATTGGGGTCAATGGCGAGTGAAGCTGGTGCGGGTGGACGCGATGAGGTTGCTACTGCGTAAGTTTGCTTGCATGGCGGACAAGCCTAGCTACGAGTCGGTCTTCTGGCGTTGGCATACTGATTAACCCCCCCCCCCCCCCCCTGTATACATGCAACTGGAGCGCGTTACAGCGTCTTTTCCAAAACCAAAGACTACGTCTCGGAGTTTTCGCGGTACAAAGATCCAAACACGATTCGTGAGATTCGAGAGTAAGTCTTGCCACCTCTTGCATCCAATCGCCCTTTTCCTGCTCTGCCACCAACACTAAGACCCCCCCCCACATCATTCCTCCTGGTTCTGCCGTCCTTGCAGACTGCTCCTCAAGCACGCCAAACTCGACGAACGACCCGTCGACGAGCACGGCAACGAACTGCCCGAAGACGACGCCGCCGCTGGTCTGCAACTCACCCAGTTCGAAATGGCCCAGCTGGCCAACCTGTGCATCACCGAGGTCGACGAGGCCAAGGCGTTGATCCCCACCCTAGCGACTAGAGACGATGCGTTGCTCGACAGTCTGCTGCAGGAGTTGGATAACATTCGAAGGTTTTCCTGATGCAAGCGAGAGGCGAGCTTGTACTTTTATGCATGGCGATTGGTGGAATGGTAGCTTTTCGAGGTTCGTGCATAGGGTGGAGACGAGGCGTTTGAGACACGGGCTTGTTGCTTGTGCTTGTGTCCAGCAAGAGGAGCAGGAAAGGATTCAGGCTTGTTTAATGCTCATTCGGACCATCTCGACAACACGATCCGCATTGACGACAGCAGCAGCAGCGGCACAAAGTCTAGCGTTTGCTGTACACTCGAGTGAAACGTCGGCTCTCCATCACCTTACTCGATCTACGCTCACTTCTGCTTCCAGCACGCCAACCTCGAGCAGCCGCCGCTTGCACCACCGCCACACCTCGGCCCCACCCCACCAATACACCACGCCAAACGCAGCTCCCGCCAAATGCGCCCAATGATCAAACGTCTTCCACCTCAACACCACCCCAGCCACATCTGCCGCCACCAACCCCGCCACGCCCATCCCAATCGGAAAACTCACCACGGGCAAAAACAACACGCCTAACCGAGCCTCGGGAAACGCAAACGCAGCCATGACCAGCGTCGAATAGATGGCTCCGCTCGACCCCAAGCTTGCCTGTCTCCCCACTGTTGCTTTGGCAATTTCCAAGCCGTGGAGCGCCGAGATGCGTCGAAACCGGATGGCGGCGACTAGGTGCGAGACCGTGGCGGCAAACATTCCGGCGGTGGTGAAAAACGCGACAAAGTGCGGCGTGCACGAGGCTTCCGGAATGCTTTTGGTGTGACCGGCAGCAGCCGCAGCGGCGGCGGCAACGATGAGAGCCGACCCGCCGATACTCCACAGCGCCATGTTGTTGAAGAGGAAGTGCAGCAATGACTGATGGCTGTACACCGATGTGAGCAGTGTGCGCGGACGATTGGCGCTAGGTCGGTGGAGAAAGTTGCTCGACATCCACTTGAACAACCTTCCACCACGTCTAGCAGAGGCGACCGTCCACAGTGCAAACACGAGCGTGTTGACGGCAATCACAGGTACCACCACCTGCTTGGACGACGAGAGATCCAAATACTGCTCGGCAGCAATCAGGTAGCTCCTCCCGACCACCTCCTTGACGCCTGCAGGCACGCCGAGCTGATCACACCACCCCATGAGCCACTCTAGACGCATACCTAACCGCGTAGCTGTCTCGTGCGATTTTGCTACCTTGAGTCGTTGGTCTGTTACTCCCGGGCCCCAGATGGCTTGTGTGCTGTTTTCCGAGCTGCTGCCGGTGAAGAAGGACGAGATATTGGCAAACACATCGTGCGAGCTCTGCAGCTGCGACGCAACGTGCTGGGTATCTTTGAGCGAGTAGTAGGCTGCACCTGTAAAGGAGGCGGCGGAGAATGCGAGGAAGAACAGCAAAGCGCGTGATATCGACGGTTGCGAGGTGTCGGTGGGCAATGGTGGTAGGTCGAGATGTGCGAATCCGGCTCGTTCTGCTTCTGCGGCCGTTGCTGCGGTCAAAGGCGCTGGCTGTATTGGCCTGTTTAGACGTGGAGGCTCACTACGCCGTGAAAGCGGACGTAGACGACCGAGGATGTTGCTGGAAGTTGTGAGTGGTCTATATGAGTGTAGTCTCGAAGCGGTCATGATTCTGGATGCCGGTGCAAGGGCAAATCGAGGAGCGGCTATTGTTGTTGATGTTGCCATTTTAAGCAGCGGCAACTGCGATGCGCCTCGAAAGGAAGCTGTCCATCCTGACACCAGCATATCTTTGGCGTCGTCGTGCTAGTCTTGGGAGATTGGTTCTATCTCTTGGTCGTCGTTGTCCAAGTGAGGTTGCGAAAGGTAAGGGTCCAACAAAAGGCTCAGTCTTTTTGGCGGCTGAAACGTCCGAGAAGCGCAGCGGCACAGTTGGCCGAATTCCGAAGTTTCATTCAAGTTTTGCGAATGTTGGCGAGTTGGACGTGCAAGCGTAACAACGATAACGACGACGACCATCTCTCAGTCACATTGGTACAACTCGAATCGAATGGCAGAAACGAGACAAAGCGCAGATATGGTGTAAAACAGCAAGGCTGCAACGCTCATCCGCACTCAGCGCACTCGGCAGAAATCAAGCAGAAGAAGATGGATATGTCTGCTTCCCACGCACACACAGCAGCGGCTAGTGCAAGCAGCACAAGCATCACCTCGTTACTACTCAAACCGTTCCTGGTGGTTGCGTTTGCGCTGCTGCATATCGCCTATCAAACAGTACTGCTGGTTCGCGAGGCGCGGAACGCGATCAACCATGCAACCACCACACGACCATGTCCGACTCTAACACCAGCGACTTTTACGTCGCTCGACCATCTTTTGGCAGCACACGCATGTGCGGCGGACGCAGTACGAGTTCCCACGCATCTAGCGGTGGTGCTGGTCGACGCTCAACCCTCTTGGATACGGCTGTATCTATCGAGGCTCTTCTCGGGACGCACTACTTGGTCGCGGGATCATGATGCCTGGCACGCGTTCCGATCCGAATTTCAATCGGCGGTTATGGCAAAACACTGCTCGGACATGGCGGCTGTGATCCATTTGGCCAGGATCAGTGGTGTACAGCAGCTGAGTATGTTCACGTCGGATCCGCTGCCGGTGTGGGCGGTGCAGACGGTGTGTCGAGCCTTGCAGGTGGAATACCGGACCAAAGCGGTTGTACCGCAGCTCAAGCAGGAGCTCCAAGAGACAGAAGCGACAGCAGTGAACAGCAAGGTATCATGGTCAAGGTACAACCAGCTGCGCAAACGCCAAACGAGCAGAATCTCGAGCAGCGATTCAGGTTCGCCCAACACGAGCTCTCCGGCGTCGAGCGATTCCGAAGCAACACCATCTTTGCTCGACGACGACACTCTGGCTTCGTCGTATACCGCCGAGCCTTCAGAGGGGTTGCTGTACGACGCGACTGTAAGCATTCGACTTGGACTTGGATCGGCTCTGACAGCTACCGAGGAAACGACGTCCGGTTTGCAGGTTACGCTACTCAGCCGACTCGACGGACGGCAAAAGTGGGCCACGCTCATCAGTGACGAGATCCGTTTGCGATCGTCCACCTATCTATGCTCCACCATGCTTCCCGACATTACCGCCGCTGCTGGCGACTGGACCGCCAACCGCATCTCGGCTTCTACACTGCGCAAACGGTGGATTGGCCAACGTCAAAGTTTAACGTCTCAGCTTAGCGTATCTTTGCTCAATTCTCAGCTGTCTGCTGCAGGATATCTGACCGAACCCGATCTACTGATCGTCCTGGACTCGCCGGCAAGAGTGAGGCAGCTGCACGGGTTTCCAGCGTGGCCGTTGCGGGTGACCGATCTTTTTTACGACGAGAGCCGAGCGCGACGGCGGGATGGGGGCTATGCGGGTGAGGATTTTGTCAGGGCACTGTGCAAGTTGGGCAAGATGGAGCAGAGGTATGGCAGGTAGTGATTGGATGGAGGAGTTATGTATCATATGAATACAGCGAGGGTTTTGTAGAAGATAGCCAGGGTTTGTGTGTGTGTGTGTGTGGTAGCAACAAGAGGAGGGGTGAGAAGGTGAACTACAGCCTCAAGACCGGAGGGGAGACGGGATCGGGGCGGTACATGACAACGATACCCGATTCGCACCCAAGTAGCAACACCGCCCCAGAAGAGTCGGGGCCACAAAGCTTGGCGATCCCAAACGGTGCCGAGGCGATCTCGTCGTTTGGTCGTCGTCGGTTGTCACCCTACCGCGGAATATGCAACTTGCACGTCAGCCAAGACAACTCGGGATAACATTTCTTCTTGTGGTTGATTTCGGCAGAGGAGGAGCCAAAGCCTAGCCTTGGCGACGTTGTTACCAGTCAAAGAAAGGATGGATGATCTAAGCTTGCATGTTTGCGTTTAGTGCCCTTGCGCTTTTGGCTGTGTGAGGCAGCTGAGGCAAAACGCCAATAGAAAATACCCCCGCACACACCCAAAGTCGCCTTTGTCTACATTTGTCGGTCCCTTTTCCTTTTCGGCTCTTTCATGTATGGTGCAATTTTCACGACCCGTGACCTTTTTTTTTTTCTTTTTTCTTTTTTCTGTTGCGAACCACCTGACACGAATGAGTCAACTCGTATGCCTTCGTGTGCCGCAAAATACCGCCATGCTCCTCCGTCTTGGATGGTGGAATGTAAGACCAACTCGTTGCTCGACCAACTCTGCATCGTGCTGAATGCCAATCGCAAAACCGAATAAAGGGGCGGAATTGCTCGATGCGATTTTCGAAGCGGGGGCCATACAATATAAAAAAAAACCGTGCCAAGCGATGGAAAATGTCTCCCATGGAAAGCAACCTGTTTCATTTGCTTTTTGCTAAGCCCACTCTCGACGCCATGAATCCAAGCACTTTGATGAAAGAAAGGTCAATGCGCGATCATGTGTCTCCACAGTAGGGGGTAGTGAAGTACGCCCGAATGCAGCCACAGCAAAGGAACAAGAGGCGGGGTTAAGGCTATGTCCAGAGTCGAGGAGAAAAAAGCCACCTGATGGGAATAAAGAAAATGCAAAAAAAGGAAAAGAAAAAGGCAAGCCGAGATGTCCGCCATACTCTACGCTTCTTTGTAACTTGTTGCGCTTCTCGACACAGAGGCAAAGGGCGGAACAACGAGCAGGTTACGTCGATCTTTGTGTCCTCATCGCGCCCTGAATACTGTACAGTACAGTACAGTATTGTACTGTGGTGGTTGTAGGTCCTCCTCCACACATGCTCTCTTTGTCTCTCTCATTGGCAAATTCACATGTTCGGATTCAGGCCAGGCGCATGCCTCCAAGCGAGCAGGCTTCTGTTTGAGCATGGCTTGACCCCCTTCCAACAGTGCCGTGACCAAGAAATCCTCCATGCCCAAGCTTGGCGTGTTGCCATTTGCTTACGTTGAGCAACGCGCTTGGCCTTTCGGCTGTCATTCCTCCTCGCCCGTTGCTGTCTCTGTCTCTGTTGGTATCCAGGTCTGTGCGTGATTGGCTTCCTCGAGCACGAGTGTTTTCCGGGTCGAGTCTCTCTCTCTCTCTCTCTCTCTCTCTCTCTCTCTCCCTTTCCCCTCCTCTGGTCGGTGGTTGTCACGCCAAACGGGAAAAAAAGGGCTTGGCTTTGCCTCTTGTCCTTGGTGCTTCCCTCCGGGCTGTGGTATGACAGCCATACTGCCGTGTCTCGTTTGCGTGCCCCTCCGTGAACCGTCGTGGTTCGGGGCAGCGGAATGGCGAAAAAGATGTGCTCTCCTCGCTCATGGCTGCGATCTGGATGCGTCGATCGCAAAGTCGACCCGCAGTCGCTTGCTGCTCTCCTCCTCCAGCTGGTCTCCCAAAATACAATATAAACCCTCTCCTCCTCCTCTCACCCTTGCCCTTTCTAATCCATCCACGCTACTGACTTGTCTGCTTTTGGCACTCCTCCAACCCTATCTACTCTTCTCTTCGAAAAAAGGAAAATGAAGTTCCTCGCAGCCCTCACCCTCGCCCTCTCGGCCAGCGCCGGTGCATTTGCCCAATCCAGCGGAAACGCGACCGCCTTTGCCGAAGGCCTGCTCGGCGCTCTGCGCGCCAACAACCTCTCGCGTCTCGCCGACGCCGTTGGCAACAACTCACAGGCTCTGCTCGGCGCTCTGCAGGGTGGCAACAAGACCGTCTTGGCTCCCACCAACCAGGCTTTCCAGGCTTTGGGCAATGATGTGGATACCGACACGTTGATTGCTACCATTGCCTACCATGGTGAGTCTCACCCAGCGTGGGGTTTGGATCTAGACGATCGACACCGTTACTGACCCAAATTGTTTCTTGGACGCCCCCGATACCTTTTTTTTCTTCATTTTGCATGTGCAGTCCTCAACGGAAGCGTCAGCAACAGCCAGATCGGAACCACCAACAAGACGATCGCCGCTACTGCGCTCAACTCGTCCGAATACGTCCAACTTCCGCGCAACCGCAGCCAGGTGGTGGTGCTCTCCAAGCAGTCGGGCAACAACACGGCCTACATCCAGCTTGCTTCGGGCAACGTCTCGTTTGCCTCGACGCAGGATGGTCCTCAGTACCAAAACATTCGTGTTCAGCCAATCACCCAGGTGCTCAAGATTCCCGAGGACGTGAGCGACGTTGCCCAAGAGTTGGGCGCTAGCCAGTTGCGTCAGCTGTTGGACAGCGCCAACCTGGACGATGCGCTCGATAGGTCGACCGTTACCGTCTTTGCTCCCAACAATGCTGCCATCCAAGAGGTGCAGCAGACCGTTCAGAGCGCCACGGCCGAACAGCGCACCGCGGTGCTGCTCAACCACGTGATCAACGGCACCGTCGTCTACTCGACCAGCCTGGCCGACACGCCCAATGCGATTTCGGCGGCGGGCAACCAGTTGACCTTTGCCTCCAACTCGAGCGGCGCCTATGTCACCAGCGGCAATGTCACGGCCAAGATCATCGCCAGCGACTATGTCGCCAAGAACGGCGTGATCCACGTGATTGACCGTGTACTGCTCAACACGACCCAGAACACCGCCGCTGCCGCTTCGGCTTTCAGCAGTGCTACGGCCGCGGCTGCGACTCAGACTTCGGCTCCGGGTGTTGGTTCGGCAAGCGGTAGCGGTAGCGGTTCCGGCTCGGGCTCGGGCAGCGGTAGCGGTAACGGTGCCGGTGTGATCAAGGTCAGCTCGGGCGCTGCTGCCGTTGCGGCTTTGCTCGGCAGCGGTGTTTGGCTGCTTGCTTGAGATGGTCGCCTCACATAATTGGGGGAGTGTGTCTGTCGACCGTCGTCGTCGTTCCCAGTTTTGATCTGCAGAACAGACAACCTCACTTCTGATTCACTTTTCAGACTCGGCAACTCGCCGTTCTTGCCAACCAACCTCCTCATCGTCTCAGACCCCGCACCTTTTATCTCCTTCTTTTGTACCCTACCTCCCCTCACACATTGAAGCTCTCTCCCCGATGCTTTCGGCTGTCTTCAAATCCCGCCTCTTTTGCGCACTGTGAAAAAGGCTATCAAGCTTCATCGTCTGACCCCGGCATGTCGTCCGTGTGAACAACTGCTTGACATCAGTCAACTACTTGCCCTGAGCGTGTCTGTGGGGGGGAACGACTGGCCAAATCCGCGGAGCAGATGACGTGATGCCAAAGGGCGCTTTTGGACAGCTTTTCTTTTCTTGGTCAGTGCATCACCATGGACCCCTTTTGGTGAGTGTTTATCTCCGTTGCACCTTGGTTTTGCCCGTTTTGCGGTCTATATCTACTCGTTCGAACCACGGTTGCCGCGCAGCTTGCACTCTTTCTACCATCACTTGTCAACCTTATCGACACGCTCAAGCACCCATCGCCACAATTTTTTTTTGTCGTGTCAAGATGACAGCAGCCTCGGCCAAGATGCTCCTCTACACGGCCAAAGTGTGTCCGTACGCAGCGCGGGCCGAGCTTGCTCTGGCGCTAGCAGGTATTCCACACGAGACGTACGAAATCGACCTGCTCAACAAGCCCAGCTGGTACGGGGAAAAGATCAACCGGGCATCCAAAGGTGAGTTGTTTTTTTGCTTTCGGTGCGCTTTTGTCTGTTTCGTTTCTAAGCTAAACCTTTGGGGATACGCAATTGCAACACAGTACCCTGTCTAGTCACCACCGATTCCGATGGCGAGTTTACGCTGCCCGAATCGCTCGTCATCGTCGAATACATCAACGACTTTTCGTCGGACTCGATCTTTTCCGGCGCCACATCCAAGCAACGCGCCGTATCGCGCTACATTGTCGAACGATATTCGCAACTTGTTCAGCCTCAATACGTGGCTACTGCACTGCGAAGGGATGCGACCGCACTGCCGGGTTTGAAGCAGGCGTTGGTCGAGTTTAACCGTCTGCTGAAAGAGTACGATGGTGCACAACGAAAGGGGAAATTCATCCTGGGCGCAGAGAGGTTTGGATATGCCGATCTGAACATTGCCCCCTTTGTAGCGAGGATCTTGAGCGCCTCCAAGCACGGTCTGTTGCCCGAGGGCGAAAAAGAATGGAAGAAAATCGACCAAGAAGTCGACGAGGGAGTGGAAGGTTTGGAGAGGCTCAAAGAGTGGTGGACGGCGGTGCAGGGCGTAGACGTGTGGAAGGCGGTTTGGCAGGAAGAAAAGTATCTCGAGGTGGTCAAGGAGGGTCTGGCTAGGAGGGAGAAGGAGGCGGCCAAGTGAAGAAAAGGCCCTACGCTTTTGCTCTCCTGCTGTTTTGTTGGTGGAAGCTCGATTGCATACGCATGTACGAAAGAGAGAGAGCGAGCGAGAGTTTGTCACTGTTTTGTAGAGCATGTCAACAATGGACGGCCGCGCGAAACGGTATCCACTCTTGTTGCTTTGTTTTCAGTCTCCAATGGCTCCTCTGTGCATGCTTGTGATCTGGCTCATCGCTGCCATTCTACGACTGTCCTCGTCAATCGTCGCTGTGAGACACATCTCCAACGAACCCCCTCTCAACAAGGCCACTCGATCAGGGCCCACGATCGTTGGTCCGATCTCCCAAACACTGAAAAGAAAACAACCCAGGGGCTTGGCCCGAGCAAGTTTCGAGTCGAAACGTCTCGCTCCAAGCCAACCCTGACCTGCGCTACACACTTGACGCACGCCTTACTACACCGTGTGAAAGAAAGCTTACTTTGATTCCTCAACCCAAAGTCTGTTGGTCACAGCACATGCCTTCGAGACACGTCCGATCTCGAGAGTGCCCCTGCACAAGAAAAAAAAAACAGAGCTACAACATGTCCGCTGTAACCCTTCAATGCACCCCGTTGCCTCACAAGGCAACTTGCTCATTCTTATACCCCTCCAAGCACTCGTCGTTCCAATTGACAAAGGCACCTTGCCCACCCAACCCTTTGCCATCCTTATCCTTGGGCTGCTCTCTACTTCCCCTTGTCGCTAACGCCGCAATACTCCATCCCGGCTGTTGCGGTTTCAACAGCTTTCCCTCGGTATGCATCGTCAAGAATCGTTGTAGCTCATTCTCCTTCATCGCGTTTGTACCTTGGTCACGGAGCAACGTCTGCATGTCGGTATCCACCACACCTGGTCTCACCGCAAACGCCGCTATGCTAGATTCTTCGTTGGCGAGCGTTCGAACAATTGCATTCATCGCCGCTTTCGAGGCGTTGTAGGCGGTCCAACCGGCAGTGTTGCCCACGGCGGCACCGGACGAGACAAAGACGGCGGTAGCGAGGCGACTCTTGCGCAGTTCGGGCAGGGCGACGGTGAGTGTGGTGATGAGCGAGACCGTGTTGACGTTGAGTGTCTCTGCAAAGCTCTCGGAGGTCAGCGACGAGATGCGCTCGGTGGAGACGATACCGGCGTTGAAAATGACGCTATCCAACCGACCAAAGGTATCGACTGCAGCGGAAACGGCTCGCTCGTTGATGGATTTGCAACATACATCCCCTTGGATGCAAACCAGGTCGCCGGAATGTGCCGACGAGAGCGACGAAAGCTCGTCCGAAATCGTACGTGACACGGTCACAACTCGACAAGCTGGGATGGGAGCAGCGGCGGACGAGGTGGAGCCGGAAAGCAGTAGTCGTAGGATGGCCAGTCCCAAACCGCGAGATGCACCGGTGAGCAGGATAACTGGTTTGTCGGACATGTTTTTTTTTGGTCCGTTAATGAGTCGGATGTCGTTAGGTGGTGGAAGATTAGAAAGGGAACGACGCAGCACGGTACGACGCACGGTTCAACCCACGAAGCAAAATTTTGCAAAAGTGGAGGGAAGAGACCCCCCATTTTTGAGCTTCTTGGCCGTCGTTGTCGAAGCAAACCACACCAGAAAGCTCTCCTCACCATCAGGCCATGTTTTCACGGTGCAAACCCACAAACAGCGTTTACACTTGCGATCAATCATCGTAGCCAAGGGAACGCACGCATGTCGTCGTCTAATACCCATTCCGATCTGTCAAACATCGTGATGATCAGGGCGAGCGAGTCCGACGTCGACTCTCACCTCCGCTGCGATGGTAATCTCGTTCCGCGCTGTCTCTCTCTTGCCGCCGATGGTGTGACGATTTGTCGTGCCTTGCCTCGTCGTAATCCCGACTGCTGCGGTCAGATCGGTGTCGAGACGACCTGAAAGGTGGACTACGCGATTGGGACCGCGAAGCTGGGTCATTCGCATCCAACACGCTGCGAGCCTTTTTCATCTGCTCATAGCGGTTGACGTCTTGGTCTTGGCTTGCGCTGTCTCGTTTGCGATCATGTGAACGATGTCGATTGCCATCTCGATCGTCCGCTCTGTCATCAGCGCGATGACTGCCGCTGCGATGCCGACGATCGTGACTGTGCGAACGGGAGCTGTGCTTGCGTCTCTCTTCCCTCTTCGCTCTGATTCGTGCACGTTCTGCCTTTCTGCGTCGTTTCTCTTCTCTTTCTTGTTCGTCGGAGCGAGATTCGCGATTGTATTTGCCCTTTTCCTCGCGTCGCCGTTGCTCAAAGTAAGCAGCCATGGGATCGTCCAAATCTGCATCTTGGTCTGCATCGTCGTCGTCATCTCCTACGCCCCGCAAGCCCATCTCGGGTGGAGCAGCATTCAAACTTTTGACCTCTGCATCGACCCTGTTGCCGTCGTCATCTGTGACTTTGGGCTGCTTGTACGCTGCCACATGGTCAACCCTTAAGGTCCTACCGAGCACCTGTGCTCCGTTGAGATTGTCAACTGCCAACACGGTTGATCGCTGATCTTCGTACATCAGAAATCCGAACCCTCGATGTTTGCCCTTGCCCACCGGCTTGGCTGGCTGCGTTGAAGAGCTTGCACCGTCCTTGTCGGCATTGTCAGCCTTGTCTCCCGAGTTGGGATTCGCACGCGGCAGATTGACGTCGACCACCTCGCCATACTGCGAGAAGATGGTAATGACATCGCCTTCCGTGAGATCGTAGGGTAGGCCGCCGATAAAGATGTAAGCGGAATCGTTGTACTGGTGGTGCCAAGAGGCGGAAGGATTGTTGATGGCAATGTCGAGTTCGGTCTGATTGATGCGGGTGATTTCGCGCACCACGTTCATGGCGGTGAGATGCTGACCGGCGGCTCTCCTATCGGAGGACTCTGTTTTCCAAAGGGAAAGGGCCGAAGAGGGGCTATGGTGGTGTTGAGCAAAGAACAACAGCGATTCAGCAATTCAACCAGGAGGAACAAGGGCTCAGTCGAATTTCTTAGAAAAGGAGAAAAAAAAAAGAAAATCAGCTCGAAATTCAGGCCAAGAAAATCAACCCCAAAAAAGGAAGGCAAATTTGGCAGCAGCACAGCGCGACCCCTAAAAAGCGAGTTGTAGTTACTGTAGTTGTGCGGTCGAGCCACGCTGAGATTTGCAAATCGCAGCTGAGAAAGCGAGCGGAAAAGCAAGAATTGGTCGGTCAGTCACGCACGCTTTTGCTGCCATCGTTGTGCTTTTTTGCCTCGATCGTCGTATCAATCATCCTTTGTTGCCTTGATCCGTTGATCAGCGCGGATCAGCCGAAACGCCTCTCAACAACTGCTCAGGATCACCAGCCTCAGTCATCACTGCACCACAATGCCATCGGATCTAGCCTACTGGATCATCTCGGTACCCCTCGAGGACTCGGATCCGCACCGCATGTTCTCCGAGTTAGGCTCCAAGCTGCTCTCGGACGGCGGATCTGCATCCAACGATTTCGGCCAGCTCACTTTCCCGCCGCTCAAAACGGGCACGTTGGAGTCGCTCATCTCTCTCTCCGAGGACTTGCCCAAACTCGACGGCCAGTACACGCAGGTTGTAGCCAAGATCATCGACACTCTACGCGCACTGCTCAACAACGACGAGGCGGCTCTGGCGCAGCACGTGCTGGTCAACGAGCAAAGTCTGGACGACTACATGCTCGGTTGGTCGTGGAATACGGGCAAATATCGTGCCGATCGAGGTTTGAGCGACACGGTCGAGATGCTCGGCAAGGAGCTGATGAGCATCGACAACGTCATGAAGCAGAAGTTGGGCAACTACAACGCCGCCAAGGGTCAGTTGCAGCAGCTGCAGAGGAAGAAACAGGGCAATCTGTCGGTGAGGTCGCTGGCGGATGTGGTGCACAAGGATGATTTTGTGGACGCCGACTCAGAGTACCTCGAGACGCTGCTGGTAGCTGTGCCCAAGAACAACGTCAAGGATTGGCAGGGTCGATACGAGAGGTTGACGGCGATGGTGGTGCCTCGATCTTCGAACAAGATTTCGGCGGATGAGGAATTTGCTCTGTTCAACGTGACCGTGTTCAAAAAGGTCAAGGACGAATTCGTACAAAAGTGTCGCGAGAACAAGTTTGTCGTTCGAACCGACTTTTCTTGGGACGACGACCTGGTTGCGCGTCAGAGGCAGGAGCTGGAAGAAGCGGGAGACAGCGAAAAGGAGCTCTGGGCCGAACTGCTGCGTCTGGCAAGGACCAACTTTAGCGAGGCGTATCAGGCACTGGCGCATTTGAAAGTGGTGCGGACGTTTGTCGAGAGCGTGCTTCGGTACGGTCTACCTGCCGACTACTTTGCCGTCAGCATCCGTCCCAATCCGAAGCGCACAAAGGCGTTGATGGCGACGTTGCAGAGTCACTATGCGTACCTCGAGAGTTACAACCAGAGTGCTAAGAGCAAGGGTGGCAACAAGAACGATGCGAGTCTAGGCGATGCACCGGGCGAGTATGCGCAGCTGTTGGACGAGGAACAGTTTCCGTTTGTTTTGATCGAGCAGTATATGGTGGCTGCCTAGGGCGGAGACGTTGTGGATTGCGAATACACTTTTCCTTTTTGTGAACAGGGTGCTTACTGTGACATGCTTGTGACTCTCTCTCTCTCTCTCTCTCTCTCTCTCTCTCTCTCTCTCTCTCTCTCTCTCTCTCTCCTTCACACACAAAGATCGCATCTTCCGCTGCTGACGTTGTCATGGTTTTTGATTCTCTCTCTTTCAAGTTTCTCTTCTACTCGACGACTGTTGACTGCCCCACCTGCTTCTACTGCAAAAGCTTTACCAAGCGCTCCTTTTCATCTGCCGACAAGCTTGGGTCGTTTTCCAGCTGCTGACGTTTCAGCTGCAGGATATGACGGTTGATAAAGTACTTTGTCAAGGTCTCGGTTGGGATGGAATGGGCGCCATCGATCTTGCCGAGACAATGCGAGGATGAACCGCAGGCGCAGTCAAAGGGTTGCGACATTTGCCATTCGGTGCTTGGGTAGACTGTTGGACGGGGCACACACCAGAGGTCAGCGATGGTTTCTTTGGCAGAGAAAGGTTGAAAAAGAAACACTTACAAAAGGTCAAAACATCACCCTTCTTGATGTTCTTTTCGGCCCTCGCTTTCCAACTCGACTTGTCGAGCGAATCGCCAATCACAAAGGCAACGTTGGGATCGCACGAATGGTTGCAGTAGAGCAGATCCGAGTTGAGCTCCAAGTGAGTTTCGGGTCCCGTCTGGACGGTCGAGTAGCTCTTTGTAGCAGCAAACTCGGCATGGGGTGCAAAAGGCGTGATGAGTTCGCCTTTGGAGAAATCTTGGAGTGAGATGAGATGCGAATTGTAGGAGCCGTTATTAAAGATGACTTGGACGAGCGAAGGATGAGTGGGTTTGTGAAGACGAGAGGCGAGCATTCCATCGCCTGCGGTAAGGTGACCTTGGTAGGTGGCCGGAGTGGAGGGGTTGGAGGTCATCATCTTTGCGTTATTGGAAGCAGAAGAGAGCAAGTGGCAATGGTGGAGAGGGGAAAGCGAGCCCAAGAGATGGGGGGGGCTTGGCTTCTTATGTTTGGAAGAGCAGGATCGGCGTGAAACTGCGGAGAAGAAAGAGCCAAACGAGCGAGAGAGCCACTTTGAGAAGAAAGTGGGCAATTGGGCTGGCTTGGGCTGGCCTGGGCTGTGCATTGCAGTATTGTTTACCGCTGCCTGCGCACATGGCCTTTGGCTCTCCAAGTTCATGTCGATCCTCTGACTCGGCTACTGCTCTCGCTCTCCCTCGATTCTGAGATGGTAACGAGATCGAGATTATTTACTTGGCTTTCATGCCCAAGTTTCAGTTCCAACAGCCCCTGCCGAAGTTTTGCTCAGCAGTACACTCAGCATTTCGTTTGCAACATCACAACTCTACCAATGGAAGCCAACATCCGATACAAGGTTGTAGTGCGATGTCGTGCGTCGAAAGCCAGAATTAGTATTTGCAAGGAAACTGTCTGTCGGATGGCCCGGCTGCTGCGTTGACGTTGACGCTTCCGGAAGAGCCGGTCAAAAGCAAAGACGCGGCGGCGCACAGACGGTGACTACCGCACGAGTCAACGCTCGGCTTGAGAGAAATGTTGTAGATATGAATCTCACACTCATAAGTCGCGGAAAACTAGGCCTCTCTCTGCTCAGCCCGAATCTTCTTGTTCTTCTCACCACTCCAACCTCCCAACCATCGCTGAGCGGTTGCAGAGTGCACGGCATGTCATCGGAACCATCCAGCTCCCAGCTGGAAGCGCAACCTTCACACCACGCCGCATCAACACACGCTCCACCCATCGAAGGCGTCAACCTCGAACGAAAGGCCCGCAAAGAGGCGCAAAAGGCACTCAAAGCCGCGCAAGCTGCCGAGAAGAAAGCCGCCGCCTCCGCTGCCCGCGCAGCCCAACAGCAAGCCTCTACATCCTCCACCTCCCAACCAGTCAAGGAAAAGTCTCCACGCAAACCTCAATCGAGCGAAGAGCAGCTCTCCCGAGCGCTAGCCTACATTTTACGACACGGTGCAGAGAAAGAAGGTCTTGCAATTCGATCCGATGGATACATCGCCCTTTCAGATGTTCTCCAACGACCGAGGGTCAAGAGTGTCAACATGGCCGAGGCGGAGGCTGGTGGAGCAAAGAGAAGACCACAGCTGGACGATGTCAAGAGGATCGTCGAGAGCAACGACAAGAAGAGATTCGAATTGACGCATGAGGCAGACGGACAGTGGTGGGTGAGAGCGGTGCAGGGACATTCGTTAAAGTCGGTGGTGGAGTTGGAGCATGTCAAGCTGAGTTTGGACAATTTGCATCTGCTCATCGTCCCGGCTGCAACCCAAGATCCACTGGCGGACGATGTCGATGCCAAGCTTGGCCGACTTCAGATCGAGAGTCCAAAAGTACAGGTGATCCACGGAACAAATGCCACAGCTTGGGCAACCATCTTGGCTTCCGGCGGTCTCAAACCCATGACTCGCAACCACATTCATCTGGCCAAGGGCAAATTCGGTCAGCAAGGCGTGGTATCCGGTATGCGCAAGTCGGCGAATCGGTTGATCTACATCGATATCGTCAAAGCGATGCAAGACGGCATTGAGTTTGTGCTCTCGTCGAATGGCGTGGTTCTGACGGAGGGGGATAAGCAGAGCGGGATCCTGGGTACAGAGTATTTTCTCCGGGTTGAGGATCAGAACGGACAGCTGGTTTGGTCTCCGAGCGAGTAGTGGAAGGCCTCGTCGGCAATGCAATCTTAGAGTACGTTACATTGCAAGATTCGATTGCAGTCCTGTCCTGTCAAGTGTTCGGTATCGCGATTCGTGAGCGGTGTGTGCGATGTTGCTCGATGAGGACGAGCGACGATGAGCAAATTCAGGGTCCAATTTCCTTCAAAAACCCTTTTTTTGGTTTTCTCGACGGAAAAAAAGTGCTCCAAACTCCACCTTTGGTCTTTGTGCTCATCATCACCATCACCATCACATCGATCCCGCACTCAAAGAACGAGAGGATTTCTGCGCATGATGGCGTATCCAACAACGCCTAACCGACCGAGCAGCAGTCCGCTTGCGTCATTCACACCAACCTTTGACGTCCAAGAAGATATGGACGATCCCACAGCGACACCCAGCGCCTACATCCGCTCCAATCGCGGCACAGGTTCCGCTCCCAATGCACCAGCAGACGACTCAGACGCCGAAGACGAAGCGCCCGACTACCTGCGCCTGCTCTCCACTCTCAACCCCAAGTCCAAGGCCAACCCCACTTCCAGCGGCATCGTCATCCCCAAAAGGGGCGAGAAGGATTTCGAACCAACCGGGTTCGGTGGTCAGGCCAAACTTCTAGAGCGCAGTCGCGAAGCCATGTTTCAGGCGGTATCCGGCGAACGCAAGGTCGGATCTCGTTCGTTAGTCCGTGCCATTTGGAATCCGGCGACTCGTCGAGCGAGACTGTTGGACGTTCAGGGGAAAATCTTTGAAACCGTTGGAGTGATTCGTCGAGAACAAACCCAAGACGAATCAGGTAAGACCATCACAAAGGCGTACAACGAACTGATGCCGGAAGAAGCACTGTTCCTAGCCGAGAGGGGAAGTCTCCAGATCTACGCCACCTCTGCTGGTGGCGATCTAGCTCCCATGTCGTTACAACAAGCATTTGCAGAGCTGATGAAGCCGCCTGCTCCTACCGCCGATGCTGCCAAAGTCCAAGACGAAGCATTGACGAGAGAAGCCTACCTCATCTACGCCTACCTGAAGCGGCTCGGGTACGTGGTGCAGCGCGCACACATTGTCGATGCGGTGCGCGCGGCTCCGATCTCGACGACGGCGTTGGCGAAAAAGAACAACACTGCTCAAGCGAAAGGAGTGATAGCGGATCCGCAGAGGCCGATCAAGTTGGTGACCATGTGGGATGTGCTGTTGTATGTCCCGAGAAGGATCTGGCAGCTTGGCGGTGATGCGACGCAAGTGGTGGCGAGATGGTTGAGATGGGTGTGGAACGGGACGTTTGCAAGGCTTGTTGCGGCTGTGAAGAGGTCTTTGGGGGCGAGAGCGGCAAAGAGAGCTAGTGTTGCAAGTTTGGGTCTTGGCCTGGGTCTGGGTCGCGGTCAGCAAGACGGACGGCGCTTCTTGGGTGAAAAGGGAGCGGTGGAGTGGGACAGCTACGATGCCGTCTTTACATCGTTGCAAATCGTTCCTTCTGGTCACGATTTTTGGCTCCCTTCCTCCTCGTCCTCTTCCACCACCATCGCCCAACAACCACCAAGCTCGATCGAACCTCGACCCGCCTCGCTCAAACCGTTCTATTACGCCTGGCGACCCGCCACACTCTACCGCAAGTCGCATCCGCCGCCACCCGAGTTTCGCATTGTCATCCTCAACGCGCGCACCACTCCGGTGCCGGCGGTCTGGGAATTTGAATCGATCTTTGCGCAGATTCCCATCCCGGGATCGGATGCCGAGCTCTTCGACGCTTTTTGCTCGGCTACAGCTGGCGAAGCGGACGCAAAGACGATGAGCGAGGAGCAGATTCGAGAACGAGTAGAGTACGAGAAACGGCTGAAAGCCAGCAACGAGGCCAAGAATCGAGCGGCGTATGGCAAGTTCAGCGAGGGCAAGCAAAAGTATCTGCGGGAGAAGGCGGCGGCGAGGCAAGAAGCGGCCAAGGAGCGGGCGGCCAAGCAGCGGGATACCGATAAGCGCTGGTGGGCAGGGTGGAGTGAGACAGCGGTAGGCAGGGCCTTGTGGAAACTGCTACTGCTGGACTTTGTGGTGGCGAGAAAGCTAGCGAACCTGTTCAAGCACTGTCCGCCGGGGTGTCGGATCGACAAGGCGCGCAACAACGGTAAAGCAAACGAAAAGTTCAAGGGTCGTAATACAGGCGGTGCAGGTGCGGGCAGAGGCCGAGGCGGAGTTGGCAACCCATTCCCTGCGCTCAAAGCGGGCAGAAGGACCGTGGTGGTTGCCGTGGTGGATGGGAGCATCACGACGCTGTTGCGCTTTGGCGAGGCAGAGTTTGCCAATTGGGCCTTGTACGGTACTCAACCGATGCCGACCTTGGCTCAGAAGTGAATTTTGCAAGCCAGACGTATAAAGGGGTGAGTTTGCAAGACGGGCCAATGCGAGGTTCGGGGCAGTGCGGTAGAGTGTATGAATTGTCCATTTCTATCCGAGAGGGAGTGTGACTCGGATGATCAAGAGTGAAGCTAGCAGGGGAGGATTCGAGACATGGTCTCTGGGTCACTTTTTGGAAAAGAGATAGTGACCCACACCCCACTCGTTTCCTGCGTTGGTCGCAAAGAACTCGGCGCAGGCGAGGTAAAAGATCCTGAAGCGGTAGAACGTCTTTTCGCCCTCGATCTCGTTGCTACCCTTCTTGGCCGCATCCTTGCGCAGCAGCTTGATCGAGTTGTGCTTGCGCTGGTTGGCATCTTGGGTTTTCAACCAGTCCTCGCACGTCTTTGCGTAATGGTTGCCGTTGATCCACCAACTGTCCTCGAGCGTCACGTGTTGTTGGAAATGCTGGAAGAGGTCAAAGCAAGGCATGGTTCCACCGCTGAAGAAGTTTTGCGCCATCCAGCCGTCGTCGTCCTCGAAATGGTATGGTGTGGTACGATGGCAAAAGATGTGGATGAAGAGACGCGATTCGTCGCCGTCCTTGAGCCAGGAGGCGACTTTTTGGAAGAGGAGCGAATAATTTTTCATGTGCTCAAACATTTCGATGCTCAAGATGCGGTCAAAGGTGGATTCGGCAAAGTTGTACGTCTTGACGTCGCCGGTGTGGACGGTGAGGTTGGTGAAACCCTTGGTAGCGGCGATGCTGTCGATGTAGATCTTTTGGGTTCTCGAGTTGGACAAGGCCTGGATGCGAGAGTTTGGGTATCGTTCGGCCAGATACAACGACAAGGAGCCCCATCCACAACCCAAATCGAGCACATCCTGACCATCCTTCAACGCCGCTTTTTCGCAGTACGAGTTCAACATGGCTTCCTCTGCCTGATCCAGCGTTTCCCGCCCCGTCTCGTAGAGGCAGCAAGAGTACTTGACGCGCTTGCCAAGACAGCTGAGCATGAAACCCGTATCGACCTCGTAGTGCTGCTGGTTGGCCTTGTCCTGTTCGATAGCGATCTCGCGCGTCTTGAGCGATCGAATGTATTCCTTTTTGGTCTCGACGTGCTTGCCAAAGTCGTCTTCGGGTTTGACGAGGCTGCGGATGCGTTGGGCGTTGAGCAGCCGGATGGCGCGTCGCAGCACGACATCGGGCAGATAGCCTCGATCAAGCACTTCGTAGACCTGGTTCATTGTTGGGGTTCCACTGGAGGGGGGAAAAAGGCAGAGTGGTCGTGCGAGAACTAATCACAGAGTAGGAAAAGAGGCGTGATGGTGGAAGAGAGGATCAACAGAGCTCTCAAAGGCTGAGTGCGGATCGAAAGGATCCAACCGACTGTGCTCCAGGGTCCATCCATCCTTCCGAGCGGTGCACGGGCTTTGCTGTGCTTTGCTGTGCTTTGCTGTGCTTAGACAAGAGCAACTTTTACTGACCGGATCATGCGATTTCATATCCACTTCCGCGGATCGCAAGCTGCACCTCGTGCATCAAACCGCATCACCGCTGCTTATTCACAAACAGACCTAACAAGGGCTCGGATTTTCCACCAAGAAAACCTCACAAGGTCGGCCCGGCCCGACTCTGTTTTGAGGGTTTGTTTGCTGCTACAGCTGACTGTGGTTTTTGAGCTTTGTTGCTTCGTCACAACCATATCACACACTCTCTCTGGCTCCCATCGGATTGCTTTCCGAACACGAAAATGGGGTTGTTGCCGCCGATGCCTCGGTAGCCAAAAGCACGCTCAGAAATCGATTGGTCAATGTCACAATGGACACTCGCAAACCAGCACATTCCCACGCAGACGATGCGGTCGCGGCTGAATCGGATGCTTCGCCGACTGTTCCAGCCATTTCAGTCACCAGGATGACCTCTTTTTCAGCGTCACAGCCGTCGCAAGTGGCAGTATCGGCTCGTGTGCCGCAATCTGACTCAGCATCAAGCGCGTCCCATCCTCCAGCTCAGCCAGAATCGTCTCCAGTCATGACTGCGAGTCAAGCATCACCATCATCCTCTGATGCCAACACCACCACCACCACCAACACCGCCACCGATACGGCACAAGTCCATCGCACCACAGGAACACGACAACGAGCAAGACAGCGCACCGATGCTGTTAACGAGCCCTCACCCAGTGCCACTGCCTCTCAGGACGTAGACCAGGTAGAAAAGCAGCAAGAACAATCGTCATCCCAACAACCAAAGACGCAAGACGACTCCAACAATGGCAAGAGTAAACCTCACCCCAGCGTTGTCAAGCGAAGTTGGAAGCGATTCGCAAATCTTGTCGGTCTCGATCCTCTTCCTTGGTTCATCAGCTGGGTGCCGCCATGCTTCACCTGGCCCAAACTCAAACCCGTCATTCGTTCGGCTCTGCTGGCTTGGATTTGCTTGCTCATCTTTCTCATTCACCCATCAGAGCGGGCGCTGGGAAACGCCTCCTTCCTTGTGCTCGTTGCCTCGTTCATTCAACCCGCCGAAGCCCCTTTCGCTGCCATCGTCGAGCGTGAGTTCTTCACCCTCCTCTTCGTTTGCACCGCTTGGGCCTGGTCCAACATTGCCACCGCCATCTCCCACGCCGTGCGTCACAACAAAATCGCCCAAGCAGAGACCAACATCCAACGTGCCATCAGAGGTGACTACATTGAAGCGCGTTCTAGCATTGTTTGTGCCGTCTTTCTCTCGGTCGGATCTGCTGTGGTCCTCTACATCAAGATTCGTTTTGGTCCCGGCCCTTTCCTCTTTGCTAGCGTCTTTAGCTGCATTCTCATGAACATCTGCTTGACCTACGCTCCACTCTACCCTTTCCCGTTCTACTCTCTCGGTCAGTCGGTGGTGGTGCCCCTGGCAGTCAAGGCGGCGGTCAACATCATCCTCAGTATCCTCTTCTTTCCCAAGTCCGTCAACTCGCAGTTCGTCGAACGTCTCGTCGCCGTGCTCAACCCGATCGCAGATGCTTGTGGCGACCAGGTCAAGCTTTTGCATACTTCGCCGCTCGACACTCCATCCACGGCAGACAACTCCGAGCGTGCTCAGCAAGGCGAGGCCAACAAGGAAGGATTCGACTTTGAGCTCGTCAAGAACAAGCTGTCAACTGCAGAAGGTGGAATGGTGCCCATGTCCATGGCTTCGCGATTGTTGACACGCGAAATCTCCTTCGGTCTCGCCAGCGGAGACGATCTGAAGGCTTTAGAGCGTCTTACGCGTTCCCTCATTGTTCCCGCCGATGGGTGGTCGTATTACTATTCTTCCATCAAGGCTGACATCCATTCTGCCCACTTCCCCAGGACGCCAGTGCCATCGCATCTAAACACACCCGCCATAACGCCCGCCATCACTCCCCGTACGTCGTTGGAGCGTTCCCAAGATGCCTCGGAATCGGGCCATACCAGTCACGGTGCTGCTCTCCATCCGACGCATTCCTTGGCCCAACATAAGGACGCTCCTCGGCCGCCGCATAATGCTCCTCAACTGCATCCCCCATCGCGTCCACGCTCGCCAGCATTGACGCCGCTCGCTCCAGGGCCTACTGCTAACTCGCCAGGCGTAGCTGGACGAGGGGCAAGCTCAGCACCGGCTGCGGCAGCACAACAGGATGCACTGCACTTACCACCCACAGCATCAGGTCTCTCCACTCCCTACCGAGAATCACCGCTGCACAGCCAAGTTTTCCCGCACGACTCTTCTGCCAATGCTGCGGCTTTCCGCCAGCTCGACGAGCATCCGTCCATACAGCCAGGTGAGGAACTGGCTTCTCGCCGTTTCAGGAAGATGGCGCGGTCCATCGCAGCCAACTCGCGCGCCTCTTCCCCGCGCCGCTGGATGCATTACGGTCATCACAGCTCGACCGATGTGCGGGATCACCATCACAGCAACGACAGCCGGTATCATCAGGCGCTCGATCGCTCTAGTCAGTTGTTGCACAACTTTGTGCACAAACACGATCCCGCTCCCGTCGCCATTTGGGAATCCATCCGCTTCGGAAATCTCGAAACGTCTCTGCACACCTCGGCTTCCAACTACATCACCGAGATGTTTGCACAACTCCTGCGCGAGACTTCCTCCGACTTGCTGACTGCCAATGCAGAGGCGATTCGGCATATTGTGGCATGGTTGACGCATCTCAATTCTCATCGATACAGCTTCTTGCGTGACCGCTTCTTGCTCTCTCAGGATCAGCGCGAAGAAAAGGGACGCAAGCAGGCGCAAGAGACGGGTAAGGTGATTGCAAGCGTCCAAGCCAAGCTCGACGAGTTCAAGCGGTCTCAGCGACTCAAGGTGCTCGATCCGTACAAAGAGGCGTTGAAGGCACACGAGGATGGGGCGCTCAGCAGCAATGATCCAGCTGCTGAGCTGGACTTGCGTACTGGACAGGGAGAGATTGGTAAGATTCACCATCGCTATCTGTACCAGGCGTGGCTGCATCAGTTCCACACGATCAACTTTACCGAGCATATGCTGGACTTGCTTCGAGAGGTCGAGACCATTCAGCAACAGAGGACGAGGGCACAGGTCTGGTTCCCGCATTGGCCGCGCATCTTTTCTTCGGATGTATGGCGGAACTCGTCGGGCGCTGCCCACGAGTCGGAAGAGCCGGACGACGAGCCTGATCACATTCCGGACATCACTCATGATACGCCGCTAGCGTCAAGACAGCGGAGCAGAAGCAGTCAGACCGCTGTCGACCACGGTGATTCCGACAGCGGCAAGGACGAAAAGGACGGAAACGGGAAGGGTCCGGGTGTTGCAGCAGGGGGTGGAGAAGCCCATGCGCATTTCTGTCGAGGTGATGAGGATGCGACTGGCGCGGAAGGGCATGTACCTTTTGATCCAATCGTAGATCTCGGCTCGACACGTGCTCGTGATCCAGATGCACTCGATCCGGAAGGCTTCTTGCAGGTGGTGGGTCACAACATCTACTTCTGGACACGTCGGCCTTTCCACGGCAACACGGCGTTTGGCTTCAAAGCTGCCGTGCTCATCGCTCTCGTGTCTCTACCGGCGTACATGAAGTCTTCAGCGGGATGGTGCTACGAGAATCGAGCCATTTGGGCCATCTTCATGGCCCAACTGACGCTGGCGCGGTTTCGAGGCGAGACTGCCTTTGCGCTTCTCTCGCGTATCCTGGCGACAGTCATCGGTGCGGTGTTTGCGCTCGTCATCTGGTACATTTCCACTGGAGATGGACGTGGGAATGCATATGGACTTGGTGCGACTTCGGCCGTGGCTTTCCCCCTGCTGATGCTGTACAGGATCTATTTCCCCGGTCCGCCGATCACGCCGATCATTGCGACGGTTACGACGGTGCTGGTGGTGGGATATAGCTGGAAGGACGTGACGAATCCGACTCCCGGTGCACCTGGGTATGGATGGACGACGGCGTGGCGACGACTGGTGACGGTGATTGTGGGTGTTTCGGCTGCCTACATCTTCAGCTATCTGCCGCCGAGTTCGACGCTGCGGCAGTACCAGCGGTTGTCGCATGCGGCTACGATCGCAGAGTTGGGCAAAATCTATTGCGCTGTGGTGGGGATTGCAAGTCATCCGCATCCACAGCAGCAGGATGCGAGGGCGGGGGCCGTGTCGCAGATGCAGTCGAGGGCTGGGTCACGTCGGCCTTCTTTGCACCAGAGTCAGGATGGGCAGGAGCACATGCAGCACAGTGTCGGAGGAGGAGAGGGGATGCAGCTGCTCAACGTGCACCCTTCGTCCGAAGTGGTGCGCAAACGCATCATCGCCATCCGTGCAAGGCTACGCCGACTTTCGATGATTTCGGTCAACGTCTCGTACGAATTCTCGCTGCGCGGTCGCTGGCCAGCCGCACGCTACCGCGAGCTGTTTGACGTCCAGATGCAGATCTCCAAGTTGCTCTCCCACTGCCTGGCCGTGTTTGAACGTCTCGGTCCCGCCTACTCGATCGCGCTGCTACGACGAACGCGGTTTCTCGATCCGCGCTTTCTCGGCGATGTGGTCAGCGTCATCAGCATGTGCTCTACCGCGCTCAAGACGGGTCAGCCGCTACCGCAGGTGACGCCGTGTCCGCTCGTCGATAGGTTCATGGACACGCGGTATGGCTTCTACGCCTACCGTCCGCAGGATACGGCGGGCGACGATATCCTGGCGAGCCTGCCGGCGAAAATCACCCTGGACACGCTGCAGGACGCCGAGTACATGACGTTCAGCGTCGGCGTCGCGACGCTGTTTGGGCTGGTGATGCGGGTGGACAAGCTGTGTGTGGCGGTGAAGGAGTTGGTGGGCGAGAGCTATGCGGTGCCGGTAGATGTGAGGAGGATGGGCGAGAGGCGGTATGTGCATTGAAAGTCACACGGGAATTGGAAGCAAGTGTAACTAAACTAGAAACGGTGTGCAATTGCCGTGTGTGTGTGTGTGTGTGTGTGAAAAAGTGTTTTTCTAGTCGAGTTGCATTTCCTGATCGCCGAACGAGCCAGCGTGCGTCGGGTGGCGGGACGAAGAAAAGTCCGAAGCGATGCGTTGACGTTTGGGCGAGTCTGGACGGTCGTCGTTGCTACTTTTCTGGCATTATTGCCGAGGTTGTAGATTGTTGACGGTTAGGGGCGGTGAACCTGGCATGTGTGCAAAGGGGAACGCGACTTACTAACAATGTTCTTGAGCCACTTGGGCATGGGTTTTGACGGTGTAGAGGGTGTGGTGGATGGTGGTGAAGCTGTTGAATCTGCATTGTGCTGCAGAGGTTGAGATGGAACGGGCAGAGTTTCGGCTCTACTCTTGATTTCCAACTTTATAGGAGCGGGAAAGCTGTTGGCGTTCATCCCCGGCTCGTCCCACTTGACATTGACCACGGCGCTAGGAATCAAGCCCAACTGCCTCAACGACTTGCCCTCTCCCCTCTTGTGCTCTCTCCTCGGCGGTGCCGTATAAATCACCCTCCCCACCCGCCTCACCTCTTCCTCCACCACCTCGTCCAACACGGCATACACGCTATCCATCGTATCCGTCTCGTCAAACACGGCTTCGATCATCGTCCGGTCGCTGAAACGGATTCGAATGCGAACCGCGTCAAACGTGCGGTTGCGCGAGGAATGCAGACCCAACTGCGCCTCTTGCTTTTCGCGAAGCGCACGCGTGAGTAGAGGTGCATCCGGCCCATGACGTTGCGCGAGCGTCGAACGGAACGCATAGCGCAGATCTTCGGGAGTCGGTTTGAGGTCTTCGTCGGTAGCTGGCGGGATGACGGTGGGTTGCGAAGAGGACGACGAGGATGGTGGCAGAAAGACTTTGACCGACTGTGTCAAGGTGGATGGGGTTGAGGATGAGCCTGATGGTGTAGATGAGGAGGGGTTGGGTGTCGACATGGTCTGTGATGGTGGGATGGTGCGATGGTGCGAATGGGGGTAAGCAGATTGTTTGTGAAGGTGCAAGTGCAAAGGAAAGCGTTTGTCGAGGGGCAAGTGTTGGTTGTCAGGCCGAGCTTGTGGAGGACAAAAGCGCAGCGCAGCGTAGCAAAATCTAACGCAACACGTCAGCGCCCAAAAAACCGACATTTGTTAGATCAAGCCAGAGAGGCCGACAAATTAGCCGGACAACCAGCCGAGCGTTTGCCAGGTTTTGCAACGTGTTACTTCTCCACCGTCTCCTCCTCGCCTTCACCGTCGACAGGATCACGGAACAATGACCTTTTCCCACCCCACTCTCTCCGGATACACGCTTGTGCCAGCCACACCCGATCAGGATCTCATCGCCACCCAACGCGAATGGGTCGAATGGGGACAACCTCTCCTCTCGCAGGACCAGTTTGTTACGCGCGAACGACTGGTGCTCGGCACAACGGATTTCTCCGTCACCCGCAGACAGAGGTGGGTCTTGGTTCCTGTAGCAGATACCACGACGCAAGATTTTCCGTCCGCATGCGAGACGTATCGTCGACCGGTGCTGGTAAAGCGACCGGGCGAGCGGCAGCTCGAGAGAGCGCTGGCGTACAGCGTCTGCTCGGTGTTTGTGCCAGAGAGTAAGAGAAGCAAGGGATACGCGGGGATGATGATGAGGCTGCTGCAGATGAATCTGAACCCAAAAGGAGTGGTGCCGAGCGGTCTGGATGATCTGGTGGAGGAAGGAATGGATGCAAGTGGTGCGTTGGTGGTCGGGTTGGACCAAGGCGAGCAAGGCGAGTTCGAGGACGGAGGCAAGTATGGAGGCAATGCGATTTGCTCGTTTTTGTACAGCGACATTGACGATTACTATTCGCAGTTTGGATGGAAGGTGGTAGGCAACCGTCATGTCGAGTGGAAGCCGCTTTCGGCCCAAGAAGAGCCTGTTGCTTTGCCAGAGGGAGCCAAATGGTTGACCTCGGACCAACTACCCGAGCTAGGCCGATTGGACCGTCAATACCTCGTCTCTCAACTCGAACAAGCGGCAGCATCGTCAACATGCGCGATTCGATTCTGTATCGACGACCCGGAAGCAACGTCGTGGAGATGGCTGATCAAGCGATCCAACTTCTACGCCGATACGCTGCTACCTGGATCCGCGTCCAAGCCGCGTTGCTTTGGGCTGATGCTTCCATCGCAAAAGTCGTATGCGGTGTGGACGTTTGACCACGTGGATCGCAAAGTGGCTATTTTGCGGTTGCGGTTCGAGGATGCTCCGGCGTTCGAACAGCTGGTCAGCGCGGTGAGGCAGCAGGCGGCCGAGTTTGGGATGGCCAAATGTGTTGCTTGGAATGTGGATCTGGATGGACTGCAGGTGCAGCTGACGCACGAAGATGAAGCCAGGTTGGAGAGCGGGAAGAGCATGGAGAGGTTCACAGAGGCGTTGCGAGGTGGTGTGCTGGTCGAGAGGAAAGGCAACGGTGCGAGTTTGCCTGCGCTCGCGTGGTATGGCGACAAGCGCAAGGGCGAGCGGATTGAATGGGTGTGTAACGAGTACGGCTGGTGGTGTTAGATGCCAGACACAAGCATCATCTTCTGATAGACGGTGATAGACAGTACAAGCCATGCTCCATCTAGACTCTGCTAGACTCTGACTCCTGCGTCAAGCACAAGGCACGGCCAAGCTGTTCTCTTCAGAAGGCCACACAGTCAGTGTGTGTGTGTGTGTGGCTGACATGTGAGTGTGACCAACAACCGCCGCCGCTTCGCGAGCAGAAGAGACGCGTCCTAAATTGATTTTGGCAGCAGCAATTCCCTTTTCTTTCTTGATGGACCCTTCTGTCATGCGAGGAGCGTGT
Source organism: Ustilago curta (assembly GCA_928722295.1). Classification (NCBI taxonomy): domain Eukaryota; kingdom Fungi; phylum Basidiomycota; class Ustilaginomycetes; order Ustilaginales; family Ustilaginaceae; genus Ustilago; species Ustilago curta. The sequence continues at coordinate 30,407 of CAKMXH010000017.1, read as the reverse complement.
GCGTGTGTGTTGTTTGTGTTGGTCTCAGCTCTTTTGCTGGAGGCTGCGCCGTGACCCACAGCTCAGCCAGAGACGAGACTGCGCTCTCGATCTCGCTCTTTCACTTGTTCACCATCACAACTCTATCATCGACTCAGCACAGAGAGGCGCCTGGGCCTCAGGTCACGATAGACATCACCACAAACACCATGTCGGCAGCTCCGTCTCAGTCACCATCCCCGAAGCGCAAACCTCTATCACAGCAGCAGCAGCAGCAGCAGTCCAAGGTGGGAGGCATCAGTGTGCTCTCCTCACCAAAGTTTTCCTTCCGCGCCGCGCTGGTGCAACACAAGGCATCCAAGCTGGCTTCAAAGGGTGCTGCCACATGGTCCGCTAACGACACGAATACGGCCTCTCGGTTAGACTCACAGCAGCCGCAGTCCCATCCAGACAGCACCACTCAATCCATCCGCAGCATCAACGCCAGCAGCATTCCTTCTCTCAAAGGTCGAGGACGCTTCAACTCGACCTCGACCGACTCTGCTTTCACTTCGACCTTGCCTAGACGTAGAGATGTCGGTCCCAGTCCCGAAACCAGCCGAGCTTCGTCCTCGCTCGGAAAGCGTCCGATGGACGAGACCCATACCGCCATGCAAGCGGCAGCCGCGGATGGCAGCATCCTCACCGACTTTGGACCCGTCATGCGTAATAGTCCCGCAACTGCCGCATCATTCAATGGGCCAGTCAACAAGGCGGCAGCTTCCAGCTCGACTCGTACTCGTGCTGCCACATCGAAACTACCGGGCCCACCATCCGCTCGAACACAGTGGAACGTCGTCACCACTGGCTCACTTAAGTCTTTACCTTCTCCCTCGTCTGCTTCCAAAGCTCCTCGCAAGATCGCACGATCCGACAGCGTCGCCGAAGTGCATGCTGTAAAAGCTCAGACTACGCCACACACCTCCACCATCTCGCCGCCATCGGCGCACTCCGGCGGCAAGTTTGGAAGCTCGCGAAATCGTACAGTCAGCGCATCGGCCAGACCGAGCATCGCAGCACAGCCACAAAGAGCGAAGATCGGAACGCTGCCGAGGCTTAAACCCAAGACAGTGCCTGTTAAGACGTTGCTCGATGAGAAACCGATTCAGCAGCTCCGGCCTGGCTTGCTGAGTGGTCTCGATGATGGGCACAATGATGCTAGCGACTCGGACGACTCGGACGACGACGACGAACAAGACGATGGGGATGTAGACGGAGACGACCTTGAAGGCCCGGACGTCTCCAGGATTCGAACTCGTCGCGTACCAAGTCAGCGCAATGAGGGTAACATCGACATGGCCGACTCGACGCCAACATCGATGCTTCCGCCTGCTTCCAATGTCTCGACCGGTTCGAGAATTCCGAGCTTGGGCAGCAGCACTGCCGCAAGAACTGCAGCACGTATGCATAGGCGATCATCTAGCAACAGCGTCAATGCCACGCTGACAGCACAGGCCAACGACAAGGAAAACATTGCCCACAAACTCACGACATCTCAGCTCCTCCCTGCCTCCAAGCGACACAGCGTTGGCACTTCCTTTGGTGCACCAGGCCGCATGAGGTCGAGCGTGCCGCTAGTCGTTTCACAGCCAGCTCCTCAACCAAAGACTAGCGGTCCTAGTCATGCGTCAATTGAGGCACACAATCACGCCGACGAGACAGGAAGTGGCGAGACACTTGAGCCAATCGACAGTATCCCAGCATCGCCAACAAAGATGCCATCCCTTTCGGCTCTACGATCACGTGGGCTGCAGACGGGCTCAAGCGAAGAACCCAACTCGCGCACTAGCAAACATTCTGCTACGCTGCCCCGCTCCAACAAACAGGATCTTGGCATCCGAGCTTCCATCATCCAAGCCAACCCCGTGCATCCTTCCATCCTTGCTCTTCAAGCCGCCAAAGCCACCCACCATCAACCCATCAGCACGCCAGAGGCGTTGATCAAAGCCAAGAAGAGACTCAGTGGTGCGCTGCTTTCTTCGTCTTCGTCCTCTTCCAACCTCAGCACTGCGGCATCCACTGCCTCGCCCTCTGAGCGAATCTCGAGTCTTGCAAGGTCGTCATCCGTTACCAACTCTGCGCCGCAGAAGAAGCTACAACCCACTGCGCGTGTTGCGACCAAGCCCACAAATGGACCTGGAGCAGCTGCAGGCGCCACCATGACGCCTTCCGCTTCGACATCGTCTATGCCGCGATCTCGTTCGAGGTCGCCCATCAAGTCTTCGCTTTTGCTCTTCCCTACTGCCGCCAAGCAAGCTTCTGCGACCAGGGACGGGGGGGCAAACGCAGCAGCGTCTCCGATCAGCAAGCCGAGCGCTGCGACAGATGCGTCAAGCAGTGCACTCAGTCAGCCCGATCCTGTGCTCTCAACGAGCGACATCGATGCGAATCTCCTGGCCAGCTTGAAAGTTGTCGCGCAGAAAGCCAATCTCAAGGTGGGTGACTTGCTCGATGATGAAAGACGGCAGCAACACCAGCATGTACAGCAGGCGCAACAAGATGCTGTCGAAACTGTCTCAGCGCCATCTTACCAAAGCAAGGCCCCACTCCCTTCAAGATCGCAAAGAGATGCGTCCGAAGAGCTAGAGGCATGGGCTGGCGACGTTTCTGTCGATCTCATGGCGCTGGACCTAGCTGCAGGCTCTCCCGAGGCCGACCTGAGCATGCTTAGATCTCCAGTGCTGCGCGAAGCAGCGTACCTCGATACCCCGCCTAGCGTCCTAGCGGCTGCATCGATGGCGAGCAAGCCTGAAACGACCATCGCCCAGCTTAGCAGCAGCCTCGAGCTAGACTCGGCCAAAGACGAAGAGGGGGATGCGACACAGGTCGACGACGATGCCACGGACACCTCGTGCGCTTCACCATCGCTTCGGGCTGCTGCTGCGCTGCGTCTTCCTTGTCGTCCCAACGTTTCAGTCAAGCGCAGTGGCGACGATATCGTCGAAACGCCAGTGCGACGACAAGCTTATAGGAATGCGCCATCGGTCCCATCTACACCCTTCTCCACTTCTGCGTCTACGAATGCCATCTCGCCGTCGAAAGGCACACGTGCATATCCGCCGTCTGCCGCCATGTCGGCCAAGACACGATCGCGTCTCAAAAAGGCGCTGCGAGAGTCGTTGGGCTTCGAAGCTCATTTTGCGTCACTCAAGCTTGGTAGTCATAACGACGACGAGACTGCGAACCATGCCACTTCGACAAAGGAGGCCGATGTGGAGCAGCACGACCAAGAAGTACGCGGAGCGGAAGCGAATAAAAACACCAACGTGAGGCAGAGCATCAGCGCGATGCTACTCACCGACGACGATCGATACCTCGACGAACTCGTCAGTGCCGTTGCCCGCATCGGATTGGAAGATCTGGCGCCTGAACAACACCCACCATCCCAAGCAAACGACGCCGTTGCTGCCGCGGCCGAGTCTGCATCGCCACCGCAACCTCAGGAAGCGCTCACCCCACCGGCTTCGGAATTGGACTCAGCACTGCAGGCGCAGCTCTCGGCAGCCCTGTCCGAGCTCGCCACTCTGCGCACACAATTGCAGCTGTCTCAAACCGAGTCGTCCGACTTGGCAGCGCAGCTGGCCAACCATGCGGCGACTTCGGCGCGTACCGCGCGCACACAGACGATCCTGGAGACGGATCTGGCCGCGCTGAAAGGTCAATTGGCAGGTGCGGAGTGGGACAAGGCCAAAACAAGCTGGTCGCATGCCAGAGTGGAAGCGCTGGCCGAGCTGGAGGATGTCCGAGTGCAGAAGGATGTTATGCTCGTGCTCACGGCTCAGCTTGGAGTTTGGCAGCGGATGGTTGGCTTTGTAGAGATGTGAATCACTCAACTGTTGTGCCGAAAAAAAAGCGAGAGTGTGGGAGGTTGTGCATCAGTCCGGATGAGCGTCTGTGCAGGGGTGATAGGGGTCGGATGGCTTAGTTGGGGGGAAATGAACTTGAAAAGTCGAGACAATCGGTGGGTTCAAAGGGGATTGCGATGGGTGGGAGCGTGGGAACGTGTTGGTGGGCGACCAAGGGGAGAAGGCGTTGTGAAGGGCCGGTGGGGTCGTTGTCGATGTTTGTCGACGATTGCGCGGGGTCATCTGTGGTAAAGAGGGATTGGGCCATCGCGCAAGTCATTTTTGACATTATCGCATTTCGACGTCTTCCAAGGGTCAGTGGTTTGGCAGCACTAAAAGACGAGACGGCAGTGCACACGAATTGGAGGTGGCGCTTTCATCTGTTGACCAGAACGAATCTCGACCCCCCACCATCATCTCTGCTCAAGTGATCTAGGGCCCTCGCAACCGGGGGGCAGATCCTCCGTCTGTTGAGCCTTCATTTGTGCCCCATTGTTTTGGAACCCACACAACACGCAAGCACAGCCTTTTGACACGGCCAGGAACGTCGGCTTCGGGCTTTTCCAGCCATGCGTGGATGCACATATGAAACGGGCTTGGACTTGAGCAACAACGTCAAAGAGTGGTGAATCTTGAACATGTATATAACCAGGGGGACACAGAATTGATGAATGGATTCGCTCTTGCTCTGTTTCATTCGTGTCTCTATTCACATTTTGCTGTCATTCGCTCGTTCCAAAGGGTCGGTTGGAGACGCTCTGGTAGCGCCTTATCTCTTCACCTTTTCCCGCTCATTCACTCTTTTTTCTGGCCCTTCGTAATGCGAATGTTTTCTTTGTGGCCATTCGGCCCGCCCCACTCCCTTCTCCTTCTCGCCCTTTCGTTCCTACTCGCCGTCTTTGCCAAGACATCCGACGACACCTCCGCCTACCACACCGCCAACCTTCAAATCTTCCAATCTATCCCAATCGACACTCTCCGTCCATCCTACTACATGCCAGACGGTGATCACCGATGCTTCCGAAACGGTCTTCGAAACGTCGCATGCCTACCGGATCTCGGTTACTTGGTCAAGATGGATCCGAACACTCGAAGCAAGTTGCACAAAATGTGGCAGGAGAAGAAAGCCGAGGGTGATGAAGAAAATATCTGTCAGGAGTGGGTTTGGACGATGTTGATTGACCTGGATCGTGGACTTTCACAAAAGGGAGATGAAAGTGGTAGGAATTTGAAGAACGGTGCGGCTGCCATGGCAAGCGAGGATAGTGGTGACGGTGACGCAAAGGGACTTTCGATCTACCAGAAGGATTTCGATCCCAGTGTTGAGGGTCCTGCTTTGGCCAAGAAGTTTGGCTCCCCAGCGGTTTCCAAGGCGGAGGACAAATGCTATCGTGACTGGCTGAAGTCAAACAGCAACGATGAAGGTGTGAATACAGTGCTAAACGAGCTCTACGTTCGCCATGTTGCGATCACCCAAGGTGACAAGAAGCCGTGGGTCATTCACAGTCCCACTGGCTGCAGCGAACAGTCAAACTACGTTGCTGAATCGTACACTGACGGCTCGGGCGATCAGGACGGCGACGGAATCCCAGATGACATGGAGGTGTACCATCCAATTATGGGGAATCATTTGGAGGATCCTTGGGCTCATTTGAAGCCTCATTGGGTCCAGCCTCGTCTCATCAAGTCTGGCGGAACGGTGGAAGCAGGTGCTTTCGGACATCGCAAACGATCTCTGGGCATCCAAGGTTGGGTGGGTAGCCATCACAGTCGTCACCGTCGTGGTGGCAATGACGGTGAAGAAGGTGCGCCCACCCCGTACTCTCCAACTTTGCCGTTCGGTCAAGACTCGGAGTATAGCGACGGTCTTCCCTCGGCCCCTGATCAAGAGGGCGCGGCTGGATCCGGTGCCGCTGAGGCTCCGGGAATTATGAGCAAGCCTCACGGCTTTGCAGCCAGCGTCACTGGCGGCGGATCCGCCACCCCGATCATCCCCAAGGACATCAAGGAACTCGCCAAGCTGCTCCAGGATCCTCAACCCCAAGTCATCCACCTCGACAAGCTCTACGACTTCCGCAACTCGGAGGGCGTCTGCACCAATTGTGCCGGCTGTATCCCCGATTCGTACGCTAAGTGTCCGGACAAGGGTCAACTGGCGATCGACAATGGCGAAGGATGGTGCAAAGATAAACCTCCAAAAGCGGTGACGTACGATAAAGCCGGGTTGACGCCGATCAGGGTTGCTTCCAACAAGTCGGTGATCGGTATCTCTGCCAACGCTGGAATCCGCGGAAAGGGGCTGCGTATTGCGCATCACAAGAACGTCATCTTGCACAACTTTAGGATCGACGAAATCAACCCGTCGATGATCTGGGGCGGTGACGGCGTGACGCTGTACGATACGGATTTGATCTGGATCGACAAGATCACCTTCTCCATGATTGGACGCCAGTTTATCGTCACTGGCTATCAACCGGCTGGTCGAGTAACGATATCCAACTGCTTTTTCGACTGCAACACCAAATGGTCTGCGACCTGCGACAATTCCCACTACTGGACCGTGTTGGGTTACGGTCGAAGCGACAAGGTGACGTTTTCGGGCAACATGATGAAGCACTGCTCCGGACGGTCTCCGCGCATTGCCAATCCGGACAACGAGCGCGGCGATAGCGTCTGGCATGTCGTCAACAGTGTTTTCGACTACAACACGGGCCACTCGCTCGACATGGGTCCGGGCATCTCGGCCTTGATCGAAGGAAACGTTTTTACAGATGTCGCACAGACGAGCTTGCACGAATCGAGCCCGGGAAGAGCTTTCGCACCAAGTGACAAGGCAGTTTGTTCGCAATGTACAGGACCGTTGGGTAGGGCGTGTCAACCCAACGCGTACAAGAACGCCTCTCCCGTACCGAGCACGACGAGTCCAGCAGAGGTGTTGAAGGACGTAGCGCAGGAGAAGATGGGTGGTGCGATGCCGCCGGCACAGGTGGCGGCAAGCGTGGGACACACTGCGGGTTGCGGTGAAAGTGGAGGCGTTGCCGGTGCAGATGGGGCTGGACAAGAGGAGTATGATGATGGAGCAAAGCAGGAAGGATATGGTACTGCTCCGACGATGTCTGGCATGGACAATGGCGCTCAGAACGCTCCCGGCGGAAAAGGCGCTCAGACCGCTCCGGGTGGCGCTTACTATGGCTCTGGCAGAGCTGGTGAATCTAACTCTGGAACACCTCTGCCTGGCGCTGGTTCAGGCTCTGAAGCTGGTACCGGAGGCGGTGGAGGCAGTTCTGGCACGGCCTACATTCCCGGCGTCGGCTTTGCTGATGGCTCTTCCTATACCTCTTCCCATACCTCTCCCGGCGCCGTCATTGGTGGACCAAGCTCTGACGCTGGTTCTGGAGCCGATGCCGATGGTGCTAGGAAGGAAGGCTCTGGTGCTGATCAATCGGACGAATCGGGCGATGCTGCAAAGAAGCAGCAGAAGAAGCAGCAGAAGAAGCAGCAGAAGGAGGAGGAGGAAGAGAAGAAGAAGCAAGACAAGAAGCAGCAGGACGAACAGAAGAAGCAGCAGCCTCAGCCTCAGTCGCAGCAGCTCTGGCAGCCTCCTCCGGGCATGCCAATGTGGGAGCTTCCGCCTAAGTGGCAACCTTGAGACCTCGAAGATGTTCTGTTCTCGATCCATCTCACATCAATATTTCTTATCTTATCTTTTCACAAGTTCACTGCATCGCTGGCTGGCGATCACCGGCATGGCTTGCATCCACGATTCATTACTATTGCTTGTCACTTCTCCTGCGTGCGTTGCGTTTAAGACCTAGGCGAGCTGCTCATCGTCAAATATCGCCACTTTCGGCTTGAATCCCGTAGCACTGGAAATAAGACCTCTGTTCATTGTGCTGGCGGCCAAGGGGAAGTAAACGTTGCCTTTGCCGTCGAGGATGATAGCACCGCCTACGCCCTTTTCAATTCCGTACAGCTTGACCATCTCAGCCATAGCCGCATCGATGGCTTGATCGAATGACACGCCGGCATACTTGATACGATGGGCCAAGGATGAAGCGAAATTGGTGCGGAGGAAAAAGTCGCCGTCGCCTGTACCCGATATGGCGATGGCTTGCTGCTGTTCCGGTAGCTTGTTTTGCCGAAAGATGGAACGGAAAAGGTGTTTGAGAGGAGAAGGCTTGTGACGATGGAGGGTCGGTTGGGTGGGCCAGGAACCGGCCCAGAATCCGGATCCGACGGACGGAGTGTCGCCAATGCGTCCAGGATACTTGTTTGTCTTTCCTCCTGTCGAAGTCGCGACGGACAGATGACCATTCGAGTCGAGTGCGACTGCTCCAACTGTGCCTTGCGGGAGAAAGTCGGTGAGGTGGGCATAGCGGTCGAAGATGGACTGGTCTTCGTGGTCTGCTTTGACTTGCGGCGCGGATTGCTGTGCAGCCGACGAGTCGGTGTATGCTGGCAGATCTGCATCTGCGTCTTGATCGACGCTATCGCTGTCGTTTGAGGTTGCTTCAGCTTGCTCATGAGCGATATCGACGAGCTTCAAGTCAAGGCCGCGCTTGTGTTCGAGCCACCTCCTCTTGGTCCAATAGTAGTTCTTGCCGACTTTTTCGGTACCATGCTCCCAGCCGGCCTTTTCGGCCGCTTCACCAGAGTAGAAAGCATGTGCACCCAGCTGCCCATTGTGCTCAAGAAGCACCTTTGCGAGCAGGATCGGATTCTTCGTCCTGCGAATGCCTGTGACTGCGACCGTTGCAGAATTGAAGCCAGGCTGAGTGGTCATCAAGGAGCTTTCGCATACAGTTCGTCCAGCCAGATCAAAGACGGCCCCTTTACCGGCGTTGAAGAGCGGAGAGTCTTCAAGTTGTGCAACTGCGTGGCAGACAGCGTCGAGCGATGTTATGTGGCCTTGTTGGTGAGTGGAGATGAGGACTTTGCGCAAACGTCGACGATAGGCAGCGAGGAGGTCGGTGGGCATATCGGGAGTGGTTGTACCTCCAGCGCCGCCATGGATGGCGAGAGCTACAATGTGTGCCGCTCGGCGTTTCTCCATGTCCTGTTGAACTTGGGTCATCTTGTCCAAGCTTCAAGCAGCTGTGAGATGATGGCGTTCCAGAATCAAGTGATAAGAGGAAGCGTGCGGCTCAAGGGTCCAAGACGACAAGCGCCGTTCAAGACGCCGATGCGGAACTTGGTGCTTGTCATTTATAGCGATCTCACACGGGTCCTTGCTCTTCACACGCTCTGGCGAGATGCTTCTTTCTCATCGAGTCTTGTCGTGCGATAATCGAGCTCGGGAAGAGCTCCAGAGGGAGACACTGGAGCGACGAGACCTCTACAGCGATGACGAGGAGCGGCTCTGGTTATCAGATTACAGTTGCTTTGCAGTCGCAGACTGGCTCTGCTCTGCTGCCGCCTGATCGATGGCAAGCTCATGTTTGAAATCTGATAACTAAAAAGCGAAATTCTTTGACGCACTCGTGCATGGTGCCAAGCCTACACCTACCCAATCAGCTGGCTCAGGGCCTCGTGGCGACAGCAAGCGAAGTTATGGTCGGAAGGGATCGGATGATTGTGCACCTTGTCGTAACATGGTTCGATGGGTTTGTGGTTGAGATGGAAGCGGGTCCTGTCTTTTCCGCGAGCAAGGAGATGTTAGAGTGATTAGCCGGGCAGCAGGAGCAGCAGGAGCAGCTCATTCCTCAAGAGACGCTAAAGCGCGCTGCCACACTGAACCTCAACCCTGGGCCCTTAACCCTGGTCCCACAACGGGCAGCTTCAGTTTGGTACAAGAGCACGCACCCTGCTCAATCACGGACGTGGCATGCGTCAAAACCCTTTTGCCCCTTGGCGTGTTTGACGTTGACACTTATGCTCGGGATTGTTCGACAGTCTGATGTCAGGGAAAAAAAACCTCGGGACGATGCACTGTACGCTGCGATTTGAAGATGAAGAGACGTCAACAAGGGTCCAGGGCGGTGAATCAGCTTAGCTCGAGCCTTCCGTGATTCATGCGAAATGCACGAATCGGTGCCAACAAGATGTGCAAGGCTGCACCAGAGTTGGACGCTCCGAGCCAATAGGATCCTTTTGAGCGGCATGGGTTTTGTTGTATGAGCACCGAATATGAAAGGCTTGCTGCTCTAGCGTCGCAGTGTGTGTCGAAGATGTCTTAGCTGGGCGTCGGCGGTAAAGGATAGACTAGTGGCTGTGGAGAAGTATATATCGTTGGCCCACTCCTCCTGGATCGACTGCTCGACGTCGCTAGCTTCCTCGCCTTGACTCGTTCAACCATCATTCTTACCTTGATCCTTGCAATCAGCTCAGAAACGTGACAGCGCGACAAGATGCTTGCTACAAGGTGCAAACGACCGTCGATGCCTTTGCCAAACTGGCTAACGAGCAACACCAAAGCAGCACCGAATGGTTTCAACCGCGTTGCAGCAGCGCATCGCACATTCTACTCGGATCTCTACGAGAATGAAGGCCATCTATTTGATCTACGCGACGAGGGACGACCGACCGTCAGCGCTTCCTCGTCGTCGTTCAATTCTCGCACGCAGCAGTCTTCACGATTTAGCACCAGTCATGGTTCGACTTACGAAGTGGAGCGTCAGATGCAAAGGGTGAGTACACTATGCTGTGTCGATCGACAGAAAAACAACCAGGATGAGAGGCCGATCATCTAGCCCTTCGGAAAGCAGCTCGGAGCGATGTCGACGAAATAACGGCTTGCTTGTTTGACAGGTGCTTCTGGCTGGCAATGACGTGAGACAGTTTCCTTTCAGATGGAAATTTGCGGATTTCCTCTTTTTTTTTTTTTTTTGGAAAATCACCGCAAAAGGTTTTCGAGTTTTATGCGACTCAAGAGCGAGTCACGATTCACAGTTCGCAGTCGAAACTTCTTCTTAGCCGCCATACCAAGAGAGACTGCGATAAGCCAGTCAATCACACACAGGCCCGGGAAACCTGCAATTTGTTTCCAACGAGGCTTTCCAATCTTGCCCCTCTATCATCACAAGCTTTGTCGCCTTTTGATCCGACACTGCTCAGCTCATCCGATGGTTTCAGACGTGCTATCGTCGTCGACCTGCACACTTGACTCTTGATCCAGCAAGATTGTGCAGGCAAAGCCACGCACACCGTCACTGTCGGCGAAACAAGCCGATACTCTCATCATCATCGTCTGGCTGCTTGGTATGATCGGTAGGATCCCGACATCTTGCTGACACCTCCGTTGCCCCCTTTTAACCCACACTGCTGTCGTGCCGACGATCACTGTGCGCCCATCATGTCAAAACGCATGCAGAACTTGATTCTCGAGATTCTCCAAGCGCAGCCTTCGCTCAGAGACTCCAAGACGTATCTCAACAGCTTTGCACCGCGCAAAGCTCCACCACGAAAGCCACCGACATCATCTCAACTCAACAGCACCAACGCATCGGCTCATTCCACATCTCAAGATACACTTGATCACCCACCATTCCCCATCCCACCCAACGTTGCTCATCCGGGCAGCTTGCATAATCCGTCGACCACAACCTGGGATCCCCAACACTCAATATCGCTCGAGACAGATCCCCATGGCAATGCATCTCCGCCTCCAAAGCTACCCAAAGCTATCCTTGATGTACTGCAAGAGCAAAAGCAGCGCATCGCTCCCGAAAGCTCGCCGTCATCACCTGCTCCAACCACATCCTCACCTCACCATGTCACCGCGCAGGAGAGCTCCACCGTAGCTATCCCCCAAGTCACTCCCGTCTCCGATGCTCTTGCCGATTCGCACACTGCCCTCGTCAAAGTGCAAGGTCCCTTTACCGATCGTCAGCTCGACTCGATTGCAGAAGGTCTCGTCTATCTCAAGCGCCTCGGTCTTGTTAGTGTGGTGGTCGTTGACCAGGACGACTGGCCAGAGATCTCGGCCGACATTGATCGCAATGGCCAGCTAGTTGTCGGCAGAGACGAGCTCGAAGAGCAGCGTATGGGTGACTGGCTCGCCGCTCATCCCGACAGCTCCTCCGCCAATGCCAACCACAAGCCATCCGAGCCATGCCGGTCCAGCATGCTCGGTCGCAAGCAGGAACGTCTTCGTAAACGCATCATGGCGGAGACTCTTCGTCTGGCCGACAGCCTCAATCGTAAAGGCGCTATGGCCAGACCTTTTCCTCAGGCCGTTGTCAAGGTCGATGCTCACGCAGCTGCTCAGGTAGAGGCAGAGGCGCGACAGTTTCAGCAGACACAGGCATCCGGTGCTGCTCAACCAGGTGATGCTGTCGTCGCCGGCTCGTCATCTACTTCGCCCACAGTGCATTACGGAAGTGGCGGCGAGCAGCGTCTTCGTCCGCCGCTCGTCTCGGATGACAATCTTTCCTCGATTAGGTCGGCACTCGCGTCCAACCAGATCCCGGTGCTGGCACCCTACGCCCTGTTCGAAAACGAGAAGGATGGCACGCTTGAAACCCTCTGCGTACGAGCCGACGATGTCATGGTGGCGCTCACACGAGACATGGTGGTCGCCGCAAACCGGTCGTTAGACGAAGGGGAAACAGCTATCGCTGCAGCTTCATCGTCGTCCTCGTCCTCTTCGGCGGCAAACGCAGATCCCCTTGCCGAGCTGATGGGCGGAGAGGTCGACATGATGCCGCTGCGACTCATGGTCATAAATCGCGAAGGTGGCATTCCCTCTCACGCACGCGGCGGTGATCCCCATTTGTCCATCAACCTTGCCTCCGAGTACCATCAGATCAAGCAATCCTTTGTTTGGGATCAGACGCATCCTACTGCGCTGCGCAACTTGGATGCCATCTCGGACTGCCTCTCGTACATGCCACAGACCTCGTCCGGCGTGTTGGTAACGCATCGCTCGCCACGGTCGCTCATCGCCAACCTCATCACCAACAAAGCAGCACACAGCCCTTCACTGCCCCATCGATTGCTTGCCAACAAGAAAGATGTACGTCACACGCCCACCATCGTCCGTCCCGGTCTTCCCATCAAGGTGATACAGGATTTCGACAAGGTTGATTTGGCCAAGATGACGGCACTGCTCGAGGCATCTTTCCGACGCAAGCTCAACCAACAGGCCTACTACGATCGGCTGCGCAAGTCGCTCGACTTTGTCATTGTCACTGGTGACTATCAGGGTGCGGCCATCGTCACCAAGGAGTACGCGCCTGATGATGACCGTGCCACCGTCGAGCCCATTGCTTACTTGGACAAGTTTGCAGTGCTTCCTTCTTTGCAAGGCTCGGGTACGGTCGATTTCCTTTGGGGAGCGTTGCGTGACGAGGTGCAGGGCCTTGGTTTGCTCGACGCGCTCAACGACAACGGCGGCAGGGGAGGTTACGGTACGGGTAGGGACTTGGTGTGGAAGTCTCGCTCCAATAATCCGGTCAATCGATGGTACTACGAGCGTTCGAATGGGTTCGTGCGTATCGACACGGATGCCAAAGGTACGGGCTGGCAGCTGTTCTGGTGTGACGCCGAAGACAAGCTGGCACGTCTGTCAGGCGAGCGTCGCTTGTCGGCTTCTGCATCCAACTTGGAAGAGGCAGCAGCCATGGCACACGACGACATCGAGCTGGGACATGCTTTCGACGACGACTCGGTCTCGCCGTACATGGAACGTGATCGTTTCCATGGCAGCGCAGCTTCGTCGTCTTCGGCAGACAAGACTGGCATCGAGGCATACGAGCGCAGTCGACGTCTTTCCAAGCCTCAGTATGACTCGCACCTGCATCGCGGAAGCATGAGCGTTGGAGGCAACGGTGGCGGTCGCAGTGACTTGACGCTGCTTCCTATTGTTGCTCCGGAAGAAGGAGGAAGGTTGTTGCGATGGGCCAAGTGTATGAAGACGATTCAAGGCGCCTGGGCCGATTAGCTTTGCACGCTCCTTTCCAGTCAGAACAATATGCATTCCATTCGCTTTGATATCAAGCTGCTGCAAAGGATGTATCGTGAGTGGTCGGTCTGTCTTTGCTTGTGATGATGTCCTTTGAGTGTGTGTGATGTCTTCTTGATCGAGCGGAAGCCTCCACTTGGCGTCTGCGTCTCAGGACGCGCTTGCTCATCTGAGGTCAGTCAGAAAGTGTTGGTCTTAGCAGTTGCATTTCGGAAGATCCGCGTCTGAGCTGAGCTGACTGAGCCTTTTTCGTCAACTCTCTCTCTCTTTGCGCACGTTCTTCCTTCGATCCTCTCGACCATCACTTTCTCTCTGTCTGCAATCATCCACTGCCTTTTAAAGACTCTTTGTCAGCTGCGCGTACTCCGTGGGTCAACTGTGAGCTGTGCTGAAGCTGTATGCCTCAGCGATCGGCTCCCTCCTGGCTCGGTATCGAGCTGCATTCAGGGTGAAGCTGGCTCGCTCTCCTTCACTTCAAGCATCGGCGAGCCACCATGGCTCGACTCACACGCCGCACTGGCACTCAAAGGTCGACGACATCACAATCTCAGCGCAATAGCGAAGAGCACGACCAGCTCGCCTCCTCTTCTTCTCAGCATCCACGCAATGACCAGCCCGAGGCCGCCGAAGACGATCAGCTCGCCGGCGAGCAGGGCGACGATGACCACCCGACGCAACCGCCACCTTCCACCTTCTCTGCGACTAGCGAGGCGGATCATATCAAGATCATGCTCGCTACCGACAACCACATTGGCTACATGGAACGCGATCCTGTCCGTGGGCAAGACTCGATTCGTACCTTTGAAGAGATTCTACAGTTGGCGGTGCAGCACCAAGTTGACTTCATCTTGCTCGGTGGAGATTTGTTCCACGAGAACAAGCCAAGTCGAGCTACTCTGCACCAGACCATGGCTCTGCTCAGGCAGTATACGCTAGGCGACAAGCCTATATCTGTCGAGCTGCTGAGCGATCCTAACGACGGGGCGCTTCCTGGCAAAGATTTCCCAGCCATCAATTACGAAGATCCCAATCTCAACGTCGGCATCCCAGTATTTTCGATTCACGGCAATCACGACGATCCGCAAGGAGTGGGCGAGACGGGTGCGCTGTCTGCCTTGGACCTGCTGTCCGTGACTGGCCTCATCAACTACTTTGGCAAAGTCGAACTTCCGTCTGATGACGCTGCGGCGGCCACATCGGCGGCGAGGACGGCACGAGGTGGCGCATTTCAGGAAAAGGGCATCCGCATCAAGCCTGTGCTCCTACAAAAGGGTCAGACCAAACTCGCGCTCTACGGCATGGGAAACATCAAGGACGAGCGTATGCACTTTGAGTTGCGCGCAAACAGAGTCAGAATGTACCGACCTCAAGAGGACCCCGACTCGTGGTTCAATATCCTCTGCGTCCATCAGAATCGTGTGGCGCACAACCCAAAGGCGTGCGTGCCAGAGTCCATGTTTGACGACTCCATCCATCTCGTGGTGTGGGGTCACGAGCACGAGCAGATGATCCAACCACAGCCGGTGACCGAGAAGCGGTACCACATCACTCAACCGGGCAGCAGTGTGGCTACGAGCCTCAGTCAGGGCGAGACGGTGGAAAAGTGCGTGGCCATCATCCACGTCGAGAAGACGGATTTCCTCATCGAGCCAATTCCTCTGCAGACGGTGAGGCCATTCGTGATGGACGACATGGTTCTATCTGAAGAGCTTCAAGACGCAGGGTTGTCTTCGGAGAGAAGCGACATTCTCAAGCTGTTGCGCAAAAGGGTCGATGGGCTCATCGTGCGGGCCAAGCAAGAGTTCAAAGAACGATACCCCGAACGCGAGATGCCTTTGCCCCTGGTGCGGTTGCGCGTCGAATATACCAATCAGGAGATCAGCAATCCGCAACGCTTCGGTCAGGAGTTTGCCGGCAAAGTGGCCAACCCGAAAGAGGTGCTTCAGTTTACCAAGCGCAAGAATCTCAGGAGTGGACGTCGAGATCAGCAGGACGCTGCCAATGGAACCAGTGCCTACGTGGATGTGGAAGAAGAAGGTCTGCTCCCCATCGAGCGGTTGGAAAAGGTGGACGTGGCTAAGCTGGTGCAGGAATACCTGCAAGCGCAGAACCTCGATATTCTCAATCCGGACGGTCTCGAAGGTGCGGTCCTAAACTTTGTCGAGAAGGACGACCGTGACGCAATCGACAGCTTTGTGACCAAGATGCTCAAGCATACGGTCAAAGGGTTGGTGACGATTGATCCGGAAGAGTCGCGGATCGACGGAGAGCTGGAGAGGTTGAGGCAGCAGCAGGCGGAGCAGAGAAGGGAGATGGAGTTGGATATGGACGATGTGAATGCGAGGAGGGGCGGTGGGGCGGCTGCGACGAGAGGGGAGGAGTCGGATGATTCGATGATGGATGACTTGGAGCCTCCGCCGCCGCGGCGTGCAGCAGCGCCTAAAGTGACGGGCAGGGACAGGCGCGCCTCGGCTGCAAGGCAGGATGACGAGGACGACGACTTTGACGACGAGGATGATGACAGAGTGAGCGTCACTAGTAGCACTCGCAGGGGTGCAGCAGCTCGACCGGGTGCAGCTGCCTCGAGCTCAACGAGCAGGGCGAACAAGACTGGCGCATCCACCACCTCTCGTAGCACCGCTGGCACCAGAACTCCAGCTCGAGCAAGAGCCTCCAGCTCGCGTACCGCGGCACCAGCACCCACGTTCCTCGGCCCCGAATCCGCCTACGCCGACCAAGACGAGGAATCAGACGTCGCGGTCGACGAGCAAGCTTCGATGCCTGCACCTCCTTCGACACGAGGTCATGCAAGCGTTCTCGACATGCTCAGCAGGCAAAGTGCCGCTGGCAAGACGAGTAAAAGTCGAGGCAAGGCGACTGCTTCTGCGACGCCGGCGAGAAGCAGGGCGGGAAAGCAGACTACCCAGCGTCAACGTCAACAACAACAGGAGAGTATTCAGATCAGCGACGATGACGGGGATGAAGGAGATGCGATTGTGGATGGCGACGATAATGACGATGACGAGTTTGTGGAGCCTGCTGGTCGCACTGCTGGGCGAAGGACAGGACGACGATGACGATTTCACTTGATTCAAGCCTCGTCATTGCCAGCAAGCCATGTGCTGTGTGTGCGTGTGTTCGCGTGGCGGAAGCTTTGAGCCAAACGACAGGCAAGCAAAACGTGGAATCGACTGAGTTTGAAAAGTAAGCGTGATCGACGTGTCATTGTCGTCTGCTGTAGCAGTAGTTCTTCATGCTGTCGGCTTCCCGCTTCTCGGGGCTTGATTTTCTTCTTTCGACGGCGCACGTGTGTTGACCGGTTATAGAATGGTGATCCTGTAATCACCTTGAATGTTTTGAGCCTGTGTCGTGACACTGGTCGAGCATCGATGGACAACCAAGCCATAAATGACGGCTTGCGGTGTTCCGAGGGTCGACCAATGGGTTCCACGTCGAATGGTGTTTTTCAACGTGTTGATCTTCGAGAAGGAAGTTTCCGACTGTGCAGGTTTTGCCGAGCTGCATGCAACTCGGAATTTTAGCCTTTCCTGTCCAAAGAAGGCGAATTTCAACTGCAAAACGGACGCTTGCAAAATCAGCTGGACCCTGGGCAAAGGCAGGAACCAAGACGCACAGACAAAAACTCTGAACAAACATCCTTGTCAGCTTGATCTCTTTTCCTTCTGTTCCACAAACACATCCTCTATCTCTCGAGACCTGCAACTCAAGATGGCAACCAACACTTACACAGATCGCGTCCACCCACGAACCATCTGCCTGTTCGACGTAGATGGAACCCTTTCGCTCGCACGTCAGTCGATCACTCCGGAATTCCACGCTCTGCTCGCCAAGCTTCGCAAACAGTGCGTCATCGGCGTGGTGGGTGGCAGCGATCTCAAAAAAGTTCGTGAACAGCTTCAGATCACCTCGACGGATTTCACGCAGGAATTCGACTACGTCTTTGCCGAGAACGGACTGACGGCGTTCAAGGATGGTCAGCAGTTGGCTTCGCAGAGTTTTATCGGGTGGCTGGGCGAGGACAAGTACAAGAAGTTGGCCAAGTTTTGTTTGAGGTACATTTCGGAATTGGAGTTGCCGGTGATGAGGGGTACGTTTATCGAGTTTCGCAATGGGATGATCAACGTTTCGCCTATTGGAAGGAATGCTTCGTAAGTGTTGATGGATCCAGCTGACTCGCGGATGACACGACAAGCGTGCTAACTGATGTGCTTGTTTTCCTTTGGGACCCGCTATTCAGCATCGAGGAGCGGATCGAGTTCGAAAAGTACGACAAGATCCACAACATCCGCAACACTTTTGTCTCTGCTCTCAAGAAAGAGTTCCCCGATTACGGCTTGACGTACTCGATTGGCGGTCAGATCTCCTTCGACGTCTTCCCGCACGGCTGGGACAAGACGTACGCGCTTCGCAACGTTGCGCTCGCAGGAAGCGATGTAGAGAGCAGCAAGACGGCTCAAGATCTGGGTTGGGATGCGATTCACTTTTTCGGCGACAAGACGTACAAGGGAGGCAACGATAACGAGATCTATGAGGATTCTAGGACGGTGGGCCATACGGTGGTGAATCCGGAGGATACGATGCGACAGTTGCGCGACTTGTTTGATCTGGCTTGATCAACTTTTGGCAAAATGTGCATGACTTATCGACATTGCGAAGAGGCGGGCGGGAGAGGATCGCGAGCTAGCAACGTGTGGTTTGAGCTAGTTTGATGTGCGTTTTTAGGCTGCATTGGTGTGACACGAAAAAGCGCGCTGATAGAGAGCAAGGCCCTTGAATGAAAATTCATGTTTGTTAGACCGGTGCCTGTTGAGATAAATCACGCCGAGATCCGAGAATTCCTTTTTTTTTTTTGGAGGGTTCCTTCCAGAAGGACAACTTTCGAAGCTTTGCATCCTCCTCGCCGCACTGCTGTGACCATCAACTCCAACGACAGCAGCAGAGCATGTGGCCCTTCAGCTCATCGTCCGCACCAACGCCAGAGGCATCGGCTGGCAAGTGCCCCGTCGACGAGGAAACACGACTAGCCTGGCTCAAAGCCAATCCTGGGAGAGCATCGCCTTTCCAACCCGAGCAGCCAGCGCAGCCAGCGCAGCAACCTCAGGCCGGACCATCCCGACCCTCGCGCTACACCATCAACGACGAATCTCGACTTTCGGTCGATCGGGAGATTTCATCGATACCTCGCAGCTACTCGACACTAGCCCATCCAACAGCGGCACAGGCGGCTCAACCACCGTCGGATCCTGAAACCGCCGGTGGCCAAGATTCGGACGGCAGATGGGTTTACCCCTCGGCCAAGCAGTTTTACAACGCGATGAAGCGCAAGAATCAAAATCCGCAGGTGGCGGATATGGACGTGGTGGTTCCCATTCACAATGCAGTCAATGAGCAGGCGTGGAAGCAGATCCTAGCCTGGGAGCGCATGTGGACGGGTGCACCACCCCAAAACGAGGGCACCAAGCTCATTTCCTTCAAGGGACGACCACGAGACTTGACCTGGAGAGCCTGGTTGAACGGTCTTGCGGGCTATCAGCCTCCGTTCGATCGACACGATTGGACCGTCGAGAGGCCGACGGGGGAGCAGGTGAGGTACATCATTGATTTTTATACGGGCAGATCGACGCCTGCGGTTAGGGAAGGCGGACAGACAAGTATAGCGGACAAGTTTGGTTCGGCAGCAACGGGACTGAGCTTCTATCTGGATGTAAGACCGGCTCCGTCGACGCTCGAGGGTTTGGCGATGCGGTCGAATCGAGTTTGGATCAAGTGGTTTGGTGACGGGGCCGCGCCTCACTAGGCATTTGGTGTCACAGATACGTATCATCACCGTTCATACCCTGGATTCATCTGCTGTAAGACTGTCTGTGTGTGGAATGCGTACCTATTTCAGTGCCGTTCGAGCAGACAAAGCTCTGTATGAGGGAGTGATGGACAAATTGTTTGTTTGATTGAAAGCCGTATGAGCCAAAAGGCGGTTGTGGAGGAACAAGGAGCCATTTGTTTCGGACGGTAACCCTTTCAAGTCACGAGGCCTCTGTTTTGTAATCGAGGCGTGATCGTTGAATTCAGTTCGAAAGGCGGAATTCGTATCGCAACGCCCCGATTTCTGGAAGATCCGCTACTCTTTGCTGGAGAGAGAGTGTGTGTGTGTTGGTTTCCATTTTGTTCCCAGAATTCTTCGGTTTGAGTTAACGTAGGTCGTTGGTTTGCTCTCTCTGTGTGTGAGAATTCACACTCCCTTCGCACACAGACAGGCATGCCGAACGTAAAGCGTTGCAGCGACAGCAAGCAAGCCGACAGCATCTCGTCATTTGACTGCTTTATTCTCACCACCACCTCAATATCTGCTTCTCTCTCTATTCTGCTCTCTTCACCTTCTTTTTCCTTTCCGAATACCCCTTGTCAACAAGCGCTCTCCTTCCGACGGTCCTGATTCAGCCTCCGTCAGTATATCCGACGGACCGCGAGGAAACGCATCCCCACCTCACTCGGACCATCGGAAGCAACCTCCGCCTCTGCTTTTCCAACTCTGCACAATTTTTTCAGCTCCAACCCAGAAAAGAAACGCTTCTTTAAGCTGTCCAACTGTATACTCACTCAACGGCATCGCCGACACCATATCACAGTCAGCACGATCGACCGCATTCTGCACGACAACGACGATCCTTTTCTAGACAAAAATATTCCCACGGTTCGCATCAATCACAGGACGGCAGTCAGATTGACTCGCCTTACAACATCACCGCCCTCGATCCCTGTACAGCCAACATCCCCACTACTGGAATGCCCGTCTGTCATCGATCTTGATATTCCATCTCTCCTTTCTCTTCCCTCAACAAAATTACGCTTAGCAAACGCTTAGCAAAATCCCACTACAGCGACGCATTTCGCAGCCGGATACCCTAGCTCTGTAGCGCAAAGGTAGCTAGCTTAGCCCGCGCCGTCCACCGTACTACACCCTGGTCACACATGGCAGGCCGACCTGGCACCGCCGGCAGCATGCACGGCCGCATGCTCCATAGCCCCGGTCCTATGCTCGGTAATGGTCTCATCGATGGCCACAATGCCAACTCGAACGGCTCCAATGGCGGCGCTCCACCACCGGGAATGGGCGGCTCCTTAGCTGGTGTCGATCTGGGCCCTTCGATGCTTTCTGCTGCTGGTCCGCCTCCCAACGCTGGGCCGACGATGCCGGCAGGAACAGGTCCAGGAGGTACACCCACCACCGCGCTCAGCGTCTACCATCTCATTACGCAGCTGTGTCAGCGACCTGACCCCAACGCGACCCTAACCAACAATCGCAAGCAGGGTTCATCTTCGCCTCCTGCTGCTGCTGATGGCATCCCTTCTTCCGCCCAAGCAAGCAAGGCGGGCGATACGCAGCAGAACAAAATCAGCAGCAGCAACGGCGAAGAGCGTGACGGAGCTGCTTCACCAACCGACCTGGACAGCTTGCCTGGCTCATCCGCGCAACGCGAACATGCTCTTCTCGAGCTTAGCAAGAAGCGCGAACAGTACGAGGACCTTGCGTTGGTGCTGTGGCACAGCTTTGGCGTCATGTCGTCGTTGCTCCAGGAGATTGTTTCGGTCTATCCGCTCCTATCGCCGCCTGCACTCACCGCACAGGCCAGCAATCGGGTATGCAACGCGCTCGCGCTGCTTCAGTGCGTAGCTAGCCACAGCGAGACGCGGGGTCTGTTCTTGCAGGCGCACATCCCACTGTTCCTCTACCCGTTCCTCAACACGACTTCCAAGACGCGTCCGTTCGAGTATCTGCGTCTGACGTCGTTGGGCGTCATTGGTGCGTTGGTCAAGCAGAATGACAACTCGGATGTGATCACGTTCCTGCTCTCGACCGAGATCATCCCGTTGTGCTTGCGCATCATGGAGACGGGCTCCGAGTTGAGCAAGACGGTGGCAATTTTTATTGTGCAGAAGATCCTGCTGGATGATATGGGGCTGGCGTACATCTGTCAGACGTACGAGAGGTTCTATGCGGTGGGAACCGTGTTGAGCAACATGGTGTCGCAGATTGTCGAGAGTCAGGCGGTGCGGCTGCTCAAGCATGTGGTGCGGTGCTATCTGCGTCTCAGCGACAATCCGAGGGCGAGGGAGGCGCTCAGGGCGTGCCTGCCCGCCCCGTTGCGGGATGCGACGTTCAGCCAGCTGTTGAAGAACGATCACATCACAAAGAGGTGTTTGGCCACGTTGTTGTTGAACTTGAGTGACCGAGTGGAGCAGTAGGCGGGGCGGAGAGGAAGCAAGACGGCTCTACGGAGTCATCCAACGGCCGAGTCGAGCAGCACG
This sequence comes from Ustilago curta, assembly GCA_928722295.1. Lineage (NCBI taxonomy): Eukaryota > Fungi > Basidiomycota > Ustilaginomycetes > Ustilaginales > Ustilaginaceae > Ustilago > Ustilago curta. The sequence goes on along the minus strand of CAKMXH010000017.1, from coordinate 8,315 downwards.
AGTATCTAGGACTGTGCTTTTTTGGCGTACGGCAATGCTCTTTCGACCGTCCTCATTTTCCTTGTAATCAACCTCAATATATCTCAAATTGCCGGTTCATAGCTGGCGATGCCCAGTGGACGCGGACTGCGCTTGACATGTGTCGTTGCTCCATGAGTGGAGGGGTGCACGTACAGTACGTATGTCCAAATTGCTCGTGGGCACTTTCCGACGTGTTGAAGGAGTGATTAGTAGATCTGTGCCGCCGAGAGAAGGAAAACATGTCAGCGCACCCGTCCTATCACTTTGTTGTATGCTGCTCTTCCTCTCGGGACTCACCTCATCAAACGGCCTGGTATCGCCAAAACAGCTCTCAAACACCTCGTCCACCGTCCGCTCGGCCTTCTCTCTATCCCCATTGCACGCCGGGTTGGCCAAGATGCTCAACACGGCCCTCCTCTTTACGCAGTTCTGATGTTGAAGTTTAAAGCCGTAGTTCCTCCTCTTGAACTCTCTCGAGAAACCGCAATCGCCGCTCAGACTAGCGGCACGGATCTCGCTGCACGCGTGGTGTCGAAGGTTGCTCCAGTCGACCAAGAAGCGACAGTGGTCGAACCAGTGGACCATCTCGTGCGACAGCGTGTCCTCGAGGTGCGACTTGGAAAAGATCCGATTGGAACACAGCAAGATCGAAGAGTGGCCGGTCGGTTCTGACGGTAGAGATGGGGAAAAGCCGCCGGCTATTGATGGTGGACATGGTGCGATGACTAGTTTCGGCTGTTGTGGCGGTGTCGTCGATGTTGTTGATGCGGCGGAGGATGACGAGGGTGTAGGAAGCGGTGAAAGCGGGTTACAGTCGAGCAGCGTGAGATGCTTGGCCATGAATCGAACCATGGGAGAGGTGCGGAAGAGTTCGTCGGTCCATTGCTCGCATCGTTCGCGTTCGACCGTTTCGGTGGACGTTTCGAGATGCCGTGGTGTTGGTGTTGTCATTGTGGCTGGCTGGCGTTGACGATGCTCAGAGCATTAATGAAATGGTGTTGGTCGAGCGTGAGAGTCCGTTGCAAGTGTATCGACTTTTGTCAAGTTCTCTATGCCGCAAACCGAGCCTTTCGCTTTTTTTTTTTTTTTTTTTTTTCGGAGCGGCCGTGTCAGAGTGAGTGCCCACAGGCTCGATTTCAGGGTCCCGCTGTCCGGAACTGCCGTCAACCCAACGTGCTGGCTAAAGTCACAAGTGTGCTTTTGCACTTTGACACCATCCTCACCCTCTGGTTCAGTCACACGCACACCCTCTCTACCGGCAATCACCATCACATCTCAACAACCGCAGCTCTTTCGATCCCAAGTGTTGGAGCCACGCCGTCGATACTTCGCCATGGGCTACATCCCTTCCCTTGGCTCCTTTGTTCGACTTGTCGGAGGAGTGCTCGCTGTCAGCCTCATCTCTACTGCCGGTCTGTTGTATCGATACCAGACCTCTCTCATTTATCCCGCTTCATTCCCGTCAGGCTCCAAAGCCCAAGTCAACACGCCCGACGAATATGACTTGCCCTACATCGAAGAGGAGCTCATCACTCCAGACTCGCAACGTCTGCGCATCTTTGTCATGCTACAGGGAACCAATCTCGCCGCTCGCAGACCACTGCCGAGGATACAAGAGTTGAAAGAGGATAACGATGAAAAGTCGGCGACCAATCAGCAGCAGCAGGTAGAGCGCAAATCAACGCCAACACAGACGGGTATCACACCCCTTGACGTGCTCGATGCTGATTTGGCGAGCAAGAGGCCCACGGTGCTGTTCTTGCATGCCAACGCGGGTAACATGGGTCACAGGTTGCCGTTAGCAGCTGTGTTTTTCAAGCGATTCGGATGCAATGTTGTCATGCTCAGCTATCGAGGCTATGGTTTCTCGACAGGCTCTCCCAACGAGAGAGGCATCAAGATCGACACTCAGACCACGCTCGATTACATTCGTTCCCATCCCGCGCTTTCCTCGACTGTCCTCGTAGCGTACGGCCAGAGTATCGGCGGTGCAGTTGCGATCGATCTCGCCGCTCGTAATCCTGCCTCTGTTCATGCTCTGATTCTCGAGAACACGTTTTTGAGCATTCCGGAACTCATTCCACACGTCCTCCCCCCCGTCCGACCTTTTGCATTCCTCTGCAGAGAGTACTGGAACTCGTCCGTCGCCATAACGAAAATCTCGTCCAAGGTGCCGACGCTCTTCCTCTCCGGTCGACAAGACGAATTGGTCCCGCCTTCTCACATGGACACGCTGTTCGACAAGTGCAAGAGCACAGTCAAAATCAAGAAGGATTTCCCGGATGGCACGCACAACGATACCTGCATCAAGCCCAAATACTTTGAAACGATCGGAGAGTTCCTGCTCACTCATGTGGTGACGCTGGTCAAGCACAAGCAAAAGTCGACGGCGGCCGAAGAAGATGAGAAGGACGATGCAGGGAAAAGCGATGAAAGTTCGGACGATTGGGTGCAGATGAGCCATTCCGAGGTCAAGGATGAGGCGAAAGTGGCACAGGCCAAGGCGAAGGAAGTTGCGGATGCGGATGCGGATGCACCGACGTTGAGCAAAGTCCCTACCAAGCTATGACATTCTTTGCGAGAGCTCGGTCACCGCAGGGCATACACTTCGATCTGCATTTGTCTCTTTGCAATGCTGCTCTTTCGCAGGTCAGGTAAATGAGAGATGCATTGTGTGTGCATTGCATGAGCGAATGGTGGTGATGGAGGCAAAACCGCTTTAGATGGCATGCTGTTGCTTGGGATCGACCTTGTACTGATGCCTGTTGTTGTTTTGTGGAACAAAGTCTGTCCTTGGAAGAACACTGGCTGCACTTAGAAGAGGCAGCAATGCTGCAAGAATACCCAATGCCCACATCTTGAAAGGCAGTCAAACCTGAAACAAACATCCAGAGGCAATGCAGCATAATCAGTCACAGGCTGTGCTTGACTCGCCTCTGAGCATTCTTAAGAGTCAATTGGCATTGACTGTGGCAGCGCTGCTAGGATGGCTTGAGCACCAATGCTTGGTTGAAGTGGCTACAGTTGAGGTTCCAAGCCACAGTGGAGGTCCCGTCTGCAGTTTGTTGGGTTCGACTATTGGATCCAAAGGTCACATTGCACTCAGAGCATTCTCACTTCACGGCACCCTTGACATCAGGAGTTGCATCCCAAACACGGTACACCTATGCAGCTTACAATAATACAGGCCAGTAATTGGGAGAAAACCCCTTTTGGATGATACACCTCCCCAAAGATCCTAATTTGCTAGCAGACTTCAGCTCCCAACATTGGGAGCTGTATCACTTCAACAAATTATAGAAGTATCATACGAGAACACCCAAACCGCTAACCAATCATAGATTGACAATTGGAGACATTGCAGCCCGGATTAGGCTGGACCAATCAGGACCACAAAGAGCTGGGGCAAGGCAATGCAGAAGAAGGACCTTGTGGACAAATTATAAGGAAGCAAAGGAGACAAATGCTGGTATACCCTAGCCCTAGGCGCTGGACACCGAGGTTACAAGGGGTATCCCGGGTAGGGTTGGCAACGCAACACCCCCTTTTCTATGCGTCACTGGATAGTCCTAGGTGAGTTTGGTTAAAGTCATTAGTTGACCCTACGCAAGTTGACTATAAAAATGGGTCAGGGCAGTCGGTCGAAAGTAGGGTCGGGACGTAGGGTCGAGGTAGGGTCTGAGACCTTTTTTTGGCTTTTGCGGGATCTGATGCCACCAGAAGGTGCGTAATGGTGAAAAACTAGTGTATGCAAGAAAGCGGGGATGGAGAATGCATACTGAGGGTGTAGGGTTGGCAGGAGTGCAAAATCGGTCAAAACCAAAGGGAGGATAGGGTTACAAGGTGATCCCCGCCGGGGATGGGGATGGACCTGGCAAATGGGGTTAGGGTTACAAGGTGATCCCCGCCGGGGATAGATTTTGACCAAGCAAATAAATGTCATAAATAGACTAAATAAAGCCTTGTGAACATATTCCTTGCTGATCCCCACTCAAGTTTAGATAGCCGTTATGGAGATACGGCAGTCAGGTGTGTCAACCGAGGTGGAAGTTCAGCCAATGGGGATGAGATCAAAGCTTGCCTGTAGGCTTCTGACTAGGCTTCTATCATGTTCAGAGAGGTCTAAATAGTATGTCTATGAAGTATCAGGGCCATTGGTTGAGGCAGAGCGGAGGTATGGCCGACCCAAGGTCTGACTGCAAGTGTGTATGTAGGTGAGCATCAAGGTGGTCAGCATGGACTCAAAGCTTTGCAGGCAGGTACTGACACTCTTCCTAGCCCTAGCCCTAGGCGCTGGACGCAAAGGCGCCTGAGGCGGATGCGTCCGCCCTGCCAAATGGGCCTGCTTGGCCAGCTCGTCCGTACCCGACGGTCAGCGCAAAAGACACTGCTCCAGTGCGCTTACGGTTTGAAATTCTTGCGGCCAGACGCATCAAAAATTGGGGAAATTCAGGGAAATTCCGTGAAATTCAGACACTGTGCTAGTGCCTTGCGGACTGATTCAACTTTTTCAGTGCGTGACGGTCCGCCAGTGACCGCAAGTCTCTCCACTGTCCGCAAGGTTAGGGTTAGGGTTAGGGTTACAAGGTGATTCCCACCGGGGATAGATTTTGACCAAGCAAATAAATGTCATAAATAGACTAAATAAAGCCTTCTGAACATATTCCTTGCTTACAAGGGGTATCCCGGGTAGGGTTGGCAACGCAACACCCCCTTTTCTATGCGTCACTGGATAGTCCTAGGTGAGTTTGGTTAAAGTCATTAGTTGACCCTACGCAAGTTGACTATAAAAATGGGTCAGGGCAGTCGGTCGAAAGTAGGGTCGGGACGTAGGGTCGAGGTAGGGTCTGAGACCTTTTTTTGGCTTTTGCGGGATCTGATGCCACCAGAAGGTGCGTAATGGTGAAAAACTAGTGTATGCAAGAAAGCGGGGATGGAGAATGCATACTGAGGGTGTAGGGTTGGCAGGAGTGCAAAATCGGTCAAAACCAAAGGGAGGATAGGGTTACAAGGTGATCCCCGCCGGGGATGGGGATGGACCTGGCAAATGGGGTTAGGGTTACAAGGTGATCCCCGCCGGGGATAGATTTTGACCAAGCAAATAAATGTCATAAATAGACTAAATAAAGCCTTGTGAACATATTCCTTGCTGATCCCCACTCAAGTTTAGATAGCCGTTATGGAGATACGGCAGTCAGGTGTGTCAACCGAGGTGGAAGTTCAGCCAATGGGGATGAGATCAAAGCTTGCCTGTAGGCTTCTGACTAGGCTTCTATCATGTTCAGAGAGGTCTAAATAGTATGTCTATGAAGTATCAGGGCCATTGGTTGAGGCAGAGCGGAGGTATGGCCGACCCAAGGTCTGACTGCAAGTGTGTATGTAGGTGAGCATCAAGGTGGTCAGCATGGACTCAAAGCTTTGCAGGCAGGTACTGACACTCTTCCTAGCCCTAGCCCTAGGCGCTGGACGCAAAGGCGCCTGAGGCGGATGCGTCCGCCCTGCCAAATGGGCCTGCTTGGCCAGCTCGTCCGTACCCGACGGTCAGCGCAAAAGACACTGCTCCAGTGCGCTTACGGTTTGAAATTCTTGCGGCCAGACGCATCAAAAATTGGGGAAATTCAGGGAAATTCCGTGAAATTCAGACACTGTGCTAGTGCCTTGCGGACTGATTCAACTTTTTCAGTGCGTGACGGTCCGCCAGTGACCGCAAGTCTCTCCACTGTCCGCAAGGTTACAAGGGGTATCCCGGGTAGGGTTGGCAACGCAACACCCCCTTTTCTATGCATCACTGGATAGTCCTAGGTGAGCTTGGTTAAAGTCATTAGTTGACCCTACGCAAGTTGACTATAAAAATGGGTCAGGGCGGTTGGTCGAAAGTAGGGTCGGGACGTAGGGTTGAGGTAGGGTCTGAGACCTTTTTCTGGCTTTTGCAGGATCTGATGCCACCAGAAGGTGCGTAATGGTGAAAAACTAGTGTATGCAAGAAAGCGGGGATGGAGAATGCATACTGAGGGTGTAGGGTTGGCGGGAGTGCAAAATCGGTCAAAACCAAAGGGGGGACCATTGGAGGGTTGAGCGGTTGAAAAAAGTGGCTCCGATCGACTCTGTCCCTTAATGACATATGTGTCAAATGGTGCCAAACGGCTGTATCTGCAAGGTCAATGCTGTACTGCTTGCGGTCATGGCTGGGTAGGGGTCAACGTGTTGGCCAGCCCCTACCCCAGTAGGGTTAGACCCTTCTGGCATAATAAGTGGGCGTTTTTTGATGTGCGCTGGGGTTCTCTGACATGGAGAAGCCATATCCAACACTATTGGAGCAGGTTGTGTTCCAGCCCCTAGGGGTGAAATTTTTCCGAGGCTGGACCCTACCCCTAACCCTACTTTGAACAGGTAGGGTCGACCGCATCGGATGTACTAACATGGCTGTTATTGACTTGTGTTATGGTGAACAGAGCTGGGGAAGTGCAGCTGCAGAGTTGCAGGCCCGTCTGACTGACTTTGGTCGGTGCCGTTAGTAGGGTCGGCAGCAGGGCCAGTCACACACCACAGGCAGGGTTAGGGTTAGTTACAAGGGGTATCCCGGGTAGGGTTGGCGACGCAACACCCCCTTTTCTATGCATCACTGGATAGTCCTAGGTGAGTTTGGTTAAAGTCATTAGTTGACCCTACGCAAGTTGACTATAAAAATGGGTCAGGGCGGTCGGTCAAAAGTAGGGTCGGGACGTAGGGTCAAGGTAGGGTCAGAGACCTTTTTTTGGCTTTTGCGGGATCTGATGCCACCACAAGGTGCGTAATGGTGAAAAACTAGTGTATGCAAGAAAGCGGGGATGGAGAATGCATACTGAGGGTGTAGGGTTGGCAGGAGTGCAAAATTGGTCAAAACCAAAGGGGGGACCATTGGAGGGTTGAGCGGCCAAAAAAAGTGGCTCCGATTGGCTCCGTCCCTTAATGACATATGTGTCAAATGGTGCCAAACGGCTGTATCTGCAAGGTCAATGCTGTACCGCTTGCGGTCATGGCTGGGTAGGGGTCAACGTGTTGGCCAGCCCCTACCCCAGTAGGGTTGGACCCTTCTGGCATAATAAGTGGGCATTTTTTGATGTGCGCTGGGGTTCTCTGACATGGAGAAGCCATATCCAACACTATCGGAGCAGGTTGTGTTCCAGCCCCTAGGGGTGAAATTTTTCCAAGGCTGGACCCTACCCCTAACCCTACTTTGAACAGGTAGGGTCAACCGCATTGGATGTACTAACATGGCTGTTATTGACTTGCGTTATGGTGGACAGAGCTGGGGGAGTGCAGCTGCAGAGTTGCAGGGCCATCCGACTGACTTTGGTTGGTGCCGTTAGTAGGGTCGGCAGCAGGGCCAGTCACACACCACAGGCAGGCATGAACTATGCATAGACGTGTATACTATTGTCTTGGAGTGAGCGTATCTACATGCGGACTATTTACATGGCCTAGCCCTAGGCGGTGGATGCCCAGGCGCCCGAGGCGGACGCGTCTGCCCTGCCAAATGGGCCGGCCGAGCCAGCTTGTCCGTACCCGATGGACAGCGCAAAAGACACTGCTCCAGTGCGCTTACGGTTTGAAATTCTTGCGGCCAGACGCGTCCAAAATTGTCAAAATTCCGTGAGATTCCGTGAAATTCAGACACTGCGCTAGTGCCTTGCGGACTGATTCAACTTTTTCAGTGTGACGGTCACCCAGTGACCGCAAGACTCTCCACTGTCCGCAAGATGCTGTATGTCCGTTGCAGCCAGACGCGTCAAAATTCAGGGAAATTCCATGAAATTCAGACACTGCGCTAGTGCCTTGCGGACTGATTCAACTTTTTCAGTGTGTGACGGTCAGCCAGTGGCCGCAAGTCTCTCCACTGTCCGCAAGCAGCTGTCTGTCCGTAAGCAGCTGTCTGTCTGCAAGCTGCCGTCTGTCCGTAAGCAGCAGTCTGTCCGCAAGCTGCCGTCTGTCCGCAAGCTGCCGTCTGTCCGCAAGCTGCTGTCTGTCCATAAGCAGCTGTGTGTCCGCAAAGCTGAGTGAGGCCAACTGACAGCAAGCACAGACAGACTGGAGACTGTAGACCTCAAGGCTATAGTCACTGCTCATTGCATACGCTTGCCGCTCATGGTTTCAGTGCAGGCGGCTGACTGTTCAACACATGGCAACTTTCAGGATTGAAGTGTGGACGTGCAAGTGTACAGTCTCAACGGGCTACGTAAATGACTTGACGGTGAATAATGCAAGCAAATATCCAAGAAATTATGGCAGAGAAAAGGCACGTAAAATAAGTGGGC